>VZSZ01001384.1:290939-604131 GCA_013398815.1 Ibidorhyncha struthersii
TTTTTTTTTTTTTTTTTTTTTACTGCTTTTAGAGACACTAAAGGTTGCTAAAGACCGTGCAAAAAAAGTGTGCTAAGTTAAGAGATATATCACAGGGTCAGGCTTAGCCCTGAATAATGAAGACTAATCGCATTCTGGGACACAGAATAGGTGGATAATCTTCTAGTTCAGGCATAAATCCTGGGTTTGCCTCTGCTATAAAGTTCATACATGGTGCTCTCAGAGGCTATCCAGGGAGCTTTCTCTAGGCATCTACAGAGCATCTCAATGGCCAGTTTTGTGCATTTAGGAAACACAAGGCTTCAAGGTCAATCATGGCCCTGGGAAAGTGATTCCTTGGGCTGGGTACACAGCTCCCATCACTGACAGCTTAAGTGGTACACAGATACTGCGTTTCTCAAATCCCATGCAAAGTGCTCACTTTTGTGCAATCCTACTTTTTTGGGTACTATTCTCTGTTTATAATTTTTATAGTCTTTACCAGGGCCACTCTGAAAATGTTACCTATCTTCCATGTTATATTTTAACACGCTGAAACTTGATGCAAAAACCACGGAAGCACCAGATTTGCTATGAAGATACGAGCTGTACTTCACAGGGTTTCAGGCCCAAAGGAACCACTAGAGGATTTAGTTCTAATATTCTTTAGAGAAAATAATAGAAAAAGATCATTTTTTTGTTATAACCACGCACTCCTTTGTTAAGACTGAAGAATTTTTGTGTTCTGGAGACTAAATTCTTTGTGCCAGATCACAGGAGTACTTGACACTCTTGGAATGACAAGGAATTTATTAGGTATGATTACATGAGTCCATTAGAAAAGACAGAGTTCATAGCGCATTTTTCTAGTTTTATCTTTTGCTTGTGCTTAATCTGTGATGCTGCAGAAGAAGCTAAATAGTGTTCTTTGCTTTTCTGCCTTTGGAGTAAGCATAGATAGCTGCATGGGAGGGAGAAGGTGTTGTTTCTGACCTTAGCAGGTGATTTTGAAAGCCCAAAAATATGAGATGTCAATAAAATGATTTTCTTAATGGAGAACAGAAGTCATTCTGAGTCTTTTTGGAGAAAGGCAAGAAACTCTGTTTTCCTGTGAAGGAAGAGAGATGAGGAGACAGAGGTTTTTGGAGTCTCTTTACTTTTATAGTCTTTCTGTCCCTGAAAGTCAAAACATCGTATTTCCTGTCCAGTCCAACAAAGTGTGTTAACTGCAGAGAATTTCTCTCAAGAATCTCCAGGAAAAAAGTGAAAAAGAATAGGAGAAATATATTCTAGAAGGATAGCATAATTTTCTTTTAAAGACTTCAAGCAACGCGAGTCCCCTGGTAAAATATTTCAATTTGATTTTCCCAGCTGTGAAAGTAATCAAAAGCGTCTTTCAAGGTTTAACTTGCTAATGAGATCCAGTGACTGGAAGTTAGTTATGCCATTGTCTGCATGATTAACTATTTCCATCCTGTTATCAGATAGCTTTTATGTGTGAAAATACCTGTGAGTGGTGATGAAGTCAGCCTATAACATTCTCTTTGATGGTCTGAATATGTTGTGCTTCCTAAGTCTCACATCATGAATCATGTTTTCTATGTGTAAGTCATTTTTGTGGCCCTCCTTTGAATGTTTTCCAGTATTTCCACGTTTCTTAAATTGTGGACACTATGCTGGTATTCTGTCAGAGGTCTCACAAATAATATTAAAAGAAGTGAGATTACGTCTATTTGCCCAACCTTTATTTGACACCCCCCCCCCCCGAAGAATCTCATAGATGCTTTTCACAAAGGTCTTCCAAGAGTTTATCCTGAAGTTCTCATCCTTTTCTTTCCTTCAGTTTCTCTTTTTTTTTTCTCTCACGTCCACCAAAGTTCTCCTCCATGTTCCTAAAGTGGGTGGCTGCCGTGGCAGTGACGAACTGATAGTCTTCAGGTATCCAAGTAGTGGTATCTATTTCTTTTTCTGTAATGCCATAGGAAACAGGCTCTTATTTTAAAAACTTTGACAAGCATCTAAACTAAATACCTTAAGTGGGCAAGTCAAGTACAATCCTGAAGTTCCCATTAGGCACATAAAAACTCCATTCTTATTTCCCCTTGTGTTGCTGTGTATTTAGTCCTATTAAATGAATTTCATTAGATTCTCCTCAGCAACTCAGCTTCTCAGACACCACATTTTCTTCCCTAACCTTTGAGATGCTGTCTCACTTACCGCTGTTACCACAGGAGATCTTATATTTTTTGATAAAAATAACTTCAGATGAAGAATGAATCCCTTACAGCTCCACTAAATGAAGAGTTGTTGGTATCAAGAACATTTTGAGACCTGTGAGTATATTGCAATTGAATCCCACTGAAGTACACTCTGTTAATTCCACATCATCATTTTTTAATTGAGATGTCATGTTGTACTAAGTCAAATGCCATGGAGAAATCAAGAGCACTATAGCATACAATTGCCTTTGTCAACCAGACCTGTTATCTCTTCACAAAAAGACAATAGCTTTGTTTTACAAGACCAACCTTCCATTAAACTAACTGATTGACATTAATTAGATTTTTAGCCTCTAATTCTTTGTTGATGAAATTCCAAATTAATCACTTCTTTTACTGAATGCTAAATAACTATTCTAGAGGTCTGTGGCCCATCTCTTTTATCTTTATTTAAATGTTGGATCTCCTTTGGCAGTCCTTTATTTCTTTGGAATTTCCCCAGTTTTCAAAGGTTTGTTTAAATATTAATATTAGCAATTCAGGGAAGCTCCTCAGCATGTCCTTTTAACACTCAGGGGTATGTGTTATGAAGGCTGCTGATTTGAACATTGTTTAATTTTATCAGATGTTGCCTAACATCCTTCTTTAACGCATATGGCAAACTTTCTATTCCATCCACAACTTTGCATGAATGCATCCTCCTGCTTCATTCTGAATACAGAACAGAAAAAAAAACATTTGAGTATCTCTGTGTACTTTACGTCACCCTTTAGAGTTTTACCACTCCCCTGTTATAGATCTGCTGTATCTTTTCTTCCCACTATTATCTTCTATGCATTGTCATTCACTTACCTTTCTTCAGCTTTATACGTCCACACGCTCTCTTTTTTCCTAAGTGTGTTTTATATGTTCTAGTTTCTTTTCTGTTTTTGTTGTTAGTTCCATGTCTAATTTTAAGCAAGATACTGTCTTGGCCTTTTTTGTGTGTGTCTGGGTAATGATGGCTTCTTGGGAGTTTAGAAGGATACCTGTAAAGACAGTATCATATTTTGTTAAAACTTACAATTTATATTTATTTTGTTGGGTTTTAGTTTTTATGCAAACTGTTGCTTTAGATTTTGGAAAAAAAGATGCTACAGAGTTTTCAAATTTCCTGTAAAATATATGCTTGTGCTTTTAGATAGAATTTGTTTTTCTCTATGGTGGTGTTTTGCACAAGGTAAGTGCAGTGAAGTAACAATCGTGAGTATCACCATCTGATGTTAGGCATATTTTTTTTAAACAGCGTTTCACATTGGGAGATCTGAAATAGATTGTGGGTGATGAAGCTGGAGTTTTCGGGGTTCTAACATGTTGATTTTGTTAACTGATGAAGGCAAATATTTGTCTTTGCTAGAATTTCCTTTACTTCTCTGAGTGGAGCTGAACAAATCAGCTGGTGCAGAGCCCACGGAGAGCTGAGCTGCTGTGCCAGCGTGGAGGCTCCATGCCATTAGTGAATTACAGCAGCTGCTATCTGCAAATATGGGATCCTTTTCGTGATACTCAGTGGTACTTACACAATATTACAGTGAAAACTGTTCATTCAGGCCCTCTTGTGTGTGAGCTCTTGTTGCAACATGCTAGATCTCCTGCATGCTGTCCCTTCTGTGTTACAACTGCAATGGTATTAATACTACCTCCTGCTGTCCCAGTGTTTGAGGAGGTGTGGGTTTGGGTCTCATTCAGCTGTACTGGCTCCCTCTGGCATCTTCAATGTGCCACTCTGGTGCCCACTCCTGCCTTCAGCAGTGGTTATTCTCTTTGGCAGCGAAGAGCAATGTAGCCCCACAGGTTTAGATTTACACTTAGGAAATGCTACAGAGGGAAAGCAAATACCCTGAAGTGGTTGATGCTCCCTGTGAACTCAAGACAGATGGCACAGCCACCCTGCAACAGAATCTGTTCACAATGGGGCTCTGATCACTCTTCTTTCCATCTCCTCTAGTTCAATGAGCCCAGGTAGGGTCAGGATGCTGCCATGGTGAGAAAGGGCTGTGTGCAAGGAGGTTTTGTGGGTCTGATTAGGAAATCTGCTCCTTGGAGAAAGGATGTCTGTTGTGGCTTTAAGAAGCAGAGAGGAGCTGAAGAAGGAGGGCCTGATAGTTGAGGGTAGAGGGAACTGGGGAAGCTCACATGCACACAGCAGCTCAGTCTCACAAATCTTCCTGTAACTCCAGCTGGACTGCTTCCAATATCTGAGTTGTGGGTACGTATTTTTAATACCTGTGTTATGCAGAAATGATTCACACAACTGTATGTTACACTTAGCCCCAAGGGAATGGTTTGGGATACAACCTAGAGTTTGAAATGTACATCAACTGCAAATTAAGAGAGACTTAAGACAGTGTAGACTTGATGTCCTAAGTGTAGTTGCCTCCTTCAAAATCTGACATGTTTACCACAATATTTTCTACCCATCTCATCCACCTCTTCAGATTTTGGCTCCAGTTCCTGTGCTTTCTTCTCTTGCTCATTAGTACTCCTGCAGACAGAGCAGTCAAGGATGCATTGATGAGTGCTGTGGTAAAGATGACTTTATTATGAATACAATTACAAATGTTCTTTATGGTTTGTTTGACCCTTTTTAATCACTTTAATCACTTCCCTTCCCTGAGTTGCTGGCTGCTGACAGACAGACTGTTTTCTAGCTATCACTGAATGTGTGGAGACTAAATAACCTTGTACTTCAACCACATCTTCAATGCTTGCGTCTCTAATAGAAAATTGATTGATCAACTAATTGATAAAATCCAGCTAAGAATTCACTAAAGTGCTTGTGGGCACCAAAGAGGTGAGGAAAAAATGGAAAACCTATTTATTCTAATTAACTCGGTAAAAAACAAATATGGGAAACAATGCCTGCCTTGGTGGTGTGGAAACCTACAGATATAGCCAAAATAACTTTATATAATGTTTCTCATTTTATTAAGAGGGAGTCTCTGATTTGCCAGAGGGGCTCACTTTACAGTATTTTTGCTATACAAGTAAGGTAGAAGAAGAAAATTAAAACTGGAGTCCTGGCAGCTTGAATGTAAAGTGTACTCACCAGTGGTCTTTGTTCTTCTTACAGCCCTAAGCACAGAAAATCTCCCATGCTGTTTCATTTCTTTCCTCAATGCATATATTTGAAGGCTGAGAGTCAAAGTCAGTGGTAAAATTCAGTGCCTGAGACATGGGAGTGAAATGGAAAGGAGCTGCAAGACATCAGCCGCATGACTCTAAATCTCATTGATTTTATCTCCTCCTTTGTAAGTTGGAGTTCAGGAGCAGCTTTTACCCTTGCCTCCCGCTTCCTCCCCAGGAATGACAAAAAGGTTGTTTTGACCTGTAAATGCTTTGGAATTGAAGTGTATGTGCATGCATGGATAATTCAGTCACTTTCTGCAACCCTTTGTGCAACACACAATATGCTGCAGTTGATCCTTGGGTTAAATCTGGTCCTGTAGCTAAGCTTTTATTTAAAAAAAAAAAAACCCCAAACCAAACCACCACCACCAAACAAAAAAAAAAAACCCAAACCAAAACAACAACAACAACAAGAGCCCCAAACCAATCAAGCTCCTCTTTCGCTAGTAATTTCTTGCAGTTGTTAGAAGTATAAAGCAACAAGTCTTTGCTTGTCTGATTTTAAAGCCTGACTGTAAGAATAGTCTTAAAGGGTGTAAACATTTATTTCACTGAGAAGCCAGACTTGGAAAAAATCAAATGATACCAGTGTGAATAGCAGCTCTTTCAAGTTTAGCTAATTATTTCATTGCCTAGATTAGGCAGTGAAATAATTAACTAAATAATATGCTTGATTTCCGAACTCAGATGGCTTCCTCAGGTATCTAAATCTTCCAGTATTTCCTCTCCATCTGTCAAGTTTTCTGCTTTCCCTATAGCCTTTCCTGTCAGGGTTTATAAGTTCCTTGTGCATTTTCAGTGCAAAACATTCTGCGTGTTGCTGCTTAAATCTTCAAAACCACTCAAGTTAATCAAATGTAGTATAAAATTAAATATGGGACTATATGCAGACCCAATCATTTAATATTTCGTTCACTGTAAAAATTTATTTTTCAGTGTGCTACAAGATTTTCCCCTACATTGCAGCAAATGCTAGACTCTTATCTTTGAACTGAGGCATTTTCCCCACAGTACGTGGTGCTTTTCATGCAGCAGGGTTATTTCCCCCGCGCAGGGCTGGGGTGGGCAGCAATGGATGCTTGCTAACTTGAGCAGCAGATCACTTCTAGCCCTAAACAGGGTTGTTATTATCTCACATCGGCTTCTTCAGCAGACATACTTTATAGATCAGATATAAAAGATATATCTTTGAGGGGGGTATGGGACATTTTCTTCCTAAAAATCTTTGATTCCTTCTCTCCTTTATGAATAGCGCAGGACTACTGCTGTTACTCAAGTGCTGCGTTGAGTGGCAAAGAAGCTTGTGCAATGCAGCTGCTTTCCATCTGAAAATGCCTTCATGGTCCTCCTGGCTGCTTTGGATATGCCTGGCTATTGGGAAACCAGGAGCGATGTTGTGCTGCTTTGACTAACGTTAATTTAAAAAAGAGGGAAGTCTTTTTCGAATTAAAGAAAAGACTGTATTTCTACCCAACTGTCTTGGATTTTCTAAAAGAAGCATTACTATATTTTATAGCTATATTACAAGTATGAAATAGGATTAGATTTAATACAGACAGACTGTGATGTCTTCAAAGAGCTTGTCTCACTTTGCTTCTGTGTACCATGAGGTATATATTGTCAAGTGAATATATCGTGTCATGGAAGTTACGAGTTCAGTTCAGGCTGACTTAGCTCTAATTGCTGCAAACTGAATAGTTCTGGTTCAAGGCTCTTATAAGCTCCTCAAGTCTCAGTGTTCTAGCTGAAGATATTTATATCTCCTGCCTGTGAAGGCCAGGGTAGTTTGTTTGTTCTGCAAGCAGAACAGCTTGAGGAGACTTTTCTCCTTTTCTGTTTATTTCATAATGTGTTTCTTTGGTTGTGGGCTGTTTTTTTTTTTTTCTTTTTTTCTTTTCTCTAGGTTTTTCTCACTTCTGTGCACTCATGATGCTGTTAAATAAGCAAGTCACACTCATGACTTCTGTTCTGTAGGGGTGAAAAAGAACATACACAAACATCAAGAAGCTGGAGCTAAAACTTGAATATCCAGCTCTAATTTGACCTAAGTTGTGTCTGCAGTAAGATAATGTGTCACTTCTTAGCATTGACTACTTATATAATAAAATTGATCATGCTCTAAAAAGTTAAGATTGTCAGATACCTCATACATTTATCGCAGGCTTTGAGGGCAATATGGAATTTCATTCATAGACAAAACTACTCTGAAATTTTTACGTTCTTTAAAGTTACGTTCTGCAGACTTGGGGCCTTTAAAATAGCATTCGTTTCTTACAACTAAAAACCTATCTGATATGAATATTTAATATAGGAAATTATAGTTAATGTTTGGAATGCATTAGTAATTACTGATTATCTTAACGTGAAAATTTGAAGCAATGTTCAAGTTAACCTTGGAGAGTTGGTGTGATGTGAGGGAGTCGGGGAGTCAGGTGGAAGCCAATACTCTGGGGAATGTGAGAGCCTCTGGGAGGCTGTATAGCATGAGACTACAGGTGGCCTCTATAGGTACCACGGATCTCTGTGGTACCCACAGCTGGTGCCTGGTGCCAGGGTGCAGCAGAAACCCTGCACCAAGACCATGAGTTCCCGATGCCAGGTCAGGGCAGTCACAATCCCAAATTAATTTTGGGCAAGCTGTCAGTTATTCTTACCACCTTTATAAACCTTCTGCTGGTGAAACCAATAAAATCTGTTTTGATTTACTTCAGCTATGCGTGGAGACCAAGCAAGCAGAAGAAAATGCCTTTTGCTGGTCCCTCCTGGAAAAGCAGCTGTAGGAGGGAAGGAGCAGGGTTGCAGGGTGTGCTGATGACAGGGATGCTCAGGCACGCAGACTTAGCAGGAAGCCTTCTCCTAAATGGTTGGGGTTTCCTGGTGTGTAGATTGGGCTCCTGCCTATCTGTGATTCCCTGGAAAAATAGGGCTTTTTTGTTTAAAAATTCGGTCTTGTTGGAGTTTCATACTTTGGTTCATTTGTCTGAGATTTCTGCTTTACAGATGGTGCCGACAGGAGCCTCTGCCCTGAGTTCAGAGCATTTGCAGCTTAGAGAAGTGAGCTGCTCCGTGTTTTGCTCCTGGGGCAGACCCAGTGTCCAAATACAGCGTCCAATATATGTAATCTCTATGTGAACTTCACCTGGCTTTGTACTAATGAGACAAGGAAAACGGGGAATGTAAGGAAGTCAGAAAGCTTCGTTTTTTTGAAAGCCCTGTGTAAGGCACCAGCAATAGAGAAAAAGGGAAATGGTCTTCTACGTGCATACTTTTACCCTAAGCAAATCCTTGTCAAAAGTATGTCTTCCATAGCTCAGCGATTTTTGCCTTGTTCAGGCATTATTGTATAGCATTATTTACACATGTTTATGTAAATAAGTTTACTGATTAAAGCTGACACATTTTCTTTCCTGTTAGTTTTCTGATACTGCTTTCCCTTCTTCCTCCCTATTCCATTAATAAAAAGAAATGTGAGTTTTTGGAATTCAGACCTTAAAGGATGATCTATGGATATAGATAATGATAATGTGCAAGGGTGTGATACTATCTTCATCCTTTAAGGTTTAAGATTTACTCATAATAAAAATCTATATATGGATATAGATATGGATTTTTATTATGAGTAAATCATTCTGATGTTCCAGAATTGTCACTGAGAACTTTTGGTTAAAAAGGAAATAAAAGTAAAGGTGAAAATAAAGACAAAAGTCAGGCTTTGTCCTTTGATATCTTACAAATAGGAGGTATGTATCTGGAAAATGACTGCCTTCTGAGGCCTCCCTCTGATTCAGCTAATCTTTTAAAATTGGTGCTGATACTCGCTTTTGCTCAAATCTGAGAATACAACCTGTTCTAATGATGATCTGTGACCTGCTTCTGTTTTTATATGCTCTTTTCTCTGCCTGCTCCCTTTCATATAAAGCTTTCTTGTCATGGAAAAGAATGGTCAATGTGCTATACACAGCTAGCTGTGAAAAAAATGTAAGTATGTAAAAATGAGTTCACTCTGAGCAAACTTAAGCAATTCCTCTATTTTTCTATTAATGCCGTGCCAACAACTTACATGCAAACCCCCTATCTAGCTGAGGGTCATGCATTGGTTTTTTTGATCTTTGGTTTGTGGGTTGCAAAGATACGAAAGATGTAGTGAATGCATGTGTATTATCTGTAATAAGATGTGAATTGGACACAGATTAAGCAGAAATTTGTGTATCTGAGATCTGGGCAGAATTCCAAAGTGCACACACTTGTGTGCAAACATGGGGCCTAAATGGTAGTTCCCATTTATTTCGATTTCTTTGAGGTCTGGTTATGTGGTTTTGGAATACTTTAGGTGACAAAATTAGTTGATGTTTAATTCAGTTGATGAAGGAATCAGCGTTATTCTTTCAGTAAGTGTCCTCATCATGGTAAATGGTTCTATACAAGGACTAAAAATACCTTCCAGTGTATTTCACAACCTGCATGTGAGTGCTGATGAATAACTCTCTTATACTGTATTAAGTCTAACCAAACTTCTATTGAAGTAAGCCAAGCATTTAATGGAAAACTTTGGGTTTTAATGTACAGCCAAGGCACAAATGATGTTTTGTATGTCCCCAAATTCCAGGGTGATATTGCTTACGAGTGGAGCTGGGCATGTGAGAGCACAGGATTGTCTGGGTTGTGAACAGATGCTGTTACATTTCATAGATTTGTACAAATGGTTTTGTTTCAATGGTACCCACATACGGCTGCTGGCTCTGCTGCGCTGCATGTTCTGTGGGAAGGCAGTATGTTAATAGAATCGGTTAGAAAATTCAGCCAGGTGTTAAGCTGAACAGGAGTCAGATGATGATCTTGAACAGTTGTTTTTACATGGAGGTTTTGGCCTGTTATTTAGTGTCTTTGTACAAGCACACAGCACTGAGCATTGTAATGTTTGCATCTCCCAACAGTTAAGATTTCTTATACGCTGCAATTTTGATGCAGATAATTATATAGGTGGAGCAAATACTTTCCGTGCTCCAGCAATTGCTGTTACATCTCAAGATAACCTTTTCCCAGGAAAAAGAGATTTCGTAATCGGGAGATGCGTCTTTCTCAGAGTCAGTTTGCTATATATCTAGTGTTACTCTTGCATAAGGTAATATTGAATAACTGCAGATGTGATTACAGCCCTGTCAATTTTGATATGAAAAAGTGTCTTAAGTTATTCTCAGCAGTTTTTCTGGATCATACTCTTGTTCCTTTTAATAGAATTGTTATCCTCATGATACTGTCCCTAAACGGTCTTGATGCCTAACTGGGATTATATAGCAGAAATTGAGATGGGTGCACTTTTGTGCCAACAGTGTGCAAGAGAATTACAATCTTTGCATTGTGCCCACTTTCACGGGAAGTTCATTTTTGCCAAACTAAGGCAACACAATTGTAAGTGATTTAAGAAACCTAAATCCTTGTAAAAAGTGGAAAATGTTCAGCCACAGGGGTTTTTGTAGCCCAGTGTCCTCTCACTAACAATGACCAACAGCGGATGCTTAGGAAACTGTGTGAAAACAAAGATAGGTTATACATTCAGAGACACCTCCTGCCTCTGCCAACAATCAACATTTTAGAGTTGCTGAACCAGTGGTTGCATCAGGATTACTGCAGCCATTTGTGATCCTCCTTTGCTGATGCAATACAGAGGAAGAAGACCTACAAAAGAACCAGTAAGGTCCAAATCTGTCCTGTGCACTTTCAGGATGACTCACAAGCATAGAATCTGCTGCCTCTTCTATGAGGACATCCTTTGGAAATCTGTCTACCTTTTTCTATAACCTACGTTGTTATCATCCCTCTTCTATGCATACAAATTTTGCTATACTATCTCTGTGAAACCTCATCTTCCAAATCACATTTTTTCAAGAGGATTTATCTTTTCTTTAAAGAGAAAGGTTTGGCTTGTGCAGCGTGTCCCCCAGGTACTTTATTGCCAACTCTGCCAATGATTCACTTTGATTTTGGACAAGACTGTTTATCAACTTTGTGGAAGCAGAGGTAATCGTATTTTTCTATAGAGATGAATTTAGAGTTTTTTAATGGTTAAAGATACTGCACTGCTAGGTCCACGCTATATCATAATATTTTATTCATGAACCGGACAGTGAATAAGGCTTATAGTACAGTGAGATCATGAGATACTGCTTGGGAGACAGCTTAAATTTACCTAGTGGTGAAAATTCAGTACACAGCTGAATAGCTCTGGCATTTCAGAAATACACATCTGAAATACATTGAGCTTTTTCCTTAAACAACAATTCATTGTGAATTTTTTTTTTAAGTAGAAGTTCTTTACGTCATATCTGTGCTTGCAAAGAACTTGACTCGTATGGAACGATGGTTAAATAGGCTCTAAATTTTCTTATGAGGTGTTAAACCCCTTTTCTTTCAGGCTTTGCTTTCGTTCTTAAAATGTAAAAAGCCCTTTGGTTCCACCAGCTTGCACTGTCCGTTTTTGCCTGCTTACCCAACCTGGCATGCCAAAGTCAGTTTGCTGATTCTAGCTCTTCTAGAAACTGTTGAAAGATCCAAGCTATATTTTTGCTTTGTAACATGTCGGAGAAATAGTGATTTATAGCGTTTATTTCCAAGTTGAAGTAGGGTTCAAGAAGCTGTTTTTCATCATGTTTTCTTCTGGTCTAAAGCACACATTAAAATGGGTGTGTGCCTTGCGATGCACAGAGAAAATAATTTCCATTAACTGGCATAAGTGGTTACTTACATGTAGGCAATGCTGAGCAAATGCTTCTAAAACTAACTACTGAAATATAATAAGAAGAAACACCTCTATCGTACCGTAAGGTTCTTGTAGGAATCCATTCTCCCTGATCTGAAATGTGGAAAGGATGTTATCTCCTTATAGCTGCTGCTGCTTCCACCTCCTGCCTCACGAGGTGATTCTTTTTTACGATGGCAACATTTTTTAGAAGACTGGGAAAATATAGGACATTACATCAGAAAGAAAAATCGCTCGCTTGTCCGGCTGTTTTTAAATGGATATTTATCCTCTGTCATGGTGTAAATTAACTGAAAAACAACTATGCTAAAAATAAATAGACTGTTGTGGTAAATGAGTGAAAATTGTATTGTTTCTCCTTGCATTATTCTAAATGATGCATTCTATCCAATCCTATCCTGTCCTATTCTGTAATGTTTTTTCAAACGATACTCCATTCCTTGAATGATAACACTGAGTTTAAATGCAGCAAACAGTGTAGTCAGGAATAGTGCAAAGCCGCTGCTGTGCCAATTTCTCTATGCCAGCTCGGGACTGAACTACACTGAACTGAACCGCCTCTGTTTTCAAGTTCTCCATGAACAAAACTGAGACATGTTTTAATTGTTGATCTTCAGAGTGAAAAAGTTGGTGCATTAATGATGAACTGATGTGCTTCAACAACAATTTATTATAATAACTAGTCATGATTTTTTTGATGGCATCTCTTCTTCTCATTTTCCTTCCCTTCTGAAATACTGTCTTATCTTCTATATTTTTGCTTCATCTCCCTAATTCCATTGTTTCATCTGGCCTCCTTATCAGTGTCTGTTTAATGCCAAGTGCATGCAGTTTTAATCCCTCATTAGATAATCAAAGAATTTTGTATGCACCAGGACAAAACACAGATTTTCATAATAACATATTTGCAGTTCTTCTCTGGGTCAAGTTCAACAGAAAAAGAAAATATTCACTGGATACCACATTTTAAAAGTTGTTTTGTATCTTCAAAGTAGCTCAAATACTGTTTTGCTAAGAAATGAAGAGCTGCTGTAGATTGACTTGTATGTGTGCTAAACTACTACTTTTGTTTTTTTTTTTTTTTGCATCTTTGCTCCTGATTTTGGTCTTGGCAGGTTGAGAGCTCTGCAGGGAAAACATCATAACTTCACAAATGCTTTACAAATCTTTAGTAAATTAGGCTGTAAGTTACATCAAAGTAAAATTTGACCTCATCATCTAGAAAAAGCATGGCTTGCTGCAGAATTTAATGGTGATTGTTGGATTGGGTGATGGTTTTTATGCTGGCTACAATAATCTTTGGTGATGTAGATGGATACAACATTATCCAACAGGACATGCAGTTTAGGGAGCCGTAGAGTAAATAGCTCAACTTGGACAGAGAAGTGCTGAAGATATTTGTGGGAAAAAAAGAAGCTATTGATCGGTGAATACTTACTTCTGATGCATTGAATCATTCTCTTAATGAGCATGGTATTAAATGAATGTGGCAGGTTTTATTTTGTAGATATAACGTTTGAAGAGAAGAATGCCTAATTCATTAAAGGGTGAGTGGCCTGAACTCCCACCAACAGGGCGTATGCACACTCGTGTCTGCTAAGAACTAAAACCTTGGAAACACGCACACTGTGATAGGGAGTGACTGCAGCTGCTGTGAGTGACTAAGCCCCAGTAGGGAACTGCTATAATTGTTCTTTTTTTATCATTCTATTAATTCTTGAGTCTTTCCAACGGATCAGCAAACTAAGTTTCAAGGGTCTTTTTTTCCTGTGTAAACAAGTGTTTCCTTGCTGGATTTGAAGTCAAGACAGTGGACTTCCCTCCTTATCAATAATATGAAAAAACAAATTATTTTCTTAATTTCCCGTCCTCAGTGAGAAAAGATAAGGCAAAAAGCTTTTATAGACTTGATAGATTAGAGGAGACTTGTAAAGTTATTTGAAAGGTTGGTGAATTACACGTAGTTTCGTGAATTACATGTCTTTCTGTATGTGTGGCTTTTAGGCAAAATTTGACATGTGATTTTGCTAACTGGACATCAGAGTGTAGTGATAGGTCAAGGCAGAATTTAATCCAGATACTGAAGGGCACATTAGACTGTGAATTATCAAACTGCTGACTGTTTTTATTCCAGTATTACACACTGGGTTTCTCTGAAGCTCTGCAATGAAGAGAATGAAACCAGCGTTTCAAGCATGACCATTCATTACTTCTGGTGCACATGGTTGAGGTCAGGCTCTGGAACCCATAATGACCATTTTGTGTCAGTAGGGATGGGTAATAAAGGTGTCCAGTGGTGAAATATGTTCCATCACCTGAAAGGGCTCTAGTCACATCTCACCAGCACTATATGGTTTATGTTTCTAGTGCTTATGAATTGATTTATCATGGGCCTGTATCAGTTGTTGGTTTTCATTATATCACTTGTAGATACAGAGATAGTCTGATATGGCTCCCTTATCAGTTATTTTTATTTCGCAGTTTTTTTATTGGCTTTTGAGTTGTGCAATGTATTGATTAAAGCACCTTCAGAATATCTTCGTTTTCCATACATTACTGCAAGCGAAGATAATATTTCAGTGCGACTGCGCTACCTACTAAATCCCTTGATGGAAGATGGAAAATAGTTTTTGTAGAGAGCAGAGAAGAAAGTTCTAGTAATGGTTGCAAAACATTTATATCCTGATTCTTCCTTTCCAAGATTTACTTTACAAAGGCTGTAATTGTCCTGCCTGGGCTCTGCCCAAGAGTGAGGGTTTTGTTGGGGGGTGTGTGTGTGTGTGTGTGTGTGTGTCTGTCTGTTTGTAATACTTAGACTCAAGCCAAAATGGCTCATTATACAGAGACATGAAAAAACTAAATAAAACAATTGTCCCTGCTGTCATTATACAAAATTAGAAAAATTTGTAAAACCTAAATAAAAAATGAGAGAAAACTAAAATTGAAAAATCCTTCCATTGGTAGGATAGTGGAGTGTTTGATTAGGTTCAGCAATGAGAAAATGTTCATTTTTGTGTTGACTAACATACTTCTTTTTACCCTCATATGTCAATGTTCCTAGGGAAATCTGGCTCAAGTACACATACTTGAGTATCATTCTCTGCGAGTCCTGAACCTTACCGCTTTTGTGATGTACTTACTCCTAGTCATATTTTTTTGTTATGCATCTAGAGGGTGCTTTCCTGAGACCAGGAAAAAAAAAATAATTTAAAATGAAGACCTCTGCTTGGTTGTTTGCCTGAGTACAGGGCAATCTACCCACTGTGCAACCAGTTCTCTGACCATGCCTTCTGCTGAAGACCCAGGCACGTTTCTCAGAAACGTTCTTCTGAGTGGTCATGTGGTAGGAGGACCCCCTCCCTGTGAGGGTGGTCCTTGAAGAACTGGGGAGAAGGTGGGCTCTGAAACATCTGTGTTCCTGTGGACCCTAAGGAAAGGACTGGCCAGGGAGGTTTGAACAACCTCTGTAGGACAGGAAGACATTGATTCTGAAGACTGTGACTCTACGATGACACATTTCCTAGGAATTTTTCCTGAGCTTTACAAAATTTCCAAAATGTGGTGTTTTTTTTGCAGTTCAGTAAGGGCAACACCCTTCTCATCTCCTTAGTAATTTGCCTAATGGACAAAATTGGTACCAAAAAATCCCCCAAAGAAGATAAAACCAAAAGCATGCTTTGCATTTGTGTTTTCTTAATGCAGAGCTTTGATTTTGGTTGGCAGTGGCAGGGGGCTGGTACGTTGTTTGCTTTGATTCTGCAATTTGAGCTTGGTTTGAGAACAGTAAATTATTGACTAATTGTTTGAGACAATTTAGACTTAAAGCAACCTAGGAAGCTGAGTGATCATAAATGATAGTTGCCTAGTTTCTTAGATAAAGCTATTCACAAAGCACTTTTAAAGATCTAATTTAAATCTTCGTGATATTATGCTTGTTAGTTCTCAAAATAATAATTTCCATTTATAGTACTAGTGTGCAGTTGTTACACTATAACACTGTGCTCTGGATAGTATTTATTCAATGTTTTTAATTGGAAGAGCTTAAAGCATTTCACAAAATATTAATAATATTTTCAATTACCCTCTTAAAGGAAGTATTCATAGCCCCAGTTTCCATATAAAAGACGAGAGAGACAGTGAGTCATTTGCCCTGGGCTACAGAACAAGCCAGTGGCAGAGTGAAAATAGAACCTATGGGTCTTGATCTCTGAGGAGTGAAGTAAATCTTCAAAAACACAGGCAAATGTTTTTCACTGTGCGGGAATTCCTTTATATGAACAGTGGGAGTAGGATAGACCAGTAGGTTTTATGAGTGACTGCTCATTGAATTATGTACTAAATTTCTTGGACTCTTTCTCATATGTTGTTTTTTTTAGTTCTTTTTGAAAGAATAGAGGTAAAATTTGCTAATAGGGCTATATAAGAATGGTTATCTTCTGTATTGTTTTTTCACTATGGTATAACAGAAAATAAAAGTATGTGCAGTGCTTTTGTGAGCATTTGAATTGTAGATTAGTATTTAACTGTTCAGCTGCAATGGTATCAAGCACTACCAACCAGGGCTGACACAAGTGATATGGAAATATAGAACAATGCCATTTTTGCATCTCTGAGGAGATTCAGACCATTAGCCTGTGTAGAATAAAATATATTTGAATAGATATCAGCCGTATGAGAATAGACACTTTTATCAAGCTTAGTCCTTGAATATAAAAATGCTTTGTTTCCATAACCAACATTATGCTACTGTAGCATTTTTTTCTGTATGTGAGTTTTCTGTATTTAGAGCTATAAAAATGGGAAAGGTCAAATTAGTGTTATGGTTTTAATAATTAACATTCTGCTGTAAATCGAGTGTATAGCTTTGATGGTTTTGTATCAGTTTCTCAAGAAGTATAAGAACTTGAAAATTAAGCTTCATATCTCAAAAAAGCAATGCTATATTAAAAAGGAAATAACTATCATGAAGAGATAATGTGTCTGAATGAAGTTGTCTTTCTTCTTCTGGTTGGGACCTTTTATTCTCAATTTCTACTCAGAGAGCTTATTCCAATCCTGTGCATGTTCTGAAATAATATTGGTGGCTTTTGCATTTTGAAAGACAAGAAAGATGCAACCAGCTGCTCTTACCATCTTCTGTCTTTACTGTTGAAGGAAAGGTATCTGGTACTGTATTGGTTTCTAATGTAAATCTTGCACAAATTCATTGCATTGCATTGCTGTAGTGATACAGCAGGAAATGAAGACCATTTTATAGCCCCCATGGAGAAAATAGCCTAGGAGGATGCTCTGTTCCTCGGGTCCTTGGACCTGTGCTAACACTAATCTTGTTTCTGCTGTTAATGATTTTGGAAAAATGCCATTACTTCTCACTACTGTGATGCTTTATGAAAGGAAAAAGTCTGAGTTTTAAAATTAAGTATAAAATAAATGTAAGCATAAAAATATACTCAGTGATGGCTTTGGTCTCTTCCTGCAGGGCTGGGCATCTGACTGAAAAGAAACTCTGTGAAACACACTGTCACTGGTTCTGTGCTGACTTTAGGTTATGAGAAATGCATTGTTGGTATTCAGATTTTCAAAATCAGTTCTCAGTCTGCAGTGCTGCATGAAACGTGTTATAGATTGAGTATATTATGAGTGAAGCTGTCAGTTCTACTTCAGGAGAAATAATTAATGCTAGTTGAAAGGCATGCTGTTATCATGACAAAATCCAAATGTTAAGTTACCTGATCTAGTGACCACTGGTCTTCATAAGCATCTCATTTGGAGACTGTTGTGTGTTTGTGGCCCATGTCTGAATAGCAAGTATTGTTCTGTAGTCAAGAGAACAAAATATCAACAACAAAAAAATTTTCCCTTTTAGTGGTATACCTTGGAAGAAAAGTCAAGTATTTAAGAGCAACAGATATGAGATTGGGGTCAGCTATAAGAAGAGAAAGGGAGAATTTTGCAACAGGGCAGTTACGCTTCCCAGTAACCAAATTACTTTTTCTTGCTGATATAAGAAAATCTGTATGTTGATCTTCAAGCAGCTCACGATTGCTAGGTGACCAATGATCCAGCTAGTTCAGCGTATAACATCTGAGTACCAAATGCTTAAGAAAAAGTGCAGAACGTGTTAAGAGGTTTCTTTGGGATCTAAAGTGGTTGAGACCCTGAAGAATTTGGTTTGATAGGGTTTCCAACATGTGCTGGAACTGTTGCCAGCTACTCCAGAAATTGTTATTTCTCTAAATATCATGTCATGACCTAAATATCATTCTAAGTCTTTCTCTGCTTGATTTCTTTATTATGTGACAGGGAAATCCACGGATTGGTTGCTTGAGAAAGATTGTTTTGCTTGATCAGGTTTGATTTGATAAGTTCTTTGTTTTGTTCAGTATACCTTTGTCATGGTGCTGCATTAAAAAAAGTGTCAGAGCAGCCCTCCGTAGCCTGCGCTTTTGTTATACAGGGTGCTTATCGTGTTTCCTCTAATTTTATCGTCATGAAATAATCTTTCAGTCTTTTAAGTCACTCTTTTTGAGGGATTACTGGTATCAGTCTATAATTAATCTTATACCCCCTCCCCAAACCCCCTTTGGCTCTTTAATAAATGGATTTAGCAATTTGGATTAAGCATAAAGCAGACTAATTCTGTAGCTAGAAATGGATTTTAAACCTGTACTTTAATGTTTTGCTGAACTTTGGCATAAATGAATATATTGGTTAAATCAGAAGTGTTTCTTAATTAGTATGCAGACACTGGTGAATGAATGTTATTAATTTCTTATTAGCTATTTTTGGATTAAGTTAATAAAATTACTGAGCATTTCATAAACAACTATTTTTAATATTTTTACACTTGTGCACTGCCGTCTTAAGTATGTCAGAGTTGTTGCTGATCTTGCGTTTTCTTGTGCTCCTTAGTGGATCAACACCACATTTCAGAAACAAACTTGTGTTTAGCGTAGGACCTAAATCATACAGTGCTAAATTTTGGCATATAGAGTTTGAGAAAATAAATCCTCCACTTACAAAGGCTATAAAAGAAACCTTGACTGACCTTTAACTGTAATATCATAGTCATGACAATATAGCATAGAACACCATATAGGATTTCAGGTGAAATGACTTAATTTATGTTAAAACAGTTTAGGACATTGGAACAAATCTGTTCCCTTTGGTTCCAACAAGCCGCATGCTGTAGCAGCTTTGTTAGCCTTCCAATATATGTAAGGCACACCACAGTTTAAATCTTTGCGATGGATAGGTACACATACACAAACAATAAAATGATTGTATGAATTAGGTGAAAAAAGTTTTATAACGTGGATTTGTTAGGATTACCTTCTTTCAAGGCCTGAGCTGCCTGTGCAGTGGGAAACGTAATACGGTTTGGCTGGTGGGTCTAGTTGTCTCCCCCGCTCCCTCCCCTTTTTTCTTCAGTTCCCAGCCCGAAACCTGAAGCTTTCCCAAATCCACGTCCAATCCACAGGGATAGGTTGCTGGGAGTCGGTTAGCCTTCCAGTGAAATGTGGCTGGTCTGGGGCACCGACATCTGTGGCTGTGACCTTCCTGTGAACCCTCTAACAAGTCTATTGCCATTTTCCTGCATTTCATTCAATATATGTGGCAAAGAGTCACTAATTGCGTTTGCTGGGCTATGCTACCTTTAAAACATTACTTTTACAATATCCTTTCCCCTCATCTGCTTCTTTTCTCCCTTTTCTGCAGTATCTGGAGAGTATCAAACTGATAGTTGCAAACTGAGTATGAGCTTTTGAAGTCCAGACATTTGGAATATTGCTTGGCTTTAATGGTGAGAATAAGTACGTTATTGAGAGATACTAAAGAAACTGGAGTCCTAATGACGTCAGGCCTGAAAAAATGATTATTCTATCAGTAGAACATTTAATTTCTGAAAATTAAATTATGCATCACTTCCAGATTTGTAATAAAATAATTAATGCCTGCACTTTCTCATTATCGACTGGTTTGCTCCGATTTCTTTATATGAAAGGGGCTTTGTCGTTTAGTGAGGAGTCATATTATAGTCAAGTTTTACACATTTTATTGTCTCAACTTCAGCTCCAAGAATTACATGTCTACTTGGGAAATGAATTCACAGTACCACAGAGGCTGGCAAGCTTCCAGATTTTAATTGCTTACCAGTGAGGTTCAGGGAAACTGTTCTTCCTAGGATGGGAAAACGAAAAAGAAACAAACCTCGGTTGTTCTAAAGAAAATGAAAATCACCTTCTTGAAAAGAGTATTCACTGATTTATGAAACAAAGAACTCCATCGTAGTTATCATTGCATAGTGGGCTCTGTGGCTGAATTAGCAAAACTGGGGGACTACGCAAAGTTGGAGCTGTCATGTTATTTAGCCAAGTCTTACGTCTTTTTGTAACTAACTTCTTTCAGGCAGACTGAGGTAGCTGATGGGGAAAAAAGGGACTTAAGATCAAAATGTATGGGTAAAGTTGAGAGGAAGGATGTTCTAAAAAGCTCTGTAGTAGCAAACCAGAGAAGTAGCCCAGAACACGTCAGCTGCAACGTAAAGGTATGGTGCAAGGAGGTCAAGTGATGAGGTCCTGTTACTGAAAGCCAAGAAATCTGGCTTTTAACCTGTGGCTCCTGTCATGCCTTGTTTCTGGCGTGCTCTGCCTGCAAAGAGGGAATATTTTTCCACCATTTGCCTGAAGTTCTCTTCGTATCTCTCTCTTTAAAAGAAATATTTTCCATTGTGTAACTTCATATAATTGCTTTCATGTCTCCATCTTGTAGTCTGCAACCATCGTGATACCAAAGAAGTAGTGAGAATAATGGAGGGTAAAGGACTGGTGAAATGAAATAGTAACTGTAAGTGTGAGAAGTTCTTTGCAATTTATTGCCATAAAGCTGCCCAGAAGGCATGCTATTTATTTGATACAGCTTTAAAAGGGATCATTGGTGCTTTGAGGAGGACGATGTGTTGTGTTTCACCTACTGACACTACTGCAGCAGCTACATAAGACTGCAAAAGCGAGCAAAAAGGGAAGAGGACAGTGTTGAACAGGCTATTTTAGAAAGAGTGATTCCTCAAAGTTAAGCAGTTAATAGGTGATAAAAGAGTGAATTTTGTGTTTGCTACAAAAGAGGGTAGAGAACAGGTGGAGCTCTACTAGGAAGGATCTTTACTGCACTGTGCACGAATAGGTGAAAAGTAACATACTTGAATTTGGATATGAGCAGCTTGGAAGATTGTGGAGGAGGTAAGGAGCGGTAATCAACAGCTGGAAGGGTGGCTGGATTGGTGTGTGTGTGGGTCTCTGTTCCAGGACTTGTTTACTTGGAGCGTGGACAGCCTGACATCTGGCTGTCTTCTAATGAAACTCAGAGTCTCAACTTCATTGCCTCTCCTGAGCTTTCCTTTCATACCTGTTAATTGGCTTATACTAACACTTGAGCGATCCCTGTATTTTTCATTCTTCTTTTCATCACCAGCCTGGTAAATGACTGGAAAGACATCAGTACAGTTCAGCCGAGGGAAAAATATTTCCATGCAGTGCAACATGGGCACTAAAATATATTCACCAAACAAGAGGAAACATACTGCTTACGTGACTTAAGATCTCTTTACCTGTCAGCAGGTATGTGCTCCAATACGTGCTGTTTAATCTCAAGATACTAATACTAGGCGTGCAAAAATCAGCTCTAGTTAGATTTATCAGATCCAAAAACTTATAAGCCTTGCTATTCATTCACTAATGTTCACACTCACCGGTGTTCAAGCTCGTTAAATGTAACACTCATTAAAAAGATATAATCCATATTCATCATTTGAGTTATCCATCACTAAATCAGATTAACAGATCACCATACAATTTTACATTACATTTACATTACAACTTGGAAATGATCCATTATTCAAATACTGAGCATTGCCCATCTGCACTGCTTTTTTTTCTTTTTATCCTCCAGTTGAGTCACCAATTAATGAGTGACAAAAAGAGTAATGCTGACAAGTGTATCTGGAGATCTTCAAAATATTGTTGCCAAGACCCCTTGTAGGGTTTGGTCAGCCTTCTGAGTCACTCTGCTGTGCTTCTGGCTTCTTGTGCATCCCCAGGTGGGGTGCTCCTAGTTTGGCAGTGTCTCTGAAAGATGGGATCTCTGTGACTGGATTAATGGATTCCCTTATTATGTCTGATGACTTTTCCTATTTCTCATTTTAATCCATTTTTTAAAAATGGCCTCATATCTTGGTAGCTTCTTTCCCATGAGAAGAGGTCTGTTTTAATCAAAACACTAAATTGTAGGGATTTTTTTGGTAAATAACTCATTCTTTTTGCCAATACTGCCATATAAATACCATGTAGCATTGTCACATATATTAAAATTCTGTGTATCTGGGATAGGCAGGACATTGTATGTGTTTCTATTCCAGTTTACAATTTCTGAGCAACTAAGGAGGCAAATGTATATGATGACGTATATATGACAATATGATATACTTAACTTCAGTATTAATCACAACAATAACTAACTATAAGCATATCCCTCACTGATTTGTTTCATCTAGGTTTAACTCAAGCGAAACCTTCACTCTAAGAGATTTCTCCCTCAAGATTTCTCCACCTATCTCTGTTATTAATTCTAATTATTTTTGTCTTGAACAACATCTCCAGAGGAGGTGGGTGCTGAAAACCAGTGTGTAGCAGTCAGTCCTTAGAGGACAGCCTCCATCCCCCAGACCTGTCACCATGGGGCTTGGGAAAAGGGTCCAAAACCTTCTGAAAGTGTTTGGAGCCTCTCAGCTACTGCCAATGCTAAAAGATGCAATTGTAGGAGAAACTCTTGGCAATCTATTCTATTCATAGTCAGCAGTGCACTAGAAGATAGACAGGGTGCCTCAATTCCTGGACAGTTCATGTCACTTGGTGTGCAGGGATGAGCAATACTCACCAGACTTTTGAGTTTCATGAGAAATGCTATGGGAGAGGGGTGAAAAAGGGGTGAGGGAGAGGTAGCTCTGGGTCCAGTCATTGCAAAAAAAAAGTTACTTTCCAGCACCTGTGAGGACTTTTACAGCTCATGATGAATTTTCTCTCTCTCTCTGTAGTGCATTTTTGTGTGTGTGTATGTAATTCCTTTGGCCAAGGACTGCCAGGTTGTACATATAATATGTTCTTTTAAAAATACCATTTAGTAAATCCAGCATGCTCCCTTTTATTCTTTTGTCCTCCTTTATGCTTCATTTTGCCCCCACACTTCATTCTATTTATACTTACCATAGTCGAGGCTACCGAGCTCGTCGAGGCTACCATTGGTAGGGATGCTGGGCATGTGATGTGCTGGGGGGACAGCAGGGACATCTTTTGCTTCTGGCATTCCCTCAATCAGCCAGTGCCCAGGAGCTCTCCCAGAAGCAGTGTGGTGCCCTCCTGAACCTGCTTCCCACTGGGCTGATGGTCTCAACTGGCTGTGCATGGAGCCAGTTCTTCAGTTCTGTGAACCTGCTCTTTTCCTCCTGGTTTTCCTTTTTCTTTTTACCTTGTTTTCTGTGTCTACCTTCTGCCTTCCCTCCCGAGCTGCCTCCCGAGAGCTGCTGTTAAGGGGAGCGGGTGCAAGCTGGACTTGCCGGCTGTGAAAGGTTTTCACAGAGGAACCTTGTAGGAGGCTGAAAGGTGAGAATTGTTTTCTTTTTCCTCAGTAAACACTTGAAAAAAACAGCTTTGACAATGAAATAAACCTTCAGAAGTGATACTAGAAGTAAAAGTGAAGATTTTCCACAGTGTGGAAAACGTATCAGGCAATGTGTGTTTTAATTACAGTTAAGGAAAGCAAACAAAGAAACCTGTGAAGTCCACAGTTTTTTGATTCAATAATAGTAGCTTTGTGAATTGCTGAGAGAGGAGTGTTGCCATGCTGGGAAATCATCAGATTCCCCCATGCATGCCCTATATCTGTAAGGCAGAACCAACTCCACTTTATGCATTTATCTAAAGCTTGCTCGCTGCTGCTGTGAGCTTCTTCACAATCTGAGAGTGGATCTGAGTTACTGATCACTCAAAAGTGAGGTACTTTAATAACAGAAAAATAAAGAAAACAACAGTAGATCCTGGATCAATATTTTAAACATTAAGCAAACATCTTTCATACACATCCTTTCCTAATCATGCATTTAGCAGCAGACTTTTTCTATGTAGGTCCTAGTGATGCAGTGAGTTGTGTTTGTTCGCATGTTGTGCAACAACATTTGATTTTACCGGCACGTTTCCAACTCAGGAAAAAGCAATCACATAACCTGTCGAGATAGGATGTGAGCTTTGTCCTATAGCTAAAACATGATGAGCCAATTTGTACTGACCTTTCGAAGTGTTTGGACAGGCTTTTGCATGATGAATGTTTTCTTCTGGCGTCCAGTGGTTTGCTAAGATTACTATTTGCATTTCCTATTCTTGTCTCCCCGCCTGCTCAGCCTTCATATTTCCTTCCCAAATATATCTTTTCTGTATGTCCTTGTGTCTTTTTCTATGTCTTTTTTCCCTGTCCTTTCTAATTTGAATTCCTTTGTTCTCTTTCAGCATCAAATAACCTCACCTGCATCCTTACCCTGACTCTGTAAAGCCTTTCAGGAGCTGTCCCGCTCAAAGATCCCCTAATGTCAAAAATGAAACAAAACGACTGAAGAAAGAGCCCAACTTAATGATAAATGCATCTTTCTGAGTTTCAGTCTTTAGCCTGTGTTGTTTCACTGGGGCTGTGTGCTTTGTTCATATGGTAGAGGCACTTCCTTGGAGAACTTACAGACTGAAAGGCACCACTGGAGAAATCAATCGTTTAAAGAGGTTACCACGTACGAGCACAGCATGTTGGACAAGAAAAGCCCCTACTAGAAAAGGAAGATTTTTTTTATAGTATAAATGGCAGTTGTGAGTCTTTAGGAGGGACATGAGCAATGAGAAATCTGTAGAGGAATCATTTGCTTAAGAGAGCTTCTCGTGTGTGAGGGGCATGGGAAGGAGGGGAGGGAAGTCACGTTGTTGGTAGAGGAGGGAGGCAGGGCAGCAACTTCATGAAAGAACAGGACTGTTTCCTGGACTTTCTGTTCCAAGTTCAGTGGAGCTTCAAACTGGAACGAAGAATTTCGGATGACAGTCTGGCCTTTTCAAAAGATGAAGGGGTTTGTATCCTCCTTTAATATTTAAAGAACATGGGGAGCACTTTGAAAAGACTAAAGCATTGAACTAGGCAATTAAAAGAGAGAAGATTCTGCTGAGACCTTGTTTTTGAAGATGTAGTAGAGAGATAAAAAAGCAGGCTGGTCCAAATGCTTAGTACACAGAAGACAGCAAATAGTAATTGCTTAAGCGAATGTGTGGTGTTCAAAAAAAAAAAAGTGAGCAATGCAAAAAAGGTCAGTGTTCCCAATTTGCCATTGAGAAACTGAGTACAGTTGTGCATGTTTGCATTAGAAATCCGTGCACTTGCGTGTGTAATACCCCTCTGTACGCCTGAAATTAGGAGCCTTCCAGCATTGTTCTACTTGGATAAAATTATTTCATTCAGCCTCTGCTCATCCTGTCATTGAGAGCTGATAGGATATCGCAAGACTTATTGTGCTCTGTAGATTTTTGAAATCTCACAGATATCTCATGGCTGAAGATCTCTCCAAAGGAGTTGATTATAAGATTTATCAATCATCAACAAAATCCACATCCCCACCCCCCTCAGCTCTGCTACCGCAAGGATTTTTGTCCTGAGTTAGGAGATAGTTGGTGGTACCTGTAATGTGCTTCAGAGGTGCATAAATGGGAAAGGCATAGGTCATTCAGTAGTGGGTATTCACAATTGAAAGAATCCTAGGAAAATAATTGGCTTCAGAAGACTTTTGATTTGTGATTAATTATTCACAGCACAATTCCTCTAGCCCGTCTTGGTCTTACACTTTAATCTCTTCAATTTGTCTGGCCTTCATTGGTTTTATTTGTAAGTTCGTTAAAATTAATCTTTCTGAAAAAGAAGTCGGAATATAATCTTGCTCGTGCGATGAATGTGGACGTTTTGCTTTGTTACATGCGTCTATATCTGGGGGAGCAGCATATGAGAGGGTAGTCATGTGGATTAGATGAATGTGCAATCAGTTGTCTCCAAATGTAATATGTTACACAGCTTCCCTTCTACAAGACAATGGAGCATCTGCATGGACACGGTCTGCACAGCAGCACTGCCTTCACATAGCTGTAGATTTTTTTAAAAAGATAAAAAGCACTAAAGAACTACTATGAATGGCTGCAAATTATTTGTAAGTGGTCTGCAAGTGTAAAGCTGGGGTATGCTTTAGGTACTATATTTGGTTTCTTAGTCCTCATTATGTCGCATGTACTTGCTGCTGGTATCTTAGGGCTGGGGTTGCACAGGCATTTTAATGATCAGGAATTCCTCTGGCACAGAAAAGGGCAGCTCGTTTCCCTCTCCCTCCCCAGCTATGGGCTACTCGTACCCGCAGCATCGCCTGTGCGGGTGCTCGTGTTCGTGCAGCTGCGGGGCGAGCAGGGCAGAGCATGGGGGTGGCCGATGATGGCTTTGGGAAGGAGAGCAGTTTGCAGCCATTTTCTTGCAGCTGTTTCTTGCTGTAGCTCACTTCTCACTGGGTGTTTTGGTACAAAGAGGGGAGCAGTGGCCTGTGGCAGGGAAGTAGGGCTACGGGCAGCCTGCGTCTCTGCTGATGAAAGCATCAGCAAGCAGTACTTTATTTAGAGAAGTAGGATAGCACGGCAGTTTGTCAAAGGCAGCTGAAAGGATGGATAACATAGGATGTTGAGGACAGTATTAGTGTCGAATTTGGGTACTAATCAAGATTGATGCATGGTTTACTAGAGTGGTATTTTAATATATTGGTTGACAGAAAAAAGTGAAATACTGCTTTGGCATTTTTGATATTCTTGTTCCTACATCCCGTCTGGTGTATTTGACTGGAAAGTGGCATAGGATCCCCTCTGATTTGGGACTCTGTTTTGTAGCTATTTGCTTGAGTTTCATATGCCTTCTTTTGATCGCTTTAGAAGTATTTTGGTATTCATCAGCAGACACATTCTTGATCAGGTACCAGTGTTTCATCTGAGCCTTTTTCAAAATTATAATGATGCTCTGCTAGTTCATATTCCAGGAGGAGTAAGTATCACCTTGTTTTAGTTGCTATTAAATTATTACTTTCTTTTTGTCCTCTGTATAGTTTTTAAACATGCTTTATGGCTCAGCTGAATATAGTTGAATTTGCTTAGCCCTTTTTTGTGAACAAAATAATAAGCCTGAATTAATATTTCTTAATTAGCAGTCCCTAGTCCTTGCTGATAAAAGTCACTTTGAAAATGAATCCAAACAAGGGTGCTATAGTGCTAGAAATGCTCATTAGGTATTACTGTCTATGAGACTGTTCCAGATGTTCCCCAGGTTACTTGGAATGACTGGCAGTGGATGGGGAGGAGTTTGGGGTGTAAGTCCTCAAAACAGCAGATCTGCAATTTTGCAGTTGGCCAGTATGGAGCAGAAGCAAGGGAAAGTAGAGTGGAAGTGTGTAACCTGCACGAAACGAGAAACCGCACACCGGTGGTCACGCTGTTGTTCAGGCACTCTGCCGCCAGCTCAGTCAAGGATCAGTGTGCTTTCTTGTGTTTCAAATCTTTACTTGGCATGAAGGAAGAAGGGAAAGCATAATGCTTTTAGGGTCCTGTGATAGTGAACCTTGCTGCAGAGTGCCCTGCTTTACCCCATGACACAACGAAGTAGAGCATTTCAGAATTGCACAGACTGATTTTTGGTCTCAGGTCCTAAAATCTGAAAGCAGGGGTGAAAGCCTCACCTCCCTGGGGTGATGAAACATCCCACAGACGTAAGGGGACGTTTTGCAGATGAAAGAGAGAAGTTGGAACTGTCTCGAGAGCTTCTGGTGGTCGGCTGGATCTGGATAGGGGACAAGTGAGGAATTGGGAGGTAATATGGGCCGTATGGGAGGTTTACGTGCAAGATGCAAGACAGTGCTGTGCTGTGTGGTCAGCTTGCTTGTTCCTTTGTTCTGGGAATTTTAAAAGCGGTTTACGGAGACAAAGCGGCCAAGCCTGACATGAAGTGAATTCAGGCCAGTAGCCTTCCTTTTGGGTAAAACTTAAGGGATCCGGGAGAGAACCATCTAATATCCAATAGACAAATGGCTATACTGAAAGCAAACAGCCCATCACAGTGTGTTTTATTGACAGTCAGCATGATTTAAAATGCCAACAAAAAAAGAAGTGGGTGTCTACATGTAGTCATATGTTTATCTATGTTATCTGAGGCTTTGATGATCTTATAGGGTCTCCTCTCATGAGATACAAACACTACCTAATAAGAATTTGAAATACTCATTTTGCCTGTCAGGGATAAGTGTCATTTAAATCTGAGCTGAGATTTGAGACCTCTTCCCAGAAGAGCTGTTCATTAGGATGTAGGATGTAGCACGTAGTTTTCTCTTCTTCCCAATGTTAATATTAAAGTCTGTAGCNTAGTTTCTTGGGAACTACAGATACCACCACAATCATATGGGACCACAGATCAGTCCTAACTTCTTTTTAATTTTGGAGTTTGATTTGATAAGATGAGGTACCTGGTGACTGCTGAAATACTGACTGTCTGGAAAGCCAGCAGATTTTCCAACAGGAGCAGAATCTAACTTTTCAGAGGTTTGCCTTAACTCTTAAGTTTTAGTTCCTGAAGCTTTGCTGAACTTGAGATTAAGAAGAGATGTGATATTAATAGGCAATGAATTGTTTTGTTACAAAATATTGTTATTAGCTCAGCTGTTTACATATTAACAATATAGAGTTAAGCAAATATTTAACTTCAACTTGCTTTGCCAGTTGCTTTCAATTTCAGCTGGTATATTCAGAATTTCACAAATTCAAGGACGTGCTAACGGCAGGGGTTTTAATTTTTGTGTTGCTTGCATGGATATATTTCAGACTAGAGATTGCTTTAGAAATCTTCAGCAGCCAGCGTCTAGAGAGTTAAACCCGCTTTGTATGTGAATATGTTAGCAGCATTTTCTTGTGATGGCATATCTGAAAAAAATGAATAGTGGAAATCCTTGACTAGCCATACATTACTTTTCCTCACAGAAATTCTGACGCTTTGGCCTTCAGGTAGTGGGTGGTAGAAGGGTGGTAGTTGTTACTCTTGTGGTCACTGGCTTTGTCTTGGTTCACTGAATTTCTCTCACCGCAAACACATTGTGTGTGAATCGCTACTCACCATGTGTCCCAACCAATCTAGCCAATATCATCTCCTTTTTCCAAATAGGCTGAAATTGGGCAGTCAAATGGAAACTCCTATTCACAGTTTGTGATGAAAAAACTAATGAAATGTTCCATTAATCATTTAGTTTGACCTTCATTCCCACTGTAATGAAGACTGAGAGGCAACATTAGCCCATCTGAAAGGTTTAAGCATTTGGGATTGATCTTGAATGGGATAAGACCATCAGTGATATGATACAGGATTACTAAAGGCTTAAATAAATAACTCCTGTCTTATAGCTGTGTTAACGTAACAATCAGTCACACACAGTACTTCTAGGTACTGTATTTAAATTTCATTATTGAAATGTCTCTCACTGTTGTGACTTTTGTCTGTTTGCTGAGAAACTTGGGAAGGCTTCTTATTTTGGCTATCCAGTATTTTATTGCACTACTTATAATACTGTGAATGTTAAAAATGCAAAGTGAGGCAGGAATTACATTTTTTTTAATACCTGCAATATAAAAATACTGCTGCTTTGTGCAGAGTTTCATCAGTTGGTATCAGCAGCATTCTGCTCTTTGTGCCAGATGATCCTGGATCCAAATCCCTCTTAGAGACATGGGCATCAATTGTCTCAACATCTCAACATGGCGTCTGGTGTTTTGTGAGGCGTTGAGCCATATGCATACTTGAAGTGCAAATTCTGAAATTACAGGCACGATATATGAAAAATGTAGAGGAATTTAGGATACAGTGTAATTTATATTTTTTTTTGTAATACTTCTTTCACAACCTTTATAATTAAGATGGAGCCTCTATGGAAACAAGCATTGGTATTCAAAGGGCTTTCTGTTATAAGTGTCTCCATTAAGTAAATAGATGTAGGAGTCATAGCAAAGCAATTTGTTGTTTAGCTGTATAAAACAGCTGTGATTTGTGTTTATTGAATTTTAAAACAGCGCAAAAAGTTAGAACAGAATTTCGGAAATCACCATGCAGTTCTTGTTCATTGTTACAAAAAGTTGAGTGATGCATACAAATAGCACTAATTAATTTTTCAGTAGGAAACCAACACTTCATGCATACTGATTTTTCCAACACTGGCATGAAATTGGCTACACTATTGCTATACCAGGAGCAAGAGGCATTGCTGCAGGGAATGATGATGTGTGTAGAAAGGTGTTACGCAATCAGTGCTTCTTGGCTCTGCAGTCTCATTGACTGAAAGCATTAAAAATGGGGAAATGTATCATTCTGCTTTTACTGGTTACTTTGAAAATGTATGAAATTGAAATGTAATTTTCTGATTTTTTTACTTCAGGTAAATTAGGCTATGATCAGTCTGTAACAAATGGAAGGATTACTGTGGTGCTGGAGTCAGGGTTGACGGCAAGCTCTAGGCAACAACAGGCTCTAAATGAGCTGAACTTGTTGCTTGTCAAATGATATTTGTCAGTAGAGCAGGTTTAATGTAAGATTTTAAATAACAATAAGGCTTCATGGTTTTGTAGAATTCTGTTTAAAGACCTGTAGAGTTCCTTTTTTTCCTATGAATGTACGAAGGCTCAGAATACTTTTTTTTTTCTTTTATCAGGCTGCAGTACTTGACATAATAAGCCTTTAAAAACTCTAAGAGGTAGTTAAAGGCTGCAGCTGTTAATATTACTTCTTTGCATTTAACTTTTTTCAAATGCACTGGAAAGCAGAAACGTATATGAAATTCCTGTACAGCAGGAAGCTGTCATTCTGATGATAGGGAGAGTAAATTTTCAGAGATGTTTTTACAACAGAAAAATGTGTTAAAATAATAAATAAGTCATGGGAGCTAAAAGTGCCTCTGCACATCCACTATGGATTTAGCCCATTAAGTACTTTTCACCTTTAGATGACAAAGCATGAGAAGGTGGAAAAGCACAGTTACTACCAGAGGATAAAGTATAAAAATGTTGGTACTGGGCTTCTCACAATTACTGTCACTTTGCACTTCCCTTTGATATGGCTCTACGTGCTTTTTCTGGGACAAAAGTACAGCCTGAAGAATTAGCAGTTGATGAGGTTCTTGCCTTGCACCAATGAAGATCTTTCTGTAGCTTGTGTATTGAACTAGCTTGGAACTAATTTAGAGTGGGCATGTTTATGGCTTTGTCAGTTGACCAAATTGTGTTTATGCCTTTGCAAAATGTCTGAATTACAGTCCATGGCTTGACTGCAGCCTCTGGGATGACTTGTCCAGACCCGAAACAATTGGAAAGTCTTTTTCTTCCCCTGCCCATGTCAGAGTGCTTACTCTGCACGCTGCTGCTGTAATCTCATGTTTCCTGAGAATGGGGAGACTGGCTATCGATATATACCACAGCAGACATTTGGCTTAAAGACTTGAGGATGTTGAACAGTCCAACCACAGAATGGAACAACAGAAATGTGAAATTTTGGGAGTCAGTGAAATAATTGCTATCGATTTCATTGGATGCAAGCTCAGGTCTTCTTTAGAAAGCTCCCCTGTTGCTTAATCGGCTGATACGGAATGGTTTGGAATATTTCAGAAATTTCTTTTGTAATTCTCTCTGACAACAGCAATTCATCCTGCCAGGCAAAGGCTCAAAAGCTCATGTATCAGGACCATTCTTAAGTACTGGTGTACGTTGCTGTTGTGAAGCTCTGGGAGCAGCAGGGAATTTCATTTCACAACTCGCAGTGTTCTAATGCATAGCCAGGGCCTTTGTAATAGGGCAAGACCTTTCCCCAACTGGAAAATTTGAGCCAAACTGAGAATTAGCTAAGTGTTTCTAATGATTTTTCAGCACTACCTACTTTGTAACAAAACACCCAATTAACAGACTTGCTGTATAATATTACATTTCTTGATCTGGTCTATCAAATTTTGGGTGCATTAAATGATTAAATAACTCATTCATTCTTTATGCTACTCAGAATGCAAACTGCTCTGTGGTGGTGGGGCAGAGTTTCTCCTGATGTAGAGTTCAGTGGGAAGAACGAGGTTCAAGTCCTGTTCTTTGAATAAACAACAGAACATTGTTGTTGCTTTTCAATTTATCATTCTAATATTAACATAGTCACAAACTCATAGTAGCACTATTTCTATCTGAAAGAGGAAAGGAAAGCATGCTGGACAACCGAAACAACAATTTATTGTCAAATGGTAAGGATGGGGTGACACTGTTGAAAGAGATATTTTACTGTTAATGTTAAAGCATTAACAGAGCTCTCGAACTTGCAGTAAAAAGTCCTCTGAAGAATTCAAATCTGTTTTATAAATACAATTTTATTTGCATCCCCAAGCTTTTGATGAAAGTAATTATTATAGTCAAGTAAACCAGGGTACAGTTTGTAACAGAGAAGAGGATATTGTCACCTTTCACTAGATCCTAGACCTGTAGGGAAAGCGTGTAGGAACAAAAGATTTCTTATGAACAAATTGAATCTGTAGCATAGTGGTTTGCTCCCATCCCTGCCCCTCCCTGTCTGAGCTGTATTACTAGTTTTATGCCCCAGTATATTTTCTGATACTACATTTTAAACCCCTATATGAAATCCTATAGTTGCCTGACAGCTTCTTCTATATGTTGTAGAGACAAGTCTTCGTATGGAATGAATCCCTCTAATGCCTTTTGTGGCCAGCTCCCTCCTCCTTCCACAACATGTCTCCTTTTATTGAGCATGACACTGATTCAGGCTGTCTGATCTGTTCCTTTTAGACTTTTGTCACTTAGATTCTTCTCCCCAGTGTCTTGTGGTAGATGATTACTAAGGTTATTTTTCTTCCATTTTTTTTTTTTTAATTGTAACCTAGGCTTTGTAGCTTTCATTTCTCTGTAGAATATTATAGACTTTATGAAATGCCTATCCCCCCATGTCTCTGTATTTCTAAGTCATTAACAATTTTATTACTGCTTCCCTTTTTATTAACTATATGCTTATATTTTCAGTAATTTTTCTAAGCCCATTTAGCTTCCTTCTGAGTCTTTGATTGGCTTTAATATAGACCACTTCTAGATTCAAGCTATTATTCCTTTTAGTTCTCTCTCCTACCATTGTAAATAATCCCTTACCAGAAGGCATTATTCTTAAAAGGTGTATTCTCACCTTTCCTGCCAGGTATAAATGAAGCATTCTCATTCCCTCTCCTCTGGGCTTTATCTGTACAACCCTTCCATTGTTTTGCTTGTGTACCTTAGATTCTTTCTAATTTATTAATGTCCTTTTTGTAATAAGTGCCGAAAATGGCATGCAGTACTTTAAAGCACAGGTGCTAAATAATTTGTTTTCTATGAATAATTCAGTCCATACTCTGTTAATGAACTGAACCTGCCTCCACAGAAGCATCCATTTTTTTGTAAGTGTGTGCCAAATTGTTTGTGCAAACAAATTTCACGTGATGGGATCTTGAATAGTTCAGCTGTATGGTTTTGGTGCTGTATGACTGTTAACATAAGGTCTTGTCTTATCATAGTCTTCCTTAGCTAAATTGGTGCAAAGGGCTTATGTCTTAAGAGCACTTTAATGTGCTGTTGAGTATTAGTAGTGTTAAAAGTATGGCTCATCAGCTTATTTTCATCAATAGAATCTATGCTTTTAGTCCATCACAAATGTGAGATGAGATTTTTGCCTCCCTTTCAGATAAACAGCTTTAATCCAAGACCCTGAGTACAGCTGTTACTGCTCATGAGTTTTCACCACATACATCTGTATTCTTGGTTGCATGTCTAAACTTAATTTACCCTTAATGTGTTCCTAAGCAACTTCAGCTAAATTGAAATACATATGTTTCTTAAGCTGAAATGAGAGCAGATACAAACACCTTGCAGAAGTGCAATGCAATTCTGCAATCCAGTCTTGTCTGTGTGCCAGGATGGCAAGAGTGAAATTTGTCAGTGCAAGAAAGTAGGGTTATAGAGTGCCATTCAGTGAAAAGAAACGAAGGCAGGCCTGCTAAAACAGACAACAGGAGTTCTCACCAGAATCCTTTGTCTGTTCCAATAATCATAATTTGAATCCTGTTCCAAGAATCAAAGCAGAAACATCATCTAACAACATAAGCAATGTCTTTCACAGATTAAGTGTCAAGAGCAAAATTTGGAGAGGTTTTATTCATTATTATATCATTTTTAAAGTACAAGATTTAAAAAGCATGTAACTGGGACCTCGTCATTTGTCAGTGAGTCAGTGAAGGATAACTGCATTACGTTTTCTGTTATTAATCTGCTTGCCACAGTCTGTGGGACTGGAGACATTGGATTTTGACAGGGACATTGAATCTTGTAACAAGCTATTACAAGAAGAGTCTTAGGAAAGTATGACTTAAAATTATTTAACAAGCAATTTGTTATTTTGACTTCATATTCAATGGTTTAATTGCCTAGACTGTAAAACATTGTGTCAAGACCGTCTTCCTCTTCTGTGCTTTGCTGTCTACCTCAGGTTGGGTGATACAGGTAATGCAGTGCTACAGATACACAGTAGTACTGAAATTCTGTATTCGTTTAGCTGTATAGATTATTTGCATTTTTTTATTCAGCTGCTCTAAATAAAAACAATTCAAAATATCAAACTATAGATTTAAAACAGTTTTACAGCATGTAATTTATCTGAATTTAGAGCTAATGTATCCCTGATCCTATATTCTGAAGGGAAAATTCAACATACTTTGGTCCTTAATGTTAGATCTCAACTAAGTAAATCAGTTGTAATTCCTCTATCCACAAAGTAAAACTTCATTCTGGTCTTGGTTACTACCTCTGATTTTAGGATTTCTCAATTAAGGAAGGCATTTTATAATGCATTTCAAAAGTAGTAGAAAAATTCTACCTTATCCCTCAGTAACAGTTATAGGAGATGGCATTTCTTTGACTGATGGACTGATTTTGACTTCCAGTAAAAAAATGAATTGCAGCCATAACTATGAACTCTCTATTTCCAATTCCCATAAGTGCTCTTCCATTGTATATTAAGGACCTGAGATCTGAAAGAAGATTTAGTAAGGAGGACTATAATTCAGAATTAATAGAATATCTGGAGTTACATCAAGGTATTTGATTGGCTAGTGTACAGCTTATTACTTCTTTAGAGTTCATTTAAAACACATTGCTTCAAAATAACTGCATATCTATCACATTTAATTTTTTTTATGACAGCAATTGAGTGAATGCAAGTCATTTCTGTGGAATCAATTGTCAACAAAGGTTAAATGTCCCAAGAAGCACCTTGTGTCTCATTGTGCCGGAAAGAGGTGTGGACAGCTTAAGAACTTGAAAAAGTGTTGGCAAATACACAAAAGTCTGTTCTATGGCATAATGATGAGAAACCATATCAAAAGGAAGATGTGGGATGGAGTATAAAGAGGTATTCATATTTGGACCAAGAGGAATTAAATAACTGAGAGCTGTTCTACAAATAGTTTCCCGAGAAACTTTAGGTCGGTGTAATGAAAACCAAGCACGTCACTCTGAAATGTAGTACAAAAGCGTAGCCTGGCTTTATTGTGATTTGACAAACAGAGAAAAGCAAAGAAAATTGCAGGAGAAAAGAGGTGAAACTTTAAAGTATTCAGAAATGGCAGAAGTAAAACAGACAGCAACATTTGAATCCTTTTATAGTTACCTGAGATTTTAAAAAAACACTTCAAAGATTTGCTTTAGCATATCTGTGGTGGCACACAGCTCCCAGCACACTAGAACTAATTTTTTTTGGAATTCTTTGTGTTTGATGATGATAAAAATACTTACAGTTAATGCATAGATTTGTGAGCAAGATTATTTAGCAAACTGGTATAAGTAGGTGACGGAAAATTGGCTAATGTACATGTGGCAAAGTTATCTTCCACTTTTTGCCCATTGGGCCCGATCCTGTAGTCCCTGTCGAGTGTTACTGATTCAGCATCATTTGGAGAAATTTTAATAGCAGTTAAATGTGGACTTCAAAATGTAGAATGACAATAATGCAAGACTTTTCCCCTGATTAAAGATGATATTTAGTTAATACCCCATGATTATCTTTTAAAGACCTGATGGTATGTGGGCTACTTTCACAACAAAGTCTTTGAAATTTTGTCCTGATTATGTTATGTACTCATGAATTGAGAATAACAAATAGTATCACCTTCTGTAGGAAAACACATATCCTTTTGTTATATCTAAAATATAATATATTCTAAAAGCAAAGAAAATTGAATCCTCAAGATTAGATGAATGTTAAGAACTTGGTTCAGGAAAGCACTCAGAAGAGCTTAAGCATGATGCCAGCTTTCAGTGTTTTTAAAACCAAAATCAAAACAAGAAAAACCATTCAGTCCTCCTAGAATCGTGTGCCCTGAAGGCACTAATGGGCCTTGGTGGCCCTGACCAACCTCCTGTGGGACCCCTCTCATCCCCTGCTCACGGGCCCAGGAGCCCCATTTCAGCTCAGCCTGGGATCATCAGCCCCTGCCTGAGCCACACCATGGCTGTGACTGTCTCCAACTCCTCCACCAAGTGCGCGTGCGTGGCCATGGGCCTTGAGGATCTGGACCAGACCATGCAGGCTGACTTGTTGGCTAGACCTCAGACCTGCCTCATCACCGTGACATTGCCTTGTGATCTAGACATGGCAACCATCTCCAGTCTATCCAGCTTACTTCACTTGTGGTAGGATTGGGCCCTGGTCAGTTAGATTCTTGTCCTGCTGACCTTGTCCTTCAGGGAGCAGTCACCCCTTGTTGCTCCTTGACAAATTGAGGCTAATTTTACAACAGTAAGAATTACCTCTGCATGAATTCAAACACTGCAATCCAGTGTTTCAATAGTTGCTTTAAGTTCATTCTATTATAAATCCTGTTGAGGGAGGAAAGAAGACAAAATACACAAACTACACGCTCTGTTGCCTGCTTCTGCAAAACAATTTAAAGGGAATGTCCTATCTGAAAATGCAAGTCTGAAGAACTACTTTTTCTTGCACTGGTAATTAACTTCCTGCTGGGAAAAGTGCTGTGTGTCCTGTTGGTTTCTGGAACACAAATCTGACAACGAAGAGAGATCAACCCATCCAGAGAGAGAGAATACACTGGGCTAAAGAGTTTCAGAAAATCAAAGTCAAAAACATATTTTCCAATATCAAAACTGCAGTTAAGTACAAAATTACATCTGTTGTGTCAACACAGTGCCAGGGATGGTTGAACTTTTTTCTTTACAGACTGTTTTGCCTTTGTCATTTTTCTGCTATTTTGTTGTGTGGCTCTGTAAACCCATTGGGATGTTGGCCTTGATTTCGTTTCTGAAAAAAAACCCCAAACCCAAACAACCAAACGCAGAAAACTCAAATGAACTCGAAGAGGTTTCTGTTATGAAAGAAAAGCAAATGGCTAAGCAGTTTTGCAAAGACAGACTGTACATGGATCATGCCAATTTAGGCTGATTTATAGCAGAAGATACAGAATGCTTTTTAATCCAGGTAAATGCTGATAAATTCTTAGCCTAATCCATGGATATTTTGATAGGTGAATATGTAAATACAAATATATTGAGCTACAGGCATCTTTGGTGTGCTACTTGGTTTTACTCTTTATTCTTATATTCCTGTTAAAACAAGAATGGGAAATTCAGCATCCAGGACCCTGGCACATGATGTGGTAGAGCTTTCTGGGGAGATGTGGCAACTCTTCTTCGATGGATGTAGCTGCTCTACAACGTTGTGGTAGTAGCATAACTTAATCAGTTCCTTCTCTGAGCTGTCTCCTTGATTCTCTCTGTGTGCTGCCCCTGCCCTGGTAATAACAATCACTGTTATTTTTCTAATGAAACTGTTCTACACCTTGACCAGTTTTCCCATTCCTAGTCATCAGACAGGCACACAAACAACTCCTCAAGCACAGCGCTGCATGCTATGCAAGGGCAGGAATAAGTGGCTGGGACTGAGGAGGTGATTACTTAAGCTGCTATAGGCAGTACTGCTGGTGAATGTGTAATTGCAGCCTAGCTCCCATCGACTTTCAGCCCCTGTCACTTGTGCTTATGGAAATCTGAATCATTGTGTATGGCCCAGCAATAATTCCTGTTGTAGTCTTCCAGCATATTTGATGTGACTACTTGGTGTTTTCAGACTGAAATACATGACCTCTTTTGGCTTATCTGTCTTTATGTGACTCCCTGAGTAGACAATGTGAAGACTGAGATGCAGCTGTAATTACTGGCTTGCTCAAACATTTTGGAGGATACGAACTGTTTTAAACAATTGCATTAGGTGAGCACTTACCCTTCTAGCAAAACCCCGTGCAGTCACTTATCACAGCCTACTCTTGTTTCTCCACCTTGGAAGAACTGAATTTTGGCAGATTACTGCTGCTTAACAATTCTCAGTCTTCTTTCAGCTCCTTTGCCCCGGCTCTGGAGGGGCCATGATCCATAGTGTAAGAATGTAAGACCACATTCATATTTATAAATTGAATGTATAAAGTGTGTAACTTGAAGTGAAATTGAGAAGAGGAATATAAATTTTGGAAGAGGAGAAAAAAAGCCTTTCAGAATCACTTAATCTGTTTTTGAGCTTCATCATTATAAGAAAATATCTAGAAAAATATGTCTTTTATTAACCTGAGGACCATACTGCTTGCACCTTATATTAAGTAATCCTGTTGCTTTCACTGGGACAATTTAAGAAAGTAAGACGCGAATCATTCTAACGTTGTTTGAATCTTGCTGTATGTAATGCTTGAAATTATATTTTCAAGTTTTTTTCTTTACAATCTGACTTGGGCTGCCTTATGAACGCATTTTTTCAAAATTAGAGATCACCATTTAACATGGTGCCGATGCCCAGCCGGCAACTACGACCACACAGCCATTCACCCCTCACCCCCCCAGTAGGGTAGGGAGAAAGAAGAGGGAGAAAAAGGAGGGGAAAAAAGGAAAAGAAACCTCATGGGTTTAGATAAAGACGCTTTAATAGAACAGTAATGGGAGAGAAAAATAGTAGTAATAATAATGGTAAAAGAATATACAAAATAAAGTGATGCAACAGAAATTGTTCTCACCACTGAAGGATCGGTTGCCCAGCCTGGCCCGTGCAGTGATTGTGGATCCCTGCTGCCTGCCCAACCCCCATTTATATACTGAGCATGGCATCTATAGTATAGAATATTCCTCTGGCCAGCTTGTACTATCTATGCTTCCTCTCAGCTTCTATGGGAAGCTGAAAAAGTCCTTGACTCAATATAAGCATTACTTAGCAACAACTAAAACAATGTGCGTTATCAACTTTATTCTTATTCTAAATCCAAAACACAGCAGCTACCAGAAAGAAAACTAACTCTATCCCAGCTGAAACCAGGAGAGTATCCATCCCTTATTCTATACCGTCTGTGTCATGCCCAGGTCTTATACTTTTCAATAAATCACCACCACTTTTTCTGTCTTTGAGATATATACACACACACAGATATCATTCTGTCTAAAATGTCTGTTGAGTTAATTTATCCCATGACTTTGGGCTCCCTCTATCATAACAGTCTTTCAGGGCAGGAGAGATGGTGTGTGGCGTTGAATTGTTGCATGCTGCATCTGGAGCAGTCTGTGGGTTGAAATTGTCAATCTCAAGAAAGTTGCCAGGCACTAGTTGCTGAGGCCAGCTCTGGTTTCATCACTGCTGCACTTCGCTCAGTTTCATCAAAGTTCATTCTTCATTCATTTTGGCAATTCTCACTGTAATACCATTGATATAGTGTATAGCAACTGTACTAGTGATAACATATAGTGGCAATTTAGCAATTAACATCATACAATTTAATTCATTCACTATTCTCACACAAAATTAAATCCCCTTGAGGTACATATTGGACTTTCCCATCCTTCTGCATCACCTGCCAAGTGCACCCAGGTCCTTGAGCAAAAGCAATCCCATGAATGGGTTTGCCTTTGCCCATGGCAGGAATAACTCAGACTGTTTTCCTTGACATGTTTTTCATGTGCACTACAGGGACTTTATCCTCTTCCACAGTATGTGGAGGTTTTGATTGGGCAGGGCCAGCTTGATTCACACATCCTCTAGTATTAACTAACCAGGTGGCCTTTGCTAAATGTGTATCCCAATGTTTGAAAGTCCCACCACCCATTGGTTTCAGCGTAGTCTTTAACAGTCCATTGTATCATTTGATTTTCCTGGAGGCTGATGCATGGTGGGGAATGTGATACACCCACTCAATGCCATGTTCTTTGTCCCAGGTGTCTGTGAGGTTGTTTTGGAAATGAGTCCCATTGTCTGACTCAGTTCTTTCTGAGGTGCCATGTTGCCATAAAGCTTGTTTTTCAAGGCCCAGGATAGTGTTCTGGGTGGTGGCGTGGGGCATGGGATGTTTCCAGCCATCCAGTGGTTGCTTCTACCATTGTAAGCAAATGGAGCTTGCCTTGGCGGGTTTGTGGGAGTATGATATAATCAATTTGCCAGGCCTGCCCATGTTTATACTTCAGCCATTGTCCTCCATATGAGAGATGTTTTAGCCACTTGGCTTGCTTAATTGCAGCACTTGCTTCACATTCGTAGACAACCTGTGTGATAGTGTCCATGGTAAAGTCAACCCCTTGATCATGACCCCATCTACATATTGCATCTCTTCTTTGGTGGCCTGAGGTGTCATGGGCCCACCGAGCTATAAATAATTCACCTTTATGTTGCCAGTCCAGATCTACCTGAGCCATTTCAATCTTAGCAGTCTGACCTGCCTGCTGCTTGTTTCAGTGTTCTTCAGTGGCCTGACTCTTGGGTATGTGGGCATCTACATGACGTACTTTCACAACCAGATTCTCTCTCAAGGCAGCAATATCTTGCCACAATGGGACAGCCCAGATGGGTTTGCCTCTGCCCTGCCAGTTGCTCTGCTTCCACTGCTGTAACCACTCCCACAGAGCATTTGCCGCCATCCATGAATCATTAGAGAGCTGAATTACAGGCCATTCTTCCCATTCAGCAAGCCAGCTGGATGGCTTCCACCTCTGCAAACTGACTTGATTCACCTTGTCCTTCAGTGGCTTCTGCAACTCATTGTGTAGGACTCCACACAGCAGCCTTCCACCTTCAGTGTTTTCCTCCAATACAACAGGACCCATCAGTGAACATGGCATATTTCTTCTCATTTCCTGGTAGTTTATTATATGGTGGGGCCTCTTCAGCACATGTCACCTCCTCCTCTGGTGATACCCTGAAATCTTTGCCTTCTGGCCAGTCCATGATCACTTCCAAGATTCCTGGGAAACTGAGGTTTCCGTATTCAAGCTCATCGCACGATCACTGTGACCCACTTACTCCACATAGCATCAGTTGCATGATATATAGAGGAGACCCTCCCTTTGAACATCCAGCTCAGCATGGACAGTCAGGGTGCTAAGAGGTGCTGTGCTTCAGTACCAACCACTTCCAAAGCAGCTCGAACCTCTTCATATGCTGCCAATATCTCTTTTTCAGTTGGAGTATGGTGGGCCTTGGAGCCTCTGTATTCCCCACTCCAAAACCCATGGGGTTGACCTTGAGTTTCCCCAGTGCTTTCTGCCAGAGACTCTAGGTAGGGCCATTTACCCCAGCTGTGCTGTAGAGTACATTTTTAACATCTTGTCCTGCATGTACTGGCCCAAGGGCTACTGCATGAACTATTTCTTGAATCAGTTATGGAAGCTTGCCATGTTTCTGTGATTGACCCATAAGTAGGCTTGAGACCGCAATCTGGGAGCCTGTGAGAGTTTGAGAATAACTTTCCATGGTTTGTTCTGAAACTCAAGGTGGGATTGATCATCGAATCATAGATTCATAGAAATATGGAATACCAGGTTGGAAGGGACCTCAAGGTTCATCTGTTCTGACCTTTCTTGGCAAAAGCACAGTGTAGACAAGACGGCTGAGCACCCTATCCAGCTGAGTCTTAAAAGTGTCCAGTGTTGGGCAATCCACCGCTTCCCTGGAGAGATTATTCCAATGCCTGATTGTTCTCATTGTGAAAATTTTTTATCTTGTGTCCAGTCAGAATCTCTGCAGGAGTAACTTGTACCCGTTACCCCTCATCTTTTCCATGTGACTCCGTGTAAAAAGGGAGTCTCCATCTTCTTTGTAACCATTCTTTAAATACTGGAACATAATGATAAGGTCTCCTCTAAGCCTTCTTTTCTCAAGGCTGAACAAACCCAATTCTTCCAGCCTTTCCTCAAATGGCAGGCTTCCCAGTCCTTTGATCATCTTGGTGGCCCTTCTCTGGACCCTCTCCAGCCTATCCACAGCTTTTTTGTATAGCGGGGACCAAAACTGTGTTCCAGGTGTGGCCTGACAAGCACTTAGTAAAGTGGAATAATGACTTCTTTATCTCTATTGCTGATGCCCTTGTTGACAAACCCAGCATCCTGTTGGCTTTCTTTGCTGCTGCAGTACACTGTTCACTCATATTGAGCTTGGTGTCCACCAGGATTCCCAGGTCCCTTTCCACAGAGCTGCTCACCAGATGGATAGATCCCAGTCTGTGCTGCGATCCTGGTTTATGTTTTCCCAGGTGCAACACCTTACACTTCTCCTTGTTGAACTTCATAAGGTTCTTGTTAGCCCACTCGGCCAGTCTATCCAGGTCTTTCTGCAGGGTGGCTCTCACTTCTGAAGTGTCCGCTTCCCCACTCAGTTTGGTATCATCAGCACACTTTGTCAGGGTACACTTGATCCCATTGTCCAGATCACTTATGAAGATATTAAACACCGTTGGGCCCAATATTGATCCCTGGAGAACCCCACTTGTGGCAGGTTGCCAGTTTGAAAAGCAGCTATTTACCACCACGCTTTGGGTGTGACCTGTCAGCCAGTTCTGCACCCACTGCACAGACCACTTGTCTAGAGCATCAGTTTCTCTGAGAGGAGGCTGTGGGGAACTGTATCAAAAGCCTTGGAGAAATGCAGGTAGACAATGTCCACTGCTTGCCTCACATCAACTGAGCAGGTTACTTTGTTGCAGAAGGAGATCAGGTTTGTCAGGCATGATTTGCCCTTGTTGAAACCACACTGGCTTTTTGCAATCACGTGCTTCATCTGGCTTGTGATAGCCCCCAGGAGGATTCATTCAGTAACTTTCCCAGGGACTGAAGTAAGACTGATGGGCCTGTAATATCCTGAATCCTCCTTTAAACCCTTCATGTAGATGGGGGTGACATTAGCCTTCTTCCAGTCTTCTGGGATCTCCCGCAATCTCCATGCCTTCTCAAAGATCGTCCTCGTCACGATGTCAGCCAGCTCTCTTAACACCCTCGGGTGGATAATGTCAGGGCCCATCAATTTGTAGGGGTCAAGCTCCTGTAATAGTTTGCATACAAACTTATAGTAAACATGACATTATTCTTGTTCTTTGATTTGCTTTATGATCTGTGAAGGTTAAGCAGCAACATCTCAGTTCTCTGGGCCAAAGACAAAATGTATTTATAGTCCTTTAACTGGTTAAGAGTTTATGTTTGTTAATACATGGAAAGTTTCTCTCTCACTTGGTCTCTGCCCAAGGTGATGGTTATTTTATTATTAGTATTAATAATAATATTATTAGCTCATTATCAGCCACTAACAATTAACTCTTGGCTTCTGCTAGTGCAGTGTATTTGTATTTCAAGCTGGATACTGCTCTGGTTCTTCTCTCCCCAGTTTATTTTTTTTTAATTGTGAAAATCAGATGGAATCAACATTCTAGAGATGTCTGGGCTTTGGGGGATATAGCCAGTTTTTCGTTATTACATGCTCTTACATTACTTTTTATGCCAGTGAAATACATCATCTGTCAAGGCTTACCCTTCATCCTGTTTGGGTTTTTTTTGTTTTTTTTTGTTTTTTTTTTTAAATATGCAGTTACACTTTGTATGTAGAATGGAGAGTTTCTTATGAGTCTGAAGTGTGATGGCTCATGCAGGAGATGGTAATGGAAATCTTCACACTTTGGTCTTGAGCTTGAGCCGGGGTCTTCAGTCATAGCAGCCATGGACTGGGCCAGTGTGTACTGCCCAATGGGTTAAATGAGCACTGTAAAACTAGATAAGAATCTTTGCAAGACTTCAGTAAGGTCTGGAGTCGGCCCTAAATAAACATGAAAACATTTGAAAGGGACATAGTCCCAGGATGTGCTTCACAACTATGAGCCACAGATTTTCACATGGGCCAGAAATATGACAGTAGTTCAGCTGGTGGTGCTAAAAAATACATCGATTGCTTGCAAGCAAATAGAGATTTGACTAATGCATGGTTTAGTGGACATATAGGGTCCTTCCAGGCTTACATAAGTTATTGATAATGAAATATTTCATGCCTCCAGTATATTTTACCCTTCAACTGGAAGTATTTGTGATCTAGTAATTAGCTCTACTGAAATTGGCACATATGCTTTGCTATTGTGAGGGGACATAATGCGTGTGCAAAGCAAACAACTTGTTCCATTGTAGTAGAGAGGTAGATGAGTTCTTTAACTTTTATTTTTATAAGAAGTATTTTATGGGGCTTGCAGGTGAAAGCCAGTCTCAACTGCTACTGTGAAGTGATAGTTGCTCTATAATAAACTTATGATGCTGTCATAGGATGAAATATATAGATGTAGGCACACAGTTGCATTATAAATATTTGATTCTGTGTTTTTTCAACAACTCGCAGCTTGAATCATGGGCTTTTGTTGGTTTCCTTTACAGGTTATATGAGGGAAAGTTGATTCCACATTGTACAAAAAATACCCTTGGAGGGGAAAAGACAGATATTGAATATCGAGCACAAAAAGGATTATAACAAACAGTAAAAGGAAGACAAGCAGGAAAAAGGAAAAATTAAGATACAGAGCTTATGAGAGTCACTCCATCAAGCACAGAAATAGACTTGTTCTTCTCCAGTGTGCCTGCTCAGTCTATACTGTTTCAGGCTGCTGAATCCTGTACTCTGTCATACTTCCCAGGTCTTTGGCTCGTCTGTTCGTTTTTTTGTTGTTGTTCACAGCAAAGAAATCTTCTCCATAGGACTGTAGTGATAAATGACTAGAAACCAGGACATCCATCTTAGTTATAATTATGACCTTGCAACTTTTAAGGAATATTGGAGGGATTTCTTCCTCAAAAAATCCCCAGAAAATGCTTATTCATAGTAGCGATGCTCCAAATGAAACTGGCAGTGAACTGTTCGTAACACAAGGTCAGTGAATCATCTAATGCTAGTTAGCGAGGGAAAAAAGTATTCTCTAATGCAGGTGCTGTTAGCATCCTAATAGTTTATATCTGTAAACATGGCATTGAATGCCCACTATTCTCTGCAAATTATCGTTTAGCTTAGATACATGGGAAAAAAGTGTTCCATCTAAGTCATAGTCCTGTCTTCGTATTAGTCATGGTTAACACTGTCACCCAGCATGGAGGCTGACTAAGCTGTGCAATACTGAAGAATAAGGCATCCCTTAATAGCGCCTGGGGTTGTGAAAAAATTTGCTTTAGAGGTATGTGATACCACTTATACAGCAGGAAGCATTTGTACATGCAGGTTGCATTCTTCTTGCTACCTAGGAGCAGCCTCGATGCCAGACATGAGGCTACATTCATCACCTGTATACTTTATTTTCTCCGGTACCTTCAGGGTTGCCTCTGAGGTAACCCAGCGGTGTTTCAGGGAACTCCTGTTTCAGCGCACACTGGAGCGTGTATTTATTTGTAGGCAGCCTGGCAGTCTCCTGTGGCTCTGGCACATGTGCAACAGACATTCATGCAGTACTTCTTAAATGGCCACCAAGTTTATATGCCAAAAATGTAGATGGATTTCTGTGGGTAGCAGGAGTTCAGGCTTTCCACAAAGAAAATGTGTAAGGATAATGTAAGCCTAAGTACAGGCATGGCCAGAGCACCTCTAGTGGCACCGGAATCTTTGATGAAATAGAAGCAACAATAATAAAGAAGGAATTGGTGTTGAGAGGCTGTGTGCCATCCAGACCTTGGAGTATAGAGGAAATATAAAAAGGTTCGAGCTAGGCTATTGCTTCTTATTCCTGTTCTCTCATTTTTTCATTTTCAATATGATGTCTCCTGTGGATTTCCACATCCACCATCTCTCTGCCTTTGTAGAGCCTCCCCAGGTGTATTGTCTCCAATAGTTTTGCACTGTATTTTTTTGTGTAGCTTTCCTTGCTGCTTCTATTATTTGAGCTACTTCTGGCCAACTACATCGGTCCAGATAAGGGAATTACTTCATGCTTCAAACCCTAAAATAGTAATAAAAAAGGAGCACTGGAGAGGGAAAGCAATCTTTTCCCTTAATCATATCTGTTAACTCTTCTCCAAACCATCTTTTGTTTGTAGGCATAGCCCTACATTGCAGTTACAGTCAGCAAGAAAAAAACCCAAACAATCCCCTGAATTTAAAAAAAAAAAAAAAGGCAACCCTTTTTTTTTTTGGCTGATAAAATTATCTCCAAATATATCGCATGTGTCTGACTAAACAGTACAATATATACAGTAGCACAAATGAGATTAGCGAAGTATTGCAGCAGCAGTATCTTTCACTGAAGGAACGAGGAGTCACGTTACCGTCCCTACGATCATTATGATAGCAGTAGGACTGGCTTGGTTAGCCTGGCAGGCATCCCTAAGTGTGCAAAATGAGCTATGGGGACAGAGAGAAAACCTGTGTGTTGAAGAAAACACATTTCTTAATTGAGGTGGGACTGAAAGTGAAGGAGCCTTTATGAGAACACCTTTTATTATCTCTCTCTGCATCAGGTACAAGAAGTGACCTGGAGCACTTTGTGTTAGAAATATTTTCCACTGTTAGCATAAGCATAGCAAACAACATAGCACAGCAGTCAAGACGCTAATGTGCATTGGCAGTATATGCAAATGCTCTAAAAAGAAATTTTCATTTATTTATATACACTGCTATCAATGTGCTGGGAATTGAAAACAATAACGTCTGAATTGTTCAGTTGTTTTCTGGATAAATACAAAATGTCAAATGTCAGAACCTGATATTATATATATATATATACTATTTTTTTAGATGGGATCATTTAAAAATGTTTTTGTATGTTGTGTTCTAGAAGGCGCTTTGCAGCTGAAGAGACTTGCTCTGCTCTCTGAAGAATTGCCATGCTAAATAAGGCTCTATTTACAGAGGTGTTATCATTTTTCTACTAGAAAATGGGGTGTTCCTACTTGGAAGCTTTTTCTCTGAGGAAGGGTGTCAATTACTCAGGCTAGTTGTCCTAATTCCAGCACCATTTTCTTACTCTGAGAACAAGTCTTGAATTTGCAGGACAGAAAAAAAGGAGGAGGATTGATGTAGCTCAAGCTAGACAAGAAGAAATTAAAGCTTGACTGCTTTGAAAGATGGATGCCTCCCAGCAGGAGCTCAGAGAAGAATTGCATGTAAGAATAGAAAGTGGGGACAGGTTGCTGGGAAACGGATTAATGAGCTGGAAGATAAATTGAGAGGAAAAATTAAACAGCAGATAGACCCTGCCTTTAGTGTCACAAAGACTAATGTCCAGTTCCCTGTAAGTGAAGGAGCCGTGAGTAAAACTTTCATCTTAAATCCTCATGCTCTTAGTTTCCAGACCAAAACATGTTCTGTGATCACATCTGGAGGTTAGGCAGGTTGGGATATGTTGTGTTGCACATGTGTACTCCTGCCTGCTCACAGGGGTTTCAAGACCTGCCGTAGTGCATGGATAATGTCACTCCGGTAGTATTACATGGGAAAAAGGCAGAACTGGGCCCTAAAATGAGAGGAGTTACCAATAGTGTGCTCTGTTAAACCACCTTTGGATGCATGTACCTTACTTCTCTTGAGCAAAAGGGAAACCGTAATGTTTTCTGACATGTTTTTAAGGGGGAAAAAATGCTTTCTTGATTGATTTTGAAGTTTATCTGTAAAAATCAATGGAATACCTAAGTGATTGCTTTTGAAAACAGACTATTAAGATGCTATGCATGATGTACATGCATTGGTACAGAATCAGTTTGTCATCATTTTACAGTCTACACATTTGGGACTAAGGTTGTCAGCTTTAGATTGCTAGGGAAAACTTTGACTGTCACAAAGTCCTTTTCTTTGTCAGAGTAATGGGGCTGATACGTCATTATGAGTGAGCCAGTGATGAAACTTGTAAGCAGGAAGAACATTCTGGGTACGCATAGGAGATCTACTGCAGATTCTCAGACAAAAGGAGAACATGTCCCATTTGGAGAGACAACAGTGGAAAAAATGGATTATGGAAATGGGTCATGCTCGGCAACAATATGTAATGCCTGAGGGAGTATCCAAGAAGCATCTAAGAGCTGGAAATGTAATGACACGGTTAGGGATGGAGCAGCTCTGCTCATCCATTGGAGCAGAAAACAAATACATCACTTCTCAAGAGCAAAAGAAAACAGGTGCAACAAGAACTGAAGGGAATTAAGAGTTACATACTGTGTAAAGTTCTCCTGTGCTAAGGCCATGGCATTGGGTCCTTTTGTACACATTTCCGAAAACATAAGTTGTAGGCTTTTTTTTGGTAAAATCTTATATGACTCAATTATGTTTTCAGTTAACCAGGTGAAAATTTAGAGCCAATCTGTTTAGTTCAGTAGAGTTATTTGACATTTCTACTAAGGTGACTGAAGCAAAGTCTGGCCTCTATGGCAGTTATAAATTTGAATGCAGAAGAGGGCAGTTGTGTGAAATGATGCTCTTGTCAGAGCATGAGAACAAGAATGTTAACAGGAAGGAGGTCATCCTTCTAAATTTATAAAACTGCATTAAATTAAGTTTTCTAAAATTCTAGCCTTTAACCCAAGTGAAGGCTAACATGTGACAGAATTTTTTAGGCTAAGTGGAAGATGAAGAAAGCAGCCCAGCTGAAAACAGGCTGAGGTGATGACTGGGTAGAGAATGATATTACTTACCGGGTTTTGGCTTAAATTTGATTGCACTGATCTCAGTGGTTCAGTATCTAAGCTATAGGGGGCTAGATATGGAAATATTATGGAAAGTTTGGGCAAAAGCTAGGTGGCGAACTAGTTGTATTGGAAACTATTTAGACCATATGGATCTAGTAAGCAAAGGAAAACAAAAGAAAGAGAGGGAAGCAATGCCTGAAGTATTGTATTTTAGACAACATGGAATATTTTACTGCTCTATTTGCTCATCTTCTAGGTGAGAAAAGGAGAGAAAACGTGGGGAGTTAATTTTGTTTAACCATACTACATATGAAGGTAATGAGTAATTTTAGGTTTTGTGCTATTTTGCCACTTGTCAAAATATTCAGATGTGCCTTCTTTCTCCTGATAGTTGATGTAATGCACAAATTGCAGCCAGAGTTGGGTGATGATGAAAAGCTTGGCTTTGAAAAGACTGTGTATTTCTTTGCTGTTGTAGGTCCCCTGGCCTCTTTCCGTAGTCCGTCAAAAGGATGGAGACAGCATCGGCTTTTAAAGGGTGCTCTCAGATTTCTACTTTCTCTTACTGTCTGCTAAGTTATGAACAATCATATGCCTGGTGAAGCATCTGGTTAATCTTTAATTCTGTAGTGAATAAATTCTCCTGCCTTTAGCACTGATGTGAAATAATGGGTCTGACCTTTAATTTCAGACCCTAGTCTTGTGGGATAAAGTGAAGCATAATGCTTTTTTCGCAGCTCCAGGAATTTCCCCGTTTAATATTGTCAAGCATACAATAGGATCTCATGTCTCATTATTATTGGGCAGATTTAGGGATTTTATTAGAAGTATTTAGAACAATAACAAGAGATGCCCTTTGTAGAAGCTCGTGTATAGCATCCTGATGAAGCTTTTTGACAGAGGGTCCCAATGAAGCATCTCAAGGCCTATCATTAGGAAGACACCTGTCTCTAGTCAGGTAATTGCACCACTTTTTCCTCAGTCTATCATATGTAAAAGTCCTAAGAACCACTCCTGTCCTTCAATTGTTTTTTTTTTTTTTTTCCCCAGTATAGTCCTATGATTAATAAGATATTCACCTTGAATCAGTTGTAAAGAAGAAGTTAAGATGAAGATAAATTTGCAGGCATAATTCAGAGCTCTGAATTCTCAGATCCCTTATTATGAAAATGAAATTCCCCCAATGCAGACATTGGAAATGTGGTATTAGGAATAACTTTACTTGAAGAATATGAGAGAAACGCTCAAAGGAAATGCTATTGTATTAGGATAGTATGAGGAAACATTATCAAAGGACCAGAAACATGCACTGGAAACTTGCTTTTGAACCCATACTTATCCTAACAAGCTTCAAAAATTTGAGGCGTTTATTGAGGATTTTTTGAAAAAATGGTCTTAAAATTGAACTTGCAGAGGATTTAAATATGAACTTGTGTTTTCATTGTACTGTTAGGCAGAAACTTTCCAGTCCACTAATCTGGACAGAAGATTTTTTTCTGATTTTGTCTTCACACTGATTTGCTTATGCTTTACATATCTACTAATGTGTAGTTTATTGCCTGGTGAAAACACAGTCATTTTCAGTAACACTGATACTGGTAAAGTAAATCTCAACAGTGTAACCTAATGTAGAGATGAAGTACCTACACCTCTGCTGTTAAGAAGTCACGTTATAATTTTGTCAGTACCTAATAATGTTTGTGAAGGGTTTTTTTTTTGTTTTGTGAAATACACTATTAGGCTTCAAATTAAAGAAGAAATGGCAATGCCCAGCCCTGACAGCTGTACACTCTGCATTCCAAACACAGTGATTATGGGAAAAGACCACTTTCTTTCATTTGTATTTTTTTAGGATAACTTAGTTTTATGTCATGTATTATAAAGTATACCCTTCAACCAGTTTTGGTTTTACTCGGTGTTGTTAGTCTGATATATATCATCGAATCCTAGAATGGTTTGGGTTGGAAGGGACCTTAAAGATCATCTAGTTGCAGCCCTCCTGCCATGGCCAGGGATACCTTCCACTAGACCAGTTTACTCAAAAAAAAAATCTGAAAAAGTGTATCTAAGATATATATATCCTTTCTCTTCTACTTGGAGTTTGCTATAGAAGATGATGGCAATTGCAAAAGCCCCCTTGCTTTCAGGGTGTCCAAAATTTCACATTTTTGGAAGCTTATTGAAACCAACAGAGACAGTTGTTATACAGTATTTTGTTTTCTTCTCATTTAAATGGCTATTAAATAGAATTTTGCAGAACTTTAAGAAAAGATAGGAGAAGTGGAAATTTGAGAAGAAAACAAAAAAAGTGGAGGCTTTCTTCCCTGCAAACCAGTTTTAGTATCTGTTATCCATGAGCGTGGATAGAGGTGTATGACCCTCATTCATAATCGCCCAAATGGTCCATTACGAATGACAGTTATAAGGACATGGCTATTATAATTTAGTAAGAAACATTAATATTTCCCATTAATTTGGATGTAATTTCAAAAGAGAGTAGGTTTCCATCAGTTGGTGTATTGCTAAGACATTGATAATTGATTAATTTGTTTTCAATTAGACTTGTTCTCATTTATGGATGTTTCCATTTGTTTGACTGCCAAAACTGTGGTGAGATGCAATTTGTTACTAAAATGCCTTGAAGTCTATAACATGTCTGTCATCTTTAGAAGCGAGTGGAGAGATTCCTGATTAACTTCAGTAGGAACTGGGTTGATGCAACAATGACTTGGCATTAAAGCTTATTTCTGCTTTCTTTTTACCAGCACATATTGTGGGTTGTGCATTTTTTTCTGTACTTCTCTATCATTAAAAAAGCACATTATTTGGAGAGAGACGTTCTAAGCATTGTGTGGTTGAGAGACAAGCGTTCTGTTTTTCAGCAAGAATTTCTTGCTATCTGAGGAGACTCATTTGTCACCAATGAAGACATTTCAACTTTGTCATGATCAACACTTGCAGTTAATATTATTTGTTCTAGGAAAGATAACCATGACCCTCCTAAAATTACAAGATAGAAAGCAAAGAACTGGGAAGACAGATGGAGATTGTTAGGAGAGGGTCGTGGTGGGCATTTAGAGTTTTGGGTCCTTTTTAAAGTCTATAAACTGACTTCTGCCTTTACGGTTTCTGAATGGAAAAACAATTGTTCTCTACAGGAGTCTACTTGTCCTAATCTAATCTACACATGGGTTTAGAGTCACAAGGCTCAAGTTTCAAATGAATCCATAAATTGAACTAAAATCATATCTATCTTTTAAACAGTGAAAGTATAAATTACATTCGTTCTGTCGTGGAGAGAAGGGAAAAGTCCATGAAATGTGGGTGGTCCAAAGTCTGTGCAACAGACGAGAGCTCTAATTTATAAAGGAGTCATGATTTCAGGGGATAAATGTTTATAATCCCAGATGGGAAAAGGTCTTAGAAAATAATTTTACAGTCATGGGATTGTCACTCAGAGAAGAATTACCTTCTTCTGGACATACCTTCTGTTATAATTCAGTTAAATATGTGTATGTACAGTAGTAATAATTTAACACATTCCTTCTGTTGTGTCTTACTATGCTGGAAAAAGGCTTTAATTCTTCAGTGAACTCTCTGTCTCTCTGTTTTCCCACCTCCATCGGTTCTTCCAGATGTCTGTAATAGATGCCATGAAATGATAAAAGGATTAAGGTTTTGAGCCATCTGGTGATGTAAGTCTTCCTAGCGTTAAAAATTCTAATTAGACATCTCAGCATAGTACACATCTTCAACATTACCTTTATTTCATTTTCAGTGCCTTCCTTGTAGGGTCTTTTAAGGCATAGATTTACTTTTTTACTCATTTGAGAGATCAAACAAATATTCAGTACCTTGGTTATTTGGCAGCCTTCTCTTAGTATTTTCACTTACTGAAAAGTCCTTAAAAATACTGGAATATTTCTCTTATCTTTTTGTTACATAATTCAAGTTGTGAAGCATATTTATTTAAGTTTTTTCCATATTCTGGGTTCGCTAACAGTATTTTAAGTACTCTGCCTTTTAGTAAAACATCTAAGGTCCAGATTTTTTAACTGCATCCCTTTGAGGATCTGGGCTTGATTCACTGAAAGGTCGGTAGAGTTCATGCAATACAGTGTGATGGAAATAAAATGAGAGTTAAGCTTCTTACACTGCAGTTCATACAGTTGCTTTAACAAGCAAATGTTCCCAATGTAACCGAAGCAGGCAGCTCACAAATGGCTGAGAACTGTAATTGTCAAATTATCCAGTCCTCTAGAGTGGGTCTTCTTTGCGAGTGCTCCTGAGACAAAAGTACCTGTGGATTGATTTTGGAGAGCTTGCAAATGCATACCGTGTTTCTAGGGCTCACTGATAACACCCAGGCAGCAGCTCCCACCAGGTTTTCAGCATGGAACAGTATCTCATAGGTTGTAGTGGTGTAGGAAAGCACTGCAGGCACAGGAAGCTGCTAAACATAAAATGGTCAAAATTATTCCAGGCCATGCTTTGGTATTTTTACCCCACCTAAGTAATTTAAATAAGCAGTAATAAGCTGGCAATATTTGCCAAAAACTCATTTTTGATGTAAGGGTATTGCCATCGATCATTAGTGACCTAATTTAAATGTCAATGATGTAGATGTCTGTTTGTTGTCTCGATTTCTGTTTTATATGTGTTTGTATAAAGATTGTCTATGTGCTATTAACATAATCCTAAAACCACATTCCAAAACAGAGCCCTTGCATGCCTGTTTCTCCTCATTGGTGATAAAGTGAGCCCAGCTGACTGTCTCAGATGTTGGCCTTTATATTGTAGAGGCATAATGGTTGGCAAGATGAGTCCCACCACTGGCATGGTGAAGTCAGAAACCCCCCAAACCTTACTTGGTTCTTGATTTTAATATACAAGCTCCCTTCTCCGCTGAAAAGGCTATATAAAGGCCCCAGAGAATACAAATTGCAAAGTAATTTATTGCAATGACACATTGCGCCTGTGTTGAAACGGGCTGCGTCTCATAACATGTTTTGCAGAAGAGTAACTTTGAGTTCAGTTATTAGGGCTCTAAACCATTGGGGAATCACATCAGCGCAAGAAGTCATCAAAGCAGCTATGATGTGAGAGCCACTGACCGCAGCGCCATGAGAGTAAAAGCTTCTTAGACCCATATGCACAAGGACCGTTACCTGCAGCAAATCAAGGAAAGTTGTCAAAACTCTTAAGTAACAGAAAGACTCGAACAGTTAGAGTCTCCTTTCGTAAATGCCGGTCATATCCGTTCATAACAGAAATGGGATTTGACTGCATGAAATTCAATTGCAGCTGGAATTTCTGAAGTGAAGAACCATGTTGTTGGTAAAACCCAGATACAGAGGAGGTTCTGGCTGACCTTTACAAAATAAATTACTGATAGATTTTCTTTGCTTTACTACAGCCAGGTAGTCATGTGCTATCTGTTGCTGTATTCTATACCTAGACTCCATCTTACTTTTTCTTAAAACGGATCAAGCTCTAACCTGAGGCATCTAAAGTCAGCCAACAGGAACTTTTCATCTCCTCTTTTAAAACTGAAATGAAATTACTATCCTGCCAGATACCTGAAATTCTTTCCGCCTTTATTAATGAACTTCAGCCAGGTTTTTGTTTTGGGAAGGTTGACTTTTTCTAATCTAAGTTGGCTGTTCAATCTCTTTTTCTACCCTTAGGATTTTAATCAGGAGGCTGTATTTTCATTCTAGGCTTTAGGATACCATTCATACCGAAAGACACAGGATATGTCTTTGCTGTAATTAGGGAAATGGGACCTTGGGCTGAGATTTACATGCACCCCTGGGTGACTGTCAAAACCATTCCATAGCTTTTGTAATCCCTTTCCTTTGGGAAGGGGAAAAATATTTAAAGCACCCCTGCGCAACTCTTCTGTTAGTCTCTTCAGTAGTTTCTCTAGGCTTAACACTTACCAACGATCCCCAAAGGGAAGGGATAGACCTGCATAGGGCGTGTTACTAGTCTGAATTTGATAAAGCACTGAAATATCAGAAAATGTGTTTTAGAAAACTATAGTGGAAATATGAACGACTTCTTAATTTGCAGTTTTTTTCAATTTCTAGCTCGGATGATTCTGTGGCATATACTGTCTGTTTCCCCAAGCTCTCTTTTATAGTTGGAGAATTTGTGTGCACTCGTTAGCAGTAAACTGGGATAGGACTTGGTTTCTGTTTCTTTTGGCCTCAGGTTTGCTTTCCTTTGGAATACCTCTACTTTTTAAAGATTTATAAATATCTTGACTCATTTCAGTAAAACAGCAAGATGACTAGCAAGGGCATTGGCCAGTTCCTCCTTCCTCTTCTAGTAAATCTGAAGTTTAACAGCCTCTAAGAAGCCTTTCTCTCCAGAATGTGTCATCTTTTGCTGCTCAGGTTGTCCGAATTTTGCTCATGGAAGAACATAAGAACTACTGCTCTCGTCAGGGCAGGGGTCCTGCCAGCCCAGTTTCCTTTATCCAGGAAAGATCAGTACCTTAGGGAAGAATAGAAGAAATAAGACGTTGAAAAGAAGATTTAAAATACATTAATTTGTTGAATTTATTCTAGCTATTGATCCAAACAATATAATTCTCCCTTAGCAAATAGCACTCTCATATATGAAATAGTCTTTTTCGTGGTTTTAGCAGCCTTACACAGTCATTAGCTCTGTTTTATGCTAAAGCCTAATAGGTACTTAGTAATTTTCTCTCTAGACTGATATAAATTGCTGTATGAAATACAAAATTTTGATAAAATGCAAATATAGCACCTACGCGCTCCTCTGTTCGTAGTAGAAAGTTTTTAACTTACTAGGCCTGTGTACAATAAATCTTGATCTGCTCCATTTGCTACACACAGAAAATATTCTCCAGCTGTTGAAAACAAGTGCAAATAATGTTGGAGAAAGCCGAAGCTGACATGGATTAAGTGACCTTTCTAATAAAAGGAACAATAATTGTAAATTAAAGTTTCAATTACCCAGCATACCTACGGATCAGTATCTACAGATGAGTCTCCTGTTGTGACAATAAATACTAACGGAAAGGTGCTATATTCAAGAGGAGTTTCAAGTTCCCTTTCTTCAGCCTCCAGGATTTCTTTTTGCATTTTTTCCACTTTAATTTCTTGCATGGATATGTGTTTCTGTCCCCAAAACTAGAACTTCTTTTCCTTATCTTCAGTTCTGTTGACGTGCCCTTGGCCTCTCTCTGTTCTTCATCCCTCCTCCTGCCCTCACCACAGCTCACTTTCTTTTTCCCTGGATCTCTTTGCTAACAAAACTAATGTCATCCATTTATGTTCTGCTCTCTGCTGCTGTTTACATTTCTGATTTTCTCACTTTCTGTTTCCACACCGTGGTCTTCATATTAAATCATTTCTCTTTGTTTTATTTCCTCACTCTGAACTTTGATCTCTTATTTACACCTGGAAGGTTTTCCCCATTCAGTGGGGAAATAAGCTCTCTTCATTCATACCCTTTCTGAGAACTTGTCTCCTTTGTGTGATTGATACTAATAAGCCATGCAAATGATTTTATGTATTCTTAAAATGATTTACAGTTTGAGATAAAGTAATCTTCAGCTCTGTAATGTTTTATGTGTCTGTCTTGTATGTGATTATAGCTGCCTTGGGGCAGGGTTCCTGTCTTAGTTTCTTTTGCATGCAGCTCAGAGCATGTTACCATCACTAAACAAGTCATGTTATTATTGACTAATAGATGGGGTATTTTACTTCTCTGGTTTTGTAATTTGAACCTATGTGAAAGGGGATTCATTTTTTTAAAACTATTTTAAAATTATCTTACAGCTACTTTTATTCTCTGCCCAGTGGAAACAAACAAGGTACTTTGTTGGCAGAAGCATTTTAGATGAAATGTGCTGTCAGCATGACTCCTGAATCTTGATTTAGAAGATTTTAGAAGAGACGTTTTGAATGGTTTCTAAAAGAAATGCAGTGAATGATATGCTGTGTTTGCTTCAGAAAATGACTGACATGCAATCTAGAATTTCGTCACAGTTGTATAGTTACTGCTTTTGATTTTAATGTGAAATTCAAACCACCACTATCAATTTGATTAATGGGGTAATACAACTTGTGACATTAAAAAAAGTTAAATGTTGATAAAGATAGCATTTGCCTAGGAAGCTGAAAATATATTCCAATTATTGCTTAAGAGTTATGAAGTCAGGTCTCTTGAAAATGTTAGTGTGATTCTTAATGTTACAACTTTAAATAATACTTGTCATTTAAATATTTGTGCAGTTCTCCATTCCGTAAGACTTCACTCTGAAATCTTAATCTCTGCAGGGGCAAAGAACTTTGTTACATAAACTAATTGGTTGTGAAGAAAGGAAAAGGGCATAAAATTGACAAAAATAAGTAGAAATACCACTCTCTTTGAAATCCACTGATTAGAACAGTGCTGAAAAAATTACATCTGCCATACGAGTATGCAAAAAGCATGTTGGCCTTTTTAATTTTAACATTTCATTTTCTTTTTGCATAAAATATGTAATATTTGCATTATATTTAACTATTGTGGTAGAACAAAATATTGTCCATTTGTAAGCAAAAGCACCATTTTTCTGTATGGGTAAAGTAAAAGTATACCATTACAGAGGGACACAGCAGTACTCCATACAAAGTGTGGTTTAACACACACTCTGTTCCAAGAGGTGATGTACTTTCAACTGTAGAGGTGAAACAGAGAAAAAGAAGGAATGTTTAGACGGAGAACAGTGCGTAAGGGTAGGGGAAAGTGAAGTATGTCACAGGAGGAATGGTAGAACTGAAACCTTCAATATCTGTCAGGTTTATAAATCACTTTTTCTAAAGACGGTTGTAATAGTACCAAAAGGGAGACCTCCTCAGTGATGCAAGACTCGACATGGTGCTTCTCTTCTGTTATATCCTCTTAAGTATTCTAGCAATGTTCTTTTAAAATACAGCCTTTCTTCTCTCTGAGGCAGATCAATCTGGCCACCATTACACTGTAGTCGTCCAAACTAGCGTATCTTCACAGATGGAGAAAAGCAGTATTGGTGGGAAGGCAGAGAAGGTCAACAAAGTAGACACTCATCTCAAGAGGAAGAAATATGGCTGTGCAATTAATTCATTTAGCATTCTTTTATTTTCATAGTAAAGTGGAGTTATACTCTGAGAAAATCAGTTTTGTTAGCTGTGAAAACAATGTTGACTCCCATATGCTGTACTACAGTGTTGATGCACGTTAGTTGATATTTCTCAGCACTTCACATTGACATGAATTACTCCTCCATGGGAAGGGGAGTCCTCTATGCCAGTGTAGGGGTGTGTAAGGAAATATATATGTGTGTATGTCTGTGTGCAATTCTTGAGTTTGTGATCTCATCAGGCAAGAGAAGATGTGATTGAGAAAACCCCAAATTTTACCCCCTTTTTACAGCTGCAAAGCTGAAGAACAGAGAAATTACGCAATTTGAGGCCACAGAACTAATTTCTGGTGACAGAACTAGTACCTTCTGAGCCCAGAACTGCCCTCCATGGCAAGAGTGTTATTGCTGCCACTCCTCCAGCTCTCCACCTGCAGAATTACAAGCCTTGGACTAATCTTGTCTGTAAGGTACGCTACTGGGCTATTAAGATTCATATCACAAAATATTTCAACTTTTAGGATACAACATCGTCCTCAGTGTTGTCATCTTCCCTCCCATCTCTTCAATGACCTGATTGATCTAAACTTGTCTTTAATATAACATTGGTACTCCTTACGGATTTTGTGGTTTTAATTACCTTTGGTTTTGAGAAGATTGGCTTGTTGTTTCAGTGCTCATGTAAATTCTTTATGGAAAACAAGGTGCCTCAAATGGCATAAATTGCATGGTTTATCACCAGTTTTCTCCAAATAAATTGACAGTTTCAGAGATTTAAATAGATATAGTCCTACACTCAGTTAAGACTATGAGCAGGCCCAACGGGATTCATGACCATGTTGGAATAATAAGATATTGCACAGAATGAATGAAAATGGCAAATGCCAGCCCTATGCTGTTACTAAAATTTTGATGCACCAGAGGCATATAAACTTGTGGCTGAAAAAAAAGGCTTTGAAAGGAAAGCAGAATGTAGACAGCTATGAATGCAACCTTAAAAGACAAAGCAGACGACCTGAAAGTAGAGCAGATTTAACGTACATCTTGCAGAATGAAAATTGCATCCCCCCCCTTCTCCCCACTGATATTTTGCTCACTTGCTTTTAGAAAACAGCAGTGACAAGTTAATGCTTTACACCAATTAGCATTTTCTCGATGTTAGACTTCAAAGTTTCTACATTCTTGACAAAATCTAAATTGCAAGGTAAAATATTAAAATAATCTTGTTTAAATTCTGTCATCATTTTAGGCTTGTGACAAATTAGAACCCATTTACTTCTGTGTTTTCACTCATTTAATTCATTAGTTGCTACAACATTGACTGTCAGTTCCCATGCCTGGTAGGCTAGAGGCTTTCATATGATTTTTGAATATGTACTAGTACTATCAGGCCCCAAATCCAAAATATTTTCCAAGGTTGAAGCACAGGCGTTGCATTTGTTTCACTGAATTTTTCATTTCCTCTTCAATTCCAAGTCCCATGGGGTGGGTTTCCATCTTATTGGTCCTGTATAAGAATTTCTCTTAGGCTGTTGAATCTAGTATCTGTCTCCACACAAAATCCATTCTTCAGAGAAGCTGTCGATGTGCTGGCTCTGAATTGACTGATGCCATCTCTATGTTGATTTTCACACGCTCTATGTGCTTATGCCCTGAAATATGAAAGTCTTCTTTATTGTATAGATAAAATCAGGAGCAGACATATGTGGAATTATATTGCTTTTCTTGGTGTATAGTATTCAACTGTAATGAGTATTTTTTGCTTTTTAATCACTAGCTACTGGTAGGGTAAACTCAAAAATAAAGTTGAGCAGCAATATGTTTTAATGCATCAGTGCACCAGGTTTTACTGTTGTATCTTTATATCTACATGATTTCTTCTTCCTATTTCTGTCCTTGCTTTTCTACATTTTTATGTCCAGATGAAGCAGTTTTATGGTTGAGAGGTTTTTTCTAAAGCAAATGATGAATGTAGCTTTACACAAGAATTTTAATGCAACAGATGCATTCACTTATAGTAGAACCTCAAAGACTCTTTGACAGCAAAATGAAAATATATTAGTTTGTCATTAAAGGAATTTTGACTTTCTTACTAACTTAGATAAATGCAACAAAGTATATTTTTGACATCTCATTAGTTAAATTGATTCCAATAGAGTTGTACATTGTTAAATACGATAAAACATAACATTAGACCCTTGACTGGAAAATACAGTACAGAGCAAACTGGAATTGATTTGTTGTTTTTTTTTCCCCCCAGTTTTTCTTTTAAGTGCAAATACAACTATGAGATAGATCACTCTTGTTAGCTGGTGGTCATACTAAGCCTACTTACAACCACATCACCTAGCCAGCAGACAGACACCAGTAGTAAATAAGAATTTTTTAAATATTTTTTTTTTCCTACATTCATATCTTGCACCCTGTCCTGCTTCCATGATGCTGCCTTCTTTTGGTTCATCAGCAGTCCTAACTTTGTGGTCTTGTTTTTGGAGTTTGTTTTCTGTCAAACATATCCCAATACTCTCTGCTTTTACCCTGTATTACTGTCATAGAGTCTTCATGAATTGATAGGCATTGTGGTGGTGGTGGTGAAACCTTGAAAAGATGAAACACTTTAATGCAACAAAAATAAACTAAAGAATTTAAAAAAGTAGACCCCAAATTCATTATTAAAAACAGTTCTATAAAATCCTACTTTTGAGAAACCTGACTTGTGATTTTTATGTATTTGGGATTCACATTACAGTATCACAGTGTACCATTTTATATGTCACCATTGGTTTTCATCAATTTCAACGGTATGTTGAGCATTGACTTTATTATTTCTCACTTAGATAAAAAGTTTACCTCTGGATGAGCTTCATACAGGTACAGCCTTTGCTGGACAGCTGGCTAGCTTACCTTTCTAGTGTCATTTTATCAGATTTGTTACTGGTTGAATGTATCCTATTCAGAAACAACTAGGAACATAAAAGTAACCAGTGATACTGGAGTGTCCTTCTTTAAAATGTCCTTGCAGACAACTCAAGGGATAAAGAATGGTAGAATGAATTAACTATATGTGCTGTGCAGCAAGCCCTTCTAACGGTCATTAGTTGTCTCTTCATCAAGGTTGTAATACTGGCCCTGAGAAAGAGGGATTTTTGAGCATTGGTTTTAAGGAGATGGTATGATAGCAAAGGTGGTAATACTAGTAAAATTTTGTCTGACAGTCACGAAATAGTAACACAAGCAGATGGAGCACTTTCAGCAGGAAGAAAGAATAGTGGGAGTGATATACCTGCCCCAGAACCTCACTTATTCACGTGCTGTGGTTTTGAACCTGTATGGATTTGACTAAAATGTATGTTACCTTCACCTATTATTATGTTCTTGAAACCATCTTACATCTCTGCAGACACTTTTGGACTTGCATCCTTCTGTAGCCGTGTCCAGCCAGTCCTCTGTATGTAAAGCAGATTCATCAGAAGGATCTAAGAGGAATTAGGGTTTGGGGGCTTCTTGCAAAAGATGTGCAGTGTTTGGTTTGAAAATGGTATGTTTAAGCATTTCATGCCAATTTCTGTTAGTAAATATGGAAAGTTACAGTTTAAATTGTCCCTTGTGAAAATGCAAACACATTGAAGATATCAGGCTATTACTATTTTACTTTTAGCCTTCTGCCAAAGTCAAACTGAGAATAGGTCCAGTTCCAGACAATACTGATTGTCCTACTGAAAATGCTCTGCTGATCATCTGATGATTGGACATCCCTAGGCCCTTTCTGGTTTTAAACCAGAGGAGACTCACTACCTTCTATTTATTTGTCATCACTAATTCATATTTGCTGGTAATCTTATCCCCTGAACATCGTTTCCCTCTTTCATTAAACACAGTTATGGTAGAGGTCGGTACATACTGTCTTTCCCAGGTTGCTGATAACACTGGGAATGATTGATTGAATATACAGGTTTCTGAAGAGCTGGCACACTGGTCATTGATAGGTGTTATCTCCTGGGAACTGGCTTTGTGCAGGAACAGCTCAGAGCAATCACAGTTTAGGACTTCAGAAGCACATTGCACAAATGCATCTATACCTTTTTTTAGGGGGGGGACACCTGGCTTCAAACTGACTCTACGTGGTTTATTACCAGCTTGAGTCAAAGATGGGTTGTGAACTCCACCTCAATCCTGACCACACTGACCTGTTGAAGCTCTTGCCTTTGCCTCCCACCCCTGATCTCCAGGCTCTGAGAGACTTTGGTAGGGCTTCGTCTTGCAGTTTATAAGCAGTAAATGAGCCAAATGTCACGAAGCTGATATTTATCCAGGTCCTGCTGGGGTGTCTTTGCATACATTCTCATGCTCCCATTTCTAGGAGGATTTTCATTTGCACACTTTCATGATACTGTGTGTATGGTCATGTAATGCAAACACCCAAGCCAAGCTGGCTTCCTACAGACAGGTGTATTTATTACAGGAACGAGTCAAACTTCCTAATGTCTGATTATTTGGGGCTTTGCCCTTCTTGGGAGTGTGCCAGGCCTCTTCCTTGCCTTAGATGATAATTGGCTCATTTAAAGGATCTAGTAAAATGATAGACTAGGGACTCTTTCAAAGGTGATAAAAACAATTATTGGTGGTGGTAGTTATTCTGCTTTGTCAAAATTTCCTTTACAACCTTGAGATATGTGGAACAGGGGCTAAGAAGGATTTTCTTTTGTGTGTGTGCAGTGACATTTTGCCTTTCATTAAGAATATATGACAGACATATTACAAAACATGGTATTGAGACATTGTTTGTCAGGATTCCATAATTTGTTAGCATTCAGTCTTTCTAATGCAGACAAGATTAAATGGTACTTCAAGTATGTCATTGGATCTTCCCAAGATGACATAGTGTTCAACTAGTCTCATTCTATATGCAAAATGAGAAAATGTGCAGAATTACTGAAATATTCATTGCTGAAACATAAAGTATAATTCAGGGGAATCGGTAAAATGCAGATCAGTCCAAACTATGTAGAAGTACTAAATTTATTTTTACTCTTGTGTGGTGAACCCACAATATACTTAACAATGTGCACAGGAGGATGGATGTAGCTCTCTATAATATGATTTAATGATTTTATTGCTTGGTTTTATCATTTCTACATGTATATATTTCTAGAAATAAGAAAAATTAATAAATTCAAAATGGTGCAGTCAACAAATTAGCTAAAAGAAAGGAAGACATTGAGCAAAGTAGAGATGCACCGTGTTTTTCACAGTGCTGCAGAAAGACAGGGTGGACAACATTATAGGAGTGACCAGTTTATGGCAAGAGAATTAATGAGCAGGAAATGAGGCAGCATAATGATAAGGTGCAAAAGAGTAGATGGGGAAAGAATGATGCAATAAGAAGGTATGCTGTTTGGCTAGGGAGAAATTACATGATCATCTACGAAATTAGAGAGGAAAGAAATATATGATGAAGTGAAATTGGATTTAATGAGGTAGAAGAAAGGTGATTAGGGACAGAAGAAAAATAGAATTTAGTGATGAGAAAATCCTATTAAATTATCTAATAAATCTTCTTGCTACTCAAGGACTTCCCTTCTTTCTCCTCCTTCTCCCCAGGATATTTTCCAAGGTAGTTGTCTCAATATGTAACCGTACAGGAATGCTGTTTTCCTTATGAAGCACTTCACCATCTCTCCATAGAACCAAGAAAATGATACAAGTATACTCCTGCACACAGTCACAGCCTTCAGGAGTGTGTTAGAGCTTTGGTCATGACCATGTTTTAAGTGCTTGGTTTAACTGATTTTATGTGCTCTTTTGTTTAGGGTTTGGTTTTTGTTTTGTTTTGTTTTTTTTTTTTTTTTTTTTGAGGGGGATTATATCTGTTCATTAGATCAGATACGGCATATGAAATAACAATCTTTCCAATAATCTCCATTGCATAAGCTAAATCTCTGGACTTTGTACTGTTCGCTTGCTTTTAACATCGTTCACTTCCATATTACAACTTTTTAAAATCTGAGCAAAGTAGATAGGAACAGCAGTATAGTGCAGGTAACAGATGGCTTTCCATTAGGAAATGATCAGTTTATCTGAATTATACTCAAAAGTGCAGAGTATTTGTGCAGTCTCTTTGCTTTCTTTATTTTGATGGATAAACAGGAAAATTCAATGCTTCATGCCTTAACAAAACCACTCCTAAGACAATCCATCGAAACAATTCCAATGCAGCTGCTGTTGCATTCTCAGTGTGTGACCTTTCTGCCTTGATGTCATGTCATTGAGACTTCATTTGGCAAGAATTTGCCTATTGGTTAAAATTGGGTATATTTGGACAGCAGGATGCAAATGCCAGGAAAATTACATATTTTCCACAATAAGTGGTTTAACAAAAGAAGCATGGAAAGACTTCAAGGACAATTCACGCTTTACTGATCTAAAACGGGGTTTTCTTCAAGTCAGTGAGCTAATAGAGATGGAGGGGTGTCATGGAGGCATATCCTGAAAAAGCAGTACAACTAAACTGCAAAGTTTTACTGTAGTTTAATTTGCATATAGGAAGAGTTCCTGTCAAGTTACAGTAGATTTGATGCATGCACTTAAGCATCATTTTTAAGGTGCTACGTTTTACAGAGGGGAAGGCAGCTAAATTGGCAAGTGTTTCTGGAGGTATCCTGATCTTTTAATGATGACTAGTCTCCAGTTTTTAAGTTTTTTTTTATTTTTTATTTTGGCAATAGTTTTAGATCCTCTAAAATACTTTTTTCAAGATTATTTCACAGGAAAAAAGAAACATAGGAACGAAAGTTAATGCAGTTGTTGTAAAAGAAATATGTTGGTTTAGTCAAATCATAAAACTTCTTGGACTGTTCTGTTATGCTTATCCTACAAACTGGGAATACTGAGTAGAAATAAATGTATACCAACCAAGTCTTCCACCTCTGTGTCCTTCATGGGAAAATGTTTTGAGTGTTGCAGTTCCACAAGTCTACTTGTTCAGCTTGAAGTATGTTTCAAAACTGTTCTGGTCAATTAGATAAGCCTGATGTTGCTCAGCAAGTTCTTAATTTGGAGTGCCATAAAGTTGCAAGGAAGTTCCCTTAAGCAGCAGTCCCCAGGACATGGAAAGTGCTGAAATCAAAACTGGGCAAGCTGCTTTCCTTTCCTGTAGTCTCTGGCTGATAACCCTGTCTCTATGCATCCGTGTTCCTCTCCCATTGTCACACTGAAGATGCAATTGGCAGCGTTTTGGAGAAACAGAATTGTTAACTTATTTTAACAAGAGAACCAATATCTGAACAAAGTCTGTGTACCAGGATTTTGGAAATTTGTGAGCATAAAGTAAGAGCATTCTTAATGACTGTGAAAAAGAAAAAATGCTGAAGCAATGACACAATTTAAAGAGGGAAATAAATGTATACCTTTAGCTCTGTGCTATAACTGTTTCTTAAATACTTGGTATTAACAATAAGGGCTCTGCATATTAATCCTGAAAGCTCTCTTTCCGGGGAAGATCATGCACACAGAGGCCGCTATGCCAGCTCCTTTTCCAGCCATATGACTACAGTCTGTGTTTTTAGTGATGGACCAAACACCAGTGATTCTTGCGTTGGGTTCTGCGCTGGTTCCTGCTCTGCGTGTGCTTACCAAAGAATCAAATTGCATGTGAAGTGAAATTTGAAAAGAAGACAGCAAGAAAGAGTTTTTTAAGGAATGTAAAATAAAACATGATAGCTGTTGAAAGCTAAAGGAAGCTTGAAGTGGCAAGAAGAGAGGAAGTATTCTAAATTTATAATGAAAATTAATTATGCATTCATTGCATTTGAAGAGGTCAGACATGATGAATTTAAATAGTACATGAGAACAAAGGCCATCTTTTATATTGAAGGCATTACAACAGGATGATGTGAGGAGAGGCAGAGAAATAAAGGAAGTAAAGGGGTAAAATTGCAACACTGAGGCAGTAAGAAACAAGAACATTAAATCGAACAGGTCTGGTTTGTGACTAGATTGATTCATGATTTTCAGGCAATTCAAAATAATGATAACTTATTAGCCATAAAATTATACTGGAAAAATGTTTAAAGCTGCTGAGAAAGTTAATAAAAAAAAGAATTTCAAAGTGGATTCTCACCATCCTGCAGCAACCTTTACAACTTCTGTGCAGTAGAATAATTATTTCTTAAAATTTTGTTCCTTTCTTACATATAGTTGCTATGTATATATTTCTTGCTTTTATGGGGAAAATCCTAATTTTTTTTTCCTGTTTTTCACTATCTCCTGCCACATCTGTGCTGGTTTTGCTATCCCATTTCATTTGTGAATATAGTATACAAGCAAAGAGATTAAAGGCAAGCCTGTGTAAATGCTGCATGGGATAACTAGCTGTAGGGCTAAAGCAGAGTGTCTTACTCCACTTGCTGCCTTACTAGAGCAGAGAGTCATTCTTAGCAGGGATAGACTCTACTGAATAACACCGGTAGAAATACAGCATAACCTTTCTGCTTAACACTGTTTTAATATATGTATTCTGGAGTGTATTAAGATATTGATTGCTCAACCACCTTTCTGTTTAGAAACGCAGACGCTTTGGGGCTGGGGACCCTATACCTTCCATGTGGAGTCCGGCAATACTTGTGTTGATATCTAAGCACTGCTGTCAGACCCAATAGTTTATTTTGGTTCAAGGTATTGCTATGGAGCTTGAGGAGACACAAGGAATACGTGCATAGCAGCATGACTGGGAAGTCAGAAACTCACGCAGAATTTCCTAGCAAAGGCAAGCCTTTAGTTATGGAAATTCCAGGTGAACGGAGTCCTTCAAGAATTTCATTTCTATGGCCCTGAGCTAAGCATCACTGATGGAAAGTGAAATCAGAGTGGCTTAGAGGTTAAGCGGGGAAAAAAGGTATAACAGCAAATAGTAAATTGTCACCTCAGGCTTTTACAAAAGAGCACATAAGAGAAATAAAGAGTATTTTTCCCTAGAGGGTGGTTTTATGTACCTAGTTGTCCATGGGGTGCAAGGTTATCAGAACAGGATACTGTACCAGATAATTCCCCTATGGCAGCAGTTATGATTCACTGGTTTTAATATTATCCCCAGTTTGACTTGAGGGAATTCTCCAGGCAAGCTTCTAAAGCATAGTGTGCAACCTAATAGCATTATTGTTTTTATTTTTTTTTATCATAGGCATGTTATTCATTTACTTACAGTCAATCTCTATACTGAAAATGGTACTATAATTCCTGTAGCCACAATTAGATAACCACAGTTAGATTGAATCAATACCCATTCTTCTGAAGGGTATGGCTCTCTTCTTCATCCTGACAAGTACAATTATCACTAGAACCCTGGTCCAAAGTCCCCCTAATTCATGTAATAAGTTGTTTACCAATTAAATAATATATTAATAATAGATCGGTTAGTATTTAACACATGTGTGCTGTCCTCATATTTTAGAATCAGCATGGTTATTTTAGTGTTCAGCATGGTTATGTATTGATGACTAGTTATTGCACTGTTTGGTGAAAATCCTTACAAATTTAACAGGCAAGAAAGGAGTTGTTGGGCTTTTAGCACATAGGAGTTTTGATACCTAATAGAGAGTGGGGGCTTTTCATGTTATATTTCCTTTTCCCTTTTATTTCCCTTGTTCTTCACCCTAGAAATTAGGGTAATTGCTATTTTGAGGGTAGAAAATTTCTGTGATATGTCTCCTTACCCCCAAAATGCTTGGTGTTACTTTCTTCTCAAGCTTTGCATTGTGTTTTGAACTGACAAATGGTTCGGTTGGCATGGTTCTACTAAAATCATCAATGGTGAAACCACTGGTATTAACCTGTCACTTTTTCTTTGAGGACTTCACAGTTCACTCCTGTAACACTGAAAAACTGATTTGCATTGATTTACCACTAGGAAGTTTTCCTTTGTACTTCAGCACAACGGTGTGTTAGCCTGCTAGCACCTAGGGATATTCCTCATTTACTGATGATTTCATGGAGCCCAAATATATTACCAGGTGTAGGTCTTGGTGGGTTCCTTTTGATGAAGTCTGAGTGTCTTCACTGTGATTATGCATTAGCTTTAAATCAGTTTCCTTTGTGCAGCAATCAGTGCAGTATGTATGGGATTATATACAGGGAGCTGTACAGAAGGTAGGCTTACCTTGTCAAACAGGCAAGTCAAGCACAAGGTTACAAAACACACCATCGCTTTTTGATTCAGTTGTGTTAGTTAGTGCCTTTGTAACATCAGTCAGGTCTGTCAGATTTCCATTTGCCCCGTGAACAAAGTTCTTGGCACTGGGTAACCAAATGGAGATAACGCTCTCCCTTCTCCATGAAACTCATAGGTGGGCATTAGGTAGTTCTGGGAAAAGCTGTGATAGATGTCCACGAGAAAGAAATAGTAACAAGAATATGGTGGGCAATCAGCAGACCAGATCAGACAGAAGTTTGTTTCTTGGAGAGGCATACATAAAATTGAACGATCATCTCTTGTTTTCAACTTGCCATTTTAATGCTATCCAAGGGCATAATTCGATTCCACTCATGACTTAAATTTTGCCTTAATTTTGGCCTTTTTCAACTTCTTTGGGGTTTTAAAATGTTTCTATGTATTTTCTTTCATTTTGATGTCTCTGTCCTCAACCAGAAGTAATTTTTTTTCTTTTAAAAAAGGTGCGACAGGGAAAAATCCTTCCCTGCTAGGACCCAGTCAAATTTTCTTCATCAGTTAGGTTGACAGCAGGTTTAACACATTTATTAATTATGAGGGCAATTTGTTAGAACAAATAAGATTCCAAACCTTTAGGAGGCCTGGTGTGATTATAAATAAACAAAAAACCTTGAAAAATGCTTCAAGGCAAGAGCTCAGCGAACAAAAATAAGGGACACTGCTTTGAGACTATGCCAGTAAACCGGAGAGTACCTTCTCCTTTTGAAAAATTATGCCAGGTATGTTAGCAATACATTAATGGTCTACAAGTGTATATATAGTTTTTTTGCTTGCCAGAGGTTCATTAAAACAAAACATGTTATGTACTTGTATATGAATCTCCTTGTGAACAACTCCTACCTTAAGGACTTGCAGTAGTTCTGTCCTCTTTCTTGTGTGTCTGATTGTGTTTCCAGCTTTGGGGCATCTGTCTATGCTACACAGCACATAAAATTCTGCAACAGCAGTGATTACTCTGGGAAGTTGGTTCTGGTTGGTACATGCCAACCCCCTTACAGGGTTCTCTGGAGGTCATCTATCTAGTCAAACTCCCTACTCAAAAAATGCAATCACCTTCTTCAAAATTACCATCCAGTGTAATTAACCAAAAGGGGAAGGTTCATCTTCAGGCATCACTTTCCATGTTGTGTTTGTTACCTAACAGAATGCTTATTGAGCAGGACCAAAATACTCATGCTGGGGAAATCAGTTGTCATAAATCACTGCAGCGCTGCTTTTTGTGTGCCAACAGATACAAGAGATTGGGTGCTAATCAGCTGTCATGATTAACTACTGCATTTAGAGAATCTTAACTGTTCAGCGTAAGAGGCAGGCAGTATGGCGATATAGTTGGATAGCACTAAGATTATTGATTTCAGATCTTGAGAGACTTGTTAAATATATCATGAGGGCCAGTACTCATTTATTTATTTTTTTATGAAGAGACATCAACATTGAAACAATGAAAGTGGAATGTACAGTGGTGATATGAATGAAGTTCTTCTTAATGTCTTCAGAAGAAGAAAATACCTGTCTGTACCCAACCCAAATCATATTTTCTGTCCTGATCTGCCCTATGTCCCCATATTTACAAATATTTAAGTTTTTCATGAGTATATATAATGGATCGAGGGCAGCCCTGAGGAGAAGGACCTGGGGGTGCTGATTGATGAGAAGCTCAACATGAGCCAGCAATGCGTGATCGCAGTGCAGGAAGTCAACCGTATCCCGGGCTGCATCAGAAGATGTGTGGCCAGCAGGTCGAGGGAGATGATTCTTCCCCTCTACTCTGCTCTGGTGAGACCCCACCTGGAGTACTGCATCCAGCTCTGGAACCCCCAACATAGGAAAGACATGGACCTATTGGAGCAGGCCCAGAGGAGGCCCACAAAGATGATCAGAGGGCTGGAGCACCTCTCCTGTAAGGACAGGCTGAGAGAGTTGGGGTTGTTCAGCCTGGAGAAGAGAAGGATCTGGGGAGACCTTATTGCAGCCTTCCGTTACCTAAAGGGGGCCTACAGGAAAGCTAGAGAGGGACTTTTTACAAGGGCACGTAGTGATAGGATGAGGGGTAATGGCTTTAAACTGCAAGAGGGTAGATTTAGATTAGATATTAAGAAGAAACTCTTTACGATGAGGGTGGTGAGGCACTGGAACAGGTTACCCAGAGCTGTGGAAGCTCCATCCCTGAAGGTGTTCCAGGCCAGGCTGGATGGGGCTTTGAGCAACCTGGTCTAGTGGGAGGTGTCCCTGCCAATGTTAGGGAGTTTGGAACTAGATGATCTTGAAGGTCCCTTGCAACCTAAACCATTCTATGATTCTATGATATTTAAACCTCACCCTGTGAACATACGTCTTCCAGTGCTGTAGCTGCCCCATTCCTTGATACAAAACCAATATGAACTGCTGTGTCTTGTTTTACTGTCTTGGTATTAGTATATCTGTGTTTTCTTCTATAGCATCCAATAGTTGCCATACCTCTATCCTATTGCTATACATTCTGCCATGAGAAGCAGAAAACAATGGAAGGCAACCAAATAATCTGCTCATCATTGAAAGTAGAACTTCAGAAATGAAAATACTTTTTTCCATAACTAACCTGGATACCCTTTTCTCAAAAACAAGTAGGAGCACTTGTGCAGTAAACTGGACTCACCTCTTTGTTACACTGATGTTAAAAAGGATTCTGTGGTTGTGTTTCTGGGGCAGTTCCAATGAAATTCAGGGAGCTACTTTAGCTATATAGCATTGTAAAACAGAGCTGAAATTGACTCATAAACATGTTTTTCTTCAGATGTAAGATTTTATTTCACTGACGTGCTACTGTAGCGTGCTGCTTTTGTAACTGCATTTGTTTCTTTGAAGTTAAATATGACAATGACTTACTGTCAAGGTAGGTCAGACTCACAGAGGTGTGTGAGATAGTCAAGAGGAGGATATTGGGGGCTGTGAGAGTGCCTGTGACCCAGAAAGTAACACAGAAGTGCATTTACTCTGTGTGCTGATGACATACTCACTTTGTTTTTTCAAGAACTCGGTTACTCATTTTCCCACTCTATTATGTTTATTGGACAAGTTCCACGTAGTTCACGATCAGCAGAAAACTGAGGTCATACCATTAACATTTTTTGGCATTCACAGCTAGACACATTATTTTTCCCTTTTAACAGAACAAAACTTTGAAATAAACAAATTTAAAAACCCTAAAGCTAATTGTAGTACCTTGTAGGTCAATGACTTGGTTTTCCAAAAAACTGTGGTACGTGACAATACCTATCAGCAATTACTCAGCCATTCTGCAAATCAAGACATCTGCTTAGGTACATGAGTGCAAATGTCATTATCAGACTTAAGGATTCTATCTTACTTGTAGTTTTTTTTCCATAATTTTTTTATGGCTTCAAGGGTCTTTTCCCTGACACAGAAGTTAACAACCAAAGAAAACAGGCTCACATCTGAGTGTCTAAGTATAAGCCACCAAAAAAGTGAAGGAGTCTCAGATTTTGGAAATTTAATATATGAGCCGTTCATCTTTGTCTGTCTGTGATTGACCCAAATGTATGTGGGATCAGTTGAAAGACTGATATTTATGTCACATTTTTTAAAAAGCCCTGAATGCTTTGCACACCACTCCTGATTTTCAGTAAGATGTATTCTCTGAGTATTTATACTGAGATTCCTGAACGACCAGGTGGTAGAGGACTTTCAGGCTGCCCTGGACTTTATAATTTGTGATTTCAATTCTGTTTTAGCTGTAAACATGTTAACAAAATAGGTTCGTTTAAGTATGTTTTAGATTTGAGGTCTACATTGTTCTTTAGAGTTATAAGACACAAAATAGATATATAGTGAGTGTAGTTACAAACATAATTGCTAGTACTTGAAAAACTTCTCCAAATAAGTTGAGGTTAATTTTTTAATACTATTTTTTTAATTCTTGGGTACTCAGAGAGATGTCCTGTTAGCTGGGTATTCTAGAGGTTGCATTACGTGTAGATATAAAATATTTTTATAAAGATAATTATTAAAATGGCTAACATCTAATGAAAGAGATGTTTTTGGAATTTTGAGATTAGATCAATATTCAGAAAGTTGGTCTCCTTTATCTCAAAGGTTTGTGCTCTGCTTTGCATTTGCCCTGTGGAGTCCTCTTCCTTTGCAGTCCTTTCCTGCCTGTCATTGTCCTCAGACAGTCTGGCCCACCCTGGCTTTCTGCTGGGGTCTCTTCTTGCTTCCGTGGCCACTTGTAAAGGCTTGAGCTGGGAAGGAGACTGTTCTGCATTTGCATGATTACAGCTTTCATTTTGGGTGTGCAGTCCAGACGTGACGCTTCCCAGTTGTAGATCATTTTCCCCCTCTGTCACATGCCCCACATGTGGTCTGTGCTGCAGGATGGCTGCTTGGTCCATACCAGGAGCTGCTCTCACTCATTACCTTTTTTCTTGTTATACCTCGAAGATGGAAAAGCATCATTTCAGCTGCTACCTGCTTCTTTGGTTCAGGTAGTACAGAACCAGGAATGTTTCACAGGACTTGTCTGTGGACAGCTGTGTTTAATGATGCTCTTATGTGGATTTTGGAGGATCCTGTAGTTAAAATGATCACAATTCAGAGTTTACAAATTCTTTTGTGAACATTTCATAGCCATGCCCAAGCCATTCTCCATGTTTTGTGCAGACAAGGCAAGATGATTTCAAAGGAAACATTCTATGCCTTTCTGGATGACATCCTGCTGCTTCCCAACCACTTTTTTGTTTGCCTTTATTTTTCCCCCTCCATCATATATTAATTCTGTCTCTTCCTCCTTCAGAGACAGATGGTGAGCTGGTGATACTAATGAGCTCCCTGCTGCCCAGGGAAGGCAGACTGAAATGCTTTGTGTTCTGAGAACTAACAGGCTGAGCACCCTCACTAAGGATGTAGCACATGCAATGAAAGGTTTGGTGAAAAAATACTGTAGCAGACTTTCTTCACATGCACCTATGAACCATGTTTCCCCAAGAGAACAACTTCCCAAAACAGGCTGCCTAATAGTCCGATCCTTGCTGTGTTTATTGAGGTATTGCTCTGAATGGTACAATAATCTCTCTCTTTTATGGAGATGGAGAGAGCATTAGGTTGTGGACACATGGCAATTGAATGCCCTGCTTCTCTGGCATTAGCACACTGAGAAATAAAAACAAAGAGCACCTGCTGTTGCTCAGAATGAGTCTTTGAACATTATAAAAACTTTCTTGGCAGAAAGCCATTCTCTTCTCGGCTGACTTTAAAAAGAATGCAATTAATTATAGGAGCTGCAGACCTCTAAGGTAACAAAATGCAGTTATCCAGGGATTCATGATGGATTCAGTTATGTCTTGTTTAAAATGTAACAGGATTGTCAAAACAGACTCATACTAAGTATGCAATTAAAGACGGGTCCAGTTGGCCTGGAAGTCTAACGGTTGCAGTCATGTGGCCAGTTCAAGGCTGACTACAAAGCTCCCAAGTGGTGGTAGTTATGTGGATTCAGCATGATCCCGAGGAGTTTTTCAAAACCTAAATGAATTGGTTATGATTCTGAGAACTTTCGTAATGGATTCATTAAATGTTCTCTCTCCAGCAGAGATCACAGCGAGTTATGTGTCCCTTTCTCCACACTCAGCAGAAAAACTGCAGTGACACAAGATTTCTAATGGAGTGAATCTGAAACATGCAGTTTTTGTATTTAAAAACAAATAAATAATAGTATCAGGGTATCTGTTTTTTAATGTGAGATCACTTTCTCAAGAAACAGCATTTTGCCCCTGGAATGGAGAACATTAAAAAACCCCAGGCTTTGCTTTCAATTACTACCTAAAGATATATAAGTTTAGGAGATGGTTAGTAAATCCAACTCTAACCTGACCAGCTATCATAGCTGATAAAGAGGTGTTAGTCTCTTATCAAAGCAGGTGCTTTGATATGTGTTGATGCAGAATAGTACCCAGTCCACATTTAAGTTAATTACTGTATACTACTGAGTAACAGATGTGCTGCAGATGGCTAGGGTGATTAAAATAAAGCTCACAAATAAAGATTTTACAGGTTTAGAAGCTAACAATAAATAAATGGGTTAAAAAGCACTATATTAACTCAAATATTTTAATAATTGAACTAAAACCGTATTTGTTTCCATATTATCAGTCAGTTGCTGTGAACAGATTTGAAACAAAATAATGAGTTACAGACTTAAACAGAGATGTTTTTCCCATTTGAATTTGCTAGTAATATGCCAACAGTTACTTTGGGAAAATGTGTGTGTACTCTCTTCTTGGTTCTGTGCTTTCACCAGCTTTCAGTAAGAACATAAAATAAGGGTCAGTTTGAAAGTGGCTGATGGTCTTTTTTTTTGAATGTACATTTACATTTACTGAAATGAAAGCTTTTTACAGGAATGTACTAGTTTCTTCAAGAATGCTTTTACAAGCATTTTTAGTTTATGACTGGAAATTCCACCCAGAAGGGAGAGGGTGCTATGTATAGACAGGCAAATACCTATTTTGGAAAAAGCAAGGTGGTCCTGTAGGCAGTGTATGATCAAGAGGTTGCAGCATAGGTTCCCACAGGACTAGTTGGTATAAGGGTTTTTTCTCTTCTGGGGTTTTTCTTCTCTGGGTTTTGTTGTTTTGTTTTGTTTTGTTTTGGGTTTTGGGGTTTTTTTTGAGAAAAAACCTTGGCAAGTCTTATTTCATCCTTATTTTCATCCTAATTGAAACTGTGGAAATTTATGGAGTCTCAAAATGTTCGTAAGACAAGAAAATGGTTTCCTGCCTAGCTGTGAGAGGCATCATTGTAAGGTGAGAAAGACTATGAAATGTTAGTAAAGGAAATGAGGAAATGATACAATCTCAGTAATTTAAGCATGTATGGGTAGGTTGACCCAGTTTCCACATTACTAAAAAAAATATAGACCACCTTGCTGTGAGATCTGATCAAGAAGAACCACTTAGATAGATACATGATGTAACATTGAATTAGACTAAAGGAGCTTAGTATATTCAATGTACTACACTAACTAACATGTACAGAAGACCCATCATACTGTGGTAATTGGGACTGGATTAAAAAAAAGAAAAAAGAAAATTCATCTTTTAGAAATCGTTCATAAGTAGGCTTTTGTTTCTTGGGTTTTTGTTTGTTTTTTTTTTTTTTTTTCTCATGGGATTGCAAGTGGTACTTAATCAGCAAAATAGTTTATATGTGTTTTGTTTTAAGAGGGTATTTTTAATATTAGGTGAAATAGCTACTGTTTGAAAGAGGTGATTAAACACAGGTGAATTGCTTATTTCTGGATTTTGCTATAGCTGTTTTTGCAACTAATTATAAAGGGGGAAATCGTAAACAAATAAATATAATCAGCTTCTCCTATTTGTGGTTATAGACTGCTATATACAAGTGGGACACCAGGTAACCCCACTCATTGCACAAAAAGGCCATGGAAGTTTCTCCGCATATCTTAAGGCATTCTGCTTTTCATTCCAGTAAACCTCTGCAATGTATAGTTATTTACATCGTATTCACGTAGATGTAGCTCTGGTAGTAGAATCACAGGACATCTTGCTTATCCACTGTAATAACAAACTTCCTTGCTATGTTCCCCTGACCTTTCTCTTTGAGCCCTGCAATACCCTGTGGTCTTCTCCACGTGCTTCTTGGAAGGGCAAGAGGCAGTACTTGCTGTGGCCGATGATGAGATGCATGAATGCTGGCGAGCCAGCCAGCTGCTGCCTGCCAGACCCCCTGATGGCTTCTTCCACTTGCCTTTCCCTCAGTGGAGATGCTAATTGGGTGTGTATCCTTTATCCAGCTATTGCTATTCATAAAACTTGTAAGAGTTCAGGGTTTTTGAGGTCTTTCTTCCTCTGAAATCCGGGTCCAAAAGCCATTTTGGATGGGGAAAGAAGCTGGAAGGGAAAAAAAAGAGATCATGTAAGTCTTGCTTCTTTAGGGAGCCAAACTAAAGATGTCTGTCTAAGAATTGTCTCACACATTGTAGATCAAGCAGAATGCATCCTCTGGTGTATAGGTATAGTGGGGAAACTTAATTACAGGGGTGATCAAGAGTTGAAAACTGTTCCTCTGTTGCCATGTGATGTTGATGCTCTGGGGCTGTATTATTTCAGAAATGCAGTTGACATTTGTTCAGTCATTTGTTTGTATGTTCTAGGTAGTTGTTATCTGTTTCCGGCTGGTTCCTATCAGGTCATCACCCGAGATGACATAATTATCTGCATTTATATATATATGATACTTTATTTGACAAAAAGTGTTGCACTGTGCAGTGTTCTGTCATATGAGAAGGTAAGCACGAGATGCACTACAGAGTTATTTCCTTCCAATGTTCTTTCACTTATTAAATTTGGTTTCTGTTAATGCTTTCTATTAGTTTGGATTTCTGGGTACAGTGAAACATTGTTCAGACAAGTTTTAGGTTTGCATCATCACAGGCACCCCCTTAAAGAATTAGGAAGGAAAAAAACCAACGTTGCCTTTTCCTAAATTTGCATCATGAAGCACCTCCTTAGAAATCACTTTTAAATTTCCATCATGTCATATGAAAAACTCCTTCCTTTCCATTTAGTTGTGAGACGAATACCCCATGCCCTGCCCACATGTACAGAAAGATGTAATTTGAAGAATATTTATAATTGTTTAAGCTTTCTAGTTTGAGCATATGCTGGTGGCACTGTGGAAACCTGGGAAACACTCTCCCTGTGAAGATAAAGAGAGAGAAGATGCCTTTTCAATGTGAATAAACCACCTCTGCTTTAAATATGGAGAAGCTTTGGTATTTTAGATTTAATGAGGCCTAAATATGTCAACATTGGAGGCTGTTTGCTTTTGTTAAATAGTTGGCACACTATACTGGCTGGCATTGTTGTATTCGCTCTGTCAAAATCCTCTGCAACTCATTGTTTCCCAAGCTATATGGATTCAGCTCTTCAGGCTCTTCATACTAGGTTGTTCTGTTTCACAGAATCACAGAATAGTCACTTTTAGGATGAGCTACATAGTTTACTTTTAGGATGAAATACATCTGCTCTATTTTTTTTTTTTCCAAATGTCTTGCTATTTCTGTTATGCATCCTATAAGCATTGATATAGACAAATTAATGTGAGTAATTCTTTTGAATAAAACCAGCACAAGAAAAATGATGCATTTGAAATGTGAACTGTGGAAGTTTAGCTGATGTAGATACTGTAGTGCAGCCTGATCATATTCAAAATTAGCTTCTGAATGTCCAAGACTACAGTTCTTTTAGCCAGGGGCACATGGCTCTCATGCATATGGAGCTGGATTGCTTTGCATTCCCAAATCTGAAATCTCCTGAGTTTGCACTACAAGGGATTATACTGGTTACAAATGACAGCTCTGTAATCCACTATCAGATTTCTCCACCAAAAATAGTTCTTGTCACGAGGCCTACTTAAGTTAGTGTCTAGAGAACATACTTTCTTCAGAGTTGCGGCAGTTTTTAATTTCTCTTTCTGTGGTTAGCATGCAAAGGACTACAGTAAATCATCTCCTTTGCTGTTGTGTACCACATCTCTCTTGTAAGTACAATGCCAGAATTATAATATGAATTGTTAATATTCAAATGCTGAGCACTGAAGTCAGTGGAAACTTGGCATGTAGGATGATGGGATTATCAGTACGAGTTCAGTAAAAGGCATGTACGTTTTATGGCTTTACTCAGTCATTTTCCATGAAGTAATTTCAGAGTATCCAGTTCTTTATTTTTGTCCAAAGATTTTGACGGCCTCCTGAAAACACCCCAACATCTATGGGTTGATAATCAAATGAAGCAACTACAGAGGAGGTAGAGAGTTAGTATGAAGACTTTCTCAGAAAGAATCATTACTGCTTCACTGGGAAAACAGAAAAGCGAAATGAATGAGATTCTCTAGAAATCGGTGTGTTTGGGGTCAATCAGTTTTTATTAGTGATCTCGTCGATCGTGTAGGCAGGGTATATATTAAATTTGTAGATGTCATGGAGTCTGAAGGGGTTGTAAGCATGTTGGAAGACAAAATTGGAATTCAAAATGATCTTGGCAAACTGAGTAAATGATTGGCAAAAGAGGGGGAATTAGTTAGTAGGTGTAAGTGCAAACTATTGCTCTTCAATACAAACTGACAGCTTCACAGCTACTGATTAAGTGGAAACTTTATGGAAATAATATTTAAGTATTAAAATTGATCCCAAACTGAACTTCTTGGTGATGCAGAAAAGCCAAATTTCACACTAAGTATATCTGAGTTTACGTGCAAAAGATCCAAATTAGTCAATTCAACTTTGTAGGGCGTCACATGGGAGTGAGCCTAGAGAAGAGCATCAGGGATGAAGGCGGGTCAAACTCGTGACCTATCACAAAGACCAGAATAATGTGGGTTATTTATTTTAGAGAAGAGCAGTCAATGAGAGATGTGTTAACAGTCCTCAAATATATTCAAAAATGTCAGCAAAGAGGATTCAGTCTCCAAACGCATAGTGCCAGATGATGAATAACAGGCTTACATGTTAGCAAAAGAAACACGAGTTAGAAATTAGGGAAAACTTTATAAAATGATATGCTATTTGGATTATTTGCCTGAGAAAGTTATAAAATCTTCATTACTGGAGGTTAATAAATATATAAAAAAACATCTGTTAGGGATGACAGAGGTATAATTCACCTGCCTTGGCAGTGGTGGAAGTGAAGTAGGCTTCTTTTGAAGAAACGCAGCCTTATTTTCTGGATTTCTGTGTGGTTTTGTTTGTTTGTTGTGATTCTAATGGCAAATTGATACTATCAGAAAATAAATTTTGGTGTTTAGGACTACTTATTGCTTTATGTACTTCAAGTCTGAAAAATTTCATGCTGACAGGTTGTAATATTGCTTATATTTAAGTGATAAGAGGGTTTCTTAATTAGGCAGATGAATACTGGTATGCTGATCGATAATTATTTAATACATCTGCGAGAGATTAAAATCAGATGTTATTATCCTTTCAGTATGTGGTAAATTGTATCTTCCTTCTGGAGAACTTCCTTTTATGACCGTGCCTAAAATAAGTGTTTTTATCTGATCTGACATCTTGATGGTAAATAAAATATATTGTTAGTGTTATGGCTCTTTTTTAAGTGTCAGATTTATTCTGATTACTATTGTGACCTCCTGAAAGTGGTAATTTGGTAAACATAGTAGGAATGTTGATAGGCTCCACAGGCACATTAGCCTGTGTGGCGTTAGGGTTTATTTCTTATTTCAGTAGAAGTTTGTACAATAAAGCAGAATTTGCCTCTCTGCCTTTGGTCTCATTCATATTGATGTGCTGTTCTATGTGGCATGATACTTCTGTGTAAAGCAGGATAAACTCAGATTGGAAAGTAATGTGACATCTTTATCACAGAGAGGAATAACCTACAGCAAGATCTGATGAGGATTTGGGAGAGGCAAAGGATTCAGTTTCTTTTGTCCCTGTAACAGCCTTACCCACGGTGGAGATGGGCATGGCAGAGCAGGCAGATTGCCCTGTGGTGTTTGAAGTGGATGAGACACCTGAATTAATCCTCTGTAGAGGTAAGCAGTTCACCAGTAATCCGATGGTCAGCAGCTGTTCTGCCTGCCCCCAGGACCTTTCATTTTTTGTAGCAAAAGCAAGTTTTTGGTCCTGTGAGGTGCTTCCTTCACTGTGGATTACAGGTATGCTGGAAATGTGTGTTTAGATCCACAGTTCAGTAATGGAGGGATCGAGAACTTCGCTGAGAATAAAGTTATTTTTACAGTAGTTGTATACAACAGTTAAATATGTGACAGAAAATTGGAATCCTGACTGCTAATTGTGATTTATGCTCAAATCAAAAAGTTTCTTTTAGATTTATCATGCGTTGCCTATGTTCACATTTCTGCCCTAGTGCATTTTCAGTTCCTTCTGTTACCTTCAATTTTCTGCATCTTTTAGATTCAGAAGAATGGACAATTTCCACCAGGCTCATTTTTTCTGAGCTGCAGCATTACCTCATGGTTTTATCCCATCAAATATAGTAAACACTTAGCTCTGTTAGCTCTCCTGAATTCCCACGCAAAGTTGTAAATGAATTTGATATTGTACACAGATGTCAGCTCCATTATAAAAGTAGAACACTGAGATCAGATCCCATTATCGCTGAGCTTAACATTCACTATAATTTAAAAAAAAAGAAAAGCTATCAGTGGCTTTAGTATTAAGAGTAGCCCACTGCAGTTACTGGAAGGTGTAAGCGTTGTGCATGGCGATACTTCCAGGACCAAATTTGGAGCATGGTATATATGACTGTTATGTTGTACAACCGTTACCACCTGAAAACATTTTCAGACAAATATGAACACTCTCCAAATGTATGTGAAGAAGAGGAGCCAAGAAGTGTTTGTGGTACTGACTGATGACATTTGTAATTTTCTGTAGTGAAATCAAATTTTTATGAAAGCTGGAGCGTTCCAAAATACATTAGAACAAGTGATTCCAAGGTTAAGATTGAATTCAGGACATTTCCAAGTGGCAAAACATTGCCAAAAAGGCACAAGTGTAGACCAGATGAAGAAGCACTCGGTCTGTGGTTAGGTTTGTTGGGACAGGTACGGTGACAGTTTTGCATTTCCCATAAATGCATGCACATCACTCGTGTGTCTTACAGTTCTGTTCAGTCATATTATCCTGTGTAGTTCTGTTCAGTCACTGTTAGTTTCAGATAGAGGAGCAGCGTTTTGGGGGAGTACTTAGGCAAAAGAGCATGCATTATTTAGTGCATACGCAGTGCACAAGGATCAATTGAGAGGCTTCATTAAAGAGTACAAAGCTCTGTTGCATCAGGTGAACTAAAAAACATTTTGAACTGCTCCCCCTGCACGCTTCTGTTGAGTTGGACTCAAGTTGTTAGGGAGAAGAAACAATGATCTTTGATTATGAAAATAACTTTTGCTTTGAATGGGAATATGTTCTCAATTGAAATGATTCTTAACCACTTGGATAAGCAGATTTCAGGATGAAATCATATATTTATAAATGTCTCTATGTATTGAATGACGATAGGAAAATAACATTTACATTTTGAAGCACTCTTTAGAGAATGAATTGTTAAGTTAAAAAGTATTGTTGTTCCGTGTCAGCAGGGATAGTGGTAGCTGGTAGAGAAATGGAAGGATAACGCTGGAATATTTATTTGCCTCTGGACGAGCAAGTGGCTTTCCTCTGGAGCACAAAGTGACCAGGAGCTCTGGCTCCTGTGATAAACCTCTGTGACTGAGAAGGGCTGCTGTCAGTAGATACTGTCTCCTGTAAGTTCTGCGTACTGAGGCTTCACAGTGTGGCATTCAAACAGAATCTGCCCTGCTAGTAGTTGTTACCATGTACTTTATGGCATGTAGAGCCAATTCTGTTTTTCATATCACTGTTTTTCAAAAATGAGTGTTTTCTAGGAGCAGACTAGATGAAATGTTGGTACTCTGCTTCATCTGCACGTGCTTATTCTGAGATTAAGAGCTGGCATCATTTTGTTCTGTGGATGGTGTGATTTAATAGACAATATTACCTGCAACGCAGAGGCTGTTAGCAAAACCAACGGCAAGAGTGTTAGCATTCCTTTCACACCGAGGATTTATTGACAAACCAAACTATACCGCTGTGGAACTAGTGAGGGTGAAACCCAGAGGGGTGACTATGGCTATGGATTTTCTCTTGAATGTCTTCCTTATATTTAGGTGTGTTTGAGGTCGCAATTGAGTTTGGTTTCAGACAGGAAGCATATGGCACTGGGCTAGGGAGCAGAGACTTTGCTGGGACACAGAACACCCAAAGAAGCCTTACAAGTAATTGAATCTTTTGTTCTGCTTGAGTCGAGCAACAGAATATTGCGTTTTCTGTGAATATTAGCTCATAGGTGAGAATTAATTTATTTCAATCCTGTCTAGACCCATCCTGTGTTCATTTTCTACAAATAGACTTCAGCAAATGGCAGGATTTGCCAAATCAATACATTTTAACTATACATTACAGAGTACTCGAGGATGGCAATTGGAATTCATAATCACAAATGCTTAGGCCAGAAGTCTGATTCTACAAGTTGCAAGTGGATCAGGCAAAAAATCAAACTTAACGTGTTACCTTATGCCCTGTCAGAGCACAGGTATTTTATAGCTAACAAGCTACAGGTCAAAAATTACTTTACAAATAATCTGAGACAACTATTGTTGATTTTTCAGATAATTTACAAACAGAAGAGTAATTTTTCTGAATAAATAAAGTAATGCAATGTTCTGTGATATTCTTGTATATTGAGGTGAATTTAGTGCTCATGTACGTAGAAAGCACAGGGCTTGATTCAAAGTGATTTACTTAGGTGCCTTTTTATTGGGGACATAGAGGACGGAGTGCTCTCTGCCTCTCAGCATCTCTTCTTTTACTGTATACGTCTTCGCAGAATTTGTACCATTTTCAGGAAGTGCAATTTGTCTCACCTTTCTCAGAGCTTCACCTTTTCTCTGTTCTAATGGAAACTAGCGTGGTGAGGGTGGCGGGTTCAGAAAGGAAAGGCTAAATCCGGAGTAAATACATGGTGATGATGCAGTTAAATAAGCAGACTACTGTGGATTTAGATGAGCAATTTTGCAGCCATCTGTCCTATTTTTCCTCTCCAGAACTGATGGCAGAGTATCAAAACTGTTGAATAGTTAGCAATAGCTGTTAGAGGTACCTATCTGTAAGCTCCCTGTACAGCAGTTCACGAATCATGGGTATGGATTGCTCATGGTCTGCACGTTCATGGGCCAATGCTTCACAGCTGAGCCATGGAACTACGTTGCAGGTATATTGCTTTCAGTTTGAAGCATAAAGTACAGCAATATTTGAAATATTCTGACAGAGGTCCACTTATCCAACATTTTTGGAACCAGTTGTCTGCAGACAGCATACCTGATATTTAAGGCATTTGTTTTCTTTTCTCTGAGATGGGACAGTAAATTGACACCAAGCACTGATATGCTAAAAGAGAACGTAATAGAAAATTCCAAAGTAAATACAAATAGGCTCTCGTCTGTGTGCCAAGGATGCCTGACATTGCTATCAGTACTGTTAGTGATGCTGTACCTGCAATTTAGATGAATTCTGTACCTAGCATGTCCAGCTTTCAAAATAAGGGATAATGCATTTCTCTCTCCTTGCTGATGCTACACAGTCGTGTGTAATCACTGCCAGAAGATAAGAATGAAACGGGAAGAAAAAGTAGCAAAAAAACAGTGCTGTTCTGATGGGGAAGGCAAAAAAAAGACAACCATAAAAGAAAGATTGTATGTGCAATTGGTGCTATGATAATAATTTGAAATGCAGTTACCAAAGGTCACCCATCTCCAAAGGCAAATTTTGCTCTGCTGCTTGTGGACTTGTATAAGCTGGCAGGGAGAGGCTTACAGGAAGTAACAAGTAGGGATGGGGTGGGCAGCAGAGAATAGCAGATCATCTTTTCCTCCTCGAGACCTTAGATCTTCTAATGATGAAATCGTGTACATCTCTAGTTATCGTATACCTGACAGTATTGCTTATTCACTACAGCTTCAAGGCATGGATGATCCTGCTCTGTTCCTGTTTCATTTACCTCTGCCTTTGCGTATCTGCTGCTCGAGGGATGGGAGAACAGCAGAACTATTTTTCTCCCACATTCTTCTATGCCATTTGACACATTTACTAACAAAGACAGCTTTTATTTTTTTCCCCCAAAATCTATACCTAAAGATTTGGAGAGATAACTGCAAAGCATAAAATTGAAGCCTGAAAATCTATCTACAGTATGCATAACCCTATATTTTCTCTAAGATACTCCACTGAAAATATGATATAAATGTTCTTCTTTTCTTTCCTCTTACGTTTGACAGTATGCATGTAAAGATGTGAGAGTCTGAATGTGGTGTTATTTATGATTATTGTTGTTGTTATTTAGTAAAGCCACAGAGCTGAAATGATAAGTAACCAAAACCTCATAATAATAAGTAAGCATGACTCATGGGTTGCTCATAAAGTATTTGTTCCATTAATCCCACTCTATCACATGGTTTGAAAGTAATTACATTTTGAATATTACTGTGAATAACTTAATGGTTTGGAATCACTTGAAATTTCTTATCAATCCATCAGCTAATATCCCTTACTTATAATATGCATTCTTAACAGAACAAGTGACTCAAAGCTACTTCTTATTTTACTTCTTTTTATAATCATTTACTGTTTCCTTTGATCATATGGTAATATCCTTCACTTTCACATCCTCCAGTGTCTTAGAGGCAACAGGTATCAACTTTGTTCTATTTTTATGCTTTATTGAGGGAAAACCAGAAGTTTCTCCGACCTCTTGTAATATTTGAGGAATCTGAAGCTCAGTTGCGTTGAAAGCACATTTATTTACCTGTGTAAAATATGCAAAATGTTAGAAGTATCTGAGACATATCCAAAAGCTATAAGTGAAAAAAAATTTTAGAAACTTTTAAGTGCTAATCAAAATGCTGTCCACACATAGCTGCGAATAGGCCATATGTGGCCAATGCAAATACAGGTGTGACGTGACTGCTCGTTGTTCTGCTAGATTAGTCAGTTCCTGAAGACACAGCACTAATGTTGGAGGACAATTTCTCTGGGATTTGATGGGTCATCTGATTATCATATTTTGCATTATTCTCACTAATCTCATGCTGTAGAATAGATGAATTTGTAAGCAGGTAAATAAGGAGAACTATATTGGAAGGAGTCGGAACAAAATATCACTATTCCTCCTGAGACAGTGGTGCAGCACAGCAAAGGATCTTTAGCAAACACAAGAGAAAATTATTGCCATATGTAACTTTTTACATAATAGTGCTAATGAAGGAAGGAAAGCATTACCACCAGAAAAGATTTCCTTCCTCCGGCCCCCTCCTTAAATCTAGATGTCTCATTTTCATGAATCTGAAGCCCCATGTTAGTGACAGAGAGACAAATAACCTGTTTGTATACATTGTACATAATGATGAGAATAAAACAGCTTTGAGTCATATAGGCTGCTTCTCAAACTTGCCCAAAGCTTGCTCAGTGAGAGATGACCAAGCTTTTTAGGTTCTGTAGCTGTTTCTCAAAAGGGCATCAAGTCCTTTATTTGATAGTATAGCTTTTTTCTTCTTTTCCCTTAATGTGGTGTGTGTTGACCTCAAAAAAAAAAAAAAGTTCTTCAATAAAAAACACCGACCAAAGAATAACAAGTAGTTTAAGAATTGTTTTACTTGTCATTAATCATAAGGTGGAATAATGAAATTTGTCTTTCTTTCTTAAAGTACATTACAGATGACCCTACTGTCCAAACTCATTTACTATTATTAGATCTTTTCAAACCTGAGAAGTGCTGACATCCTGTCATTAATACTTTTGTAAATTCTGAAGTAAACAGATTTCAAAGACACTTGACTGTCAGTGTGAAGACAAGGTCAAAGAGTTGAATGACAAGTCCTCCTGGTGCAATAAGACTATCCATCAATCAGTTTTACTAGCAACTTTTTAATAAAGAAAAGAGATTGGAACATGACAAGATAGTATCTTGGAAAATATATATGCGTGACATCCATTATGGTATTCTTGGACTAGTAGTTGATGACGAACAACTGTTCTATATGGTCTGGAAATATGGTAGTCTCTTGTAGGAGAACCTCTTCAGCAGTTTAAAACTTCTGAAATTCAGAAATTGCAAAAAATCTATTATGCCAAAACTTTCTGAACAAAATATGTTAAAGTAGCTAAAATAAGCAAGATGGTTACATTTCATGTAACAATTATCAGGTTTTAGTACTGATAAGTCAAGGATGGTCATTTACAGCCATTAAAACCAATTTTATTTCAGTTATTAAGTACTCTTTTGTATGAGTGTGCAAGCTTCACTGTCGATTGATTCAGCAAATACACAGCTCAGAAGTTAGGTCATTTTCCTCTAACTTTCTGCTGAAAGTTTTGGGAACTTTTTAGCCTGCCCTGTGGTGCCACTGTGTTTCATTTCCTTAAATCTTCTGTGGCATTTATTCTACAGGGTTAGATGTTACAGACAGGTTAATCAATGGTAATGTTAAATACAGCCAGTCTACCAGTTTAAAAGTAGGACACAGTCTGAAGTTAGACAGATGTCTCTAGAAGAAGGAATTCCCTTTATCTACTAATTAAATCTATAAGAACAACAAAATGACTCAGATCTCTCATTTTTATTAGCACAAGATATTAAATATTAGAGAAAATATAAAATGCCTGCATGTGACAGGACCTCAGATGCATTCAACAGTCAAGATATTACGTGTGTCTTTAAGATACATTGTGAGGCTTTTTCACTTGGTCATTATCTCATGATGATAATGAAAGTTTGTCTCAGTAAAAAGAAAACAAAAGTCAGTTCACATCTGGAGATCCAGTCTGAATGCAAGATACATTTACACGTAAATTTACTTTATTATAGGAAGCTGAGAGAAGGAGGGCAGACTGCAGTCTGCTGTGTTCCATGGGATTACCCAAAAATGTGGGGCAATAGGCTCTGCATGGAGTGACTCCTTCTAACCACCCCCTTTTTGATTTCTTCAATGATAGCTGGAGCCTTGGCTTCTGTGAAAAAAAGGCTGCCTTGGATTGGATGTGATTTGGAAGTAAGAAGAGCAAATGTATCTTAGTCTCTTTCCCCAAACACTGGCATGTTGGTTTTCATTTTGTTGGTGTAAGATCAAGCTGTTTTCCGAGTCATGTGTAAAAGGTACTTAATAAAATATGCCTGGTGGGACTAGTGGCAAGCCTTTGGGATCTGTACATTTATTTGTAGAGTAGTGGTGTTGTGCTGAAGTTTCACTATGAACCTGAGGCTTGACCGCATATGCCAAAAGGTTTGCCAAAGCTTTTGTAGGTTAAATTCCCCAAAGTGGTGGTTTTGAGTGGAATCAACAACAGGAGGAAAGAAAAAAAAAAAAAAATCTTTCATTGACCAAAACCACGTGTTTTTTTCATGTAAGCTTGACTGCTCTGGGCAGTCGAGTAAGACAGTTATACGACTGCAAAAAGAAATGTAGATAAAAATGGTTCTGTGCCACCTTTCAAACCGCAAATGTGTGTGGGATACAACTATAATTTCAGACATAAAGATTGTGCAGGCCCTATGTTGTAGGTACTTTGCTTATCCGTAAATGTGAGGTTATCTTTTATTGGCTTAGCCAACACTGCTGCACAGCTGGGCTCTTCTTTGGCACAAGCAGACTCCAGGAAGAGTTCTGATTCTACTGAACTTAAAGACAAAACGAAATGACAAAGCTTTTGTTTTCAGTGTGGTCAAGACTTTACGTGAAGTCGTGGATTTCCTAGAAAATATTCAAGTAAGTTCCTTCTGTGACTTGGTGATGCTCTAATTGTGTTGGTTGTATAGAAAATGATTTTTCTTACACAGTATCTTCAACAAAGACAAACCATGTTACGTGATTTTAAGTAACTGCAGAATCACAAATTGATTGAGATTGGAAGGGAAGTCCTGATGTCGTTGAATCCAGCCCCCTTGCTCAAAGCACAGTGCTCTAGACCTTGTCCAGTTGAGTTTTTAGTATCTCCAAGATGGAGATTCCACAACCTCTCTGGGCAACCTGTTCCAGTGTTCAACCACCCTCATGGTAAAAACGATTTTTTTTCTTACATTTAAATGGAGTTTAATGTATTTAAGTTTGTGCCTATTGCCTCTTTTCTTGTCACTGGGCACTGCCAAGAAGAGTCTGGCTCCGTCTTCACTCCCTGCCATCAGGTATTGAAACACATTGATAAGGTTTCCCCTGAGCCTTCTCTTCTCCAGGATGGACAGTCCTAGCTCTCTCAGCCTTGCCCTGTGTGGCAGATGCTCCAGTTTTTAATTGTCTTTGTGTCTCTTTGCTCGGCTTACTCCAGTATGTCCACGGCTCTCTCGTACTGAGGGGCCACAGTACTGCAGGTGTGTCTCATCAGTGCTGAGTGGGAAGGATCACCTCCCTTGGCCTCCTGGCAATGCTCTTCCTGACGCAGCCTGAGAGACTGTTGGCCTTCTTTGCTGCAAGGGCACATTTCTGGCTTACGTTCAATTTGATGTCCACCAGAACCCCCAGGGTCTTTTCTGCAAAGCTGCTTTCCAGCCTGCTGGCCTCCAGTATATACTGATGCGTGGGGTTATTCGTCTCCAGGTGCAGGACTTCCCTTTTCCGAGCTTCATGAGATTCCTGTTTGTCCATATCTCCACACTTATGTATCAGCCACTCCTCAGCTTTGTATCATCTACAAACTTGCTGTCATCATCCCATGGATCTCTTTCCAGTCATTACAAAAGCTGTGAAGTCTGCTGACCTCCATCTGCAGCTCTTCACTTGGTGACCCAGATCTTCCATCACCACAAGGCTCCTGCAAGGAAGGAGCCCATCTCCTGCTGTCCCAGCCTCAGTGAGAGACCCCACGCACCCCAGCAGCCCCGTCTGCAGAGCTGCATCCTCTGCTGGCAGCTCCATCTGAGCTTGAATGGTAGATGCTAGGGGAAGCAGAACATGTATATATCCTTCACCCCTACAAAAAGAACGTCTTTTTAGATGCTGAGTCACTTTTTTTCTCTTCCTAGTCTCCCTTAATGCCAGACAAGAATGTGATTGAAGTATTCGACTCCTTGAGTGCTTTGTGTTATTTTGAATGCAGAGAACTATTCTTATTCTCTGGGGGTTGTTTTCACTTGCATTTGAAATTAGATGGCAACAATTTATCGTGGACCAAGCTTCCGCTAAGATCAAAAAGTCATCATCAAGGGAACGGATGTATTAACATGTCACCCTGGTATATATCAACCCTCTCTCCTATAAAGCACAGTGTCAGCTGTGAACACGCTCTTAGTGCGACTTTTTTTCACAAAATAGATCCAGCATGGCATGTATTCAGAAGACGACTTCTGCCAAGGATCATCTCCTGACTGTTTTATTTTAGAACATTCATTACCATGGTGTGGAAGCACTGTAGATCCATGTGAAACTGTTAATGGCCAGAAAACCACCTGCTTCCTGTAGTTGTTGCTATGAAGTGTGATCTTCTCAGTTTGGAAACTCCTATGTAAATGCGTGTATTTGTCTTAAGATGCTGTTTCCTAGCAAACTGCAAGGCAGTGCAAAATGTGCTGCATTTGCTGTGGCTGGCCCTCGTAATCTGTCTGCATAATTTATGGAAACACTTCAGGGCACCTTCTGCTGCTAATGGTCTCTCAGAGTCCTGCAGAAAAGGCTGGTTCTGCCTCCTAATTTTAAGAGCCATGATGGTGGCACTGTTTGTCTCTTTCCTGGATCTGTTTTGGATTTATATCTGGCCAAGGGTTTGGAAGAGCTGCTATAAAAGCAGAAACATCTGCTGGGGCTTTATGTGCTGCTGGCTTGCCAAGTTCAACAGCAGGCCAAACTACAGCTGATGGGCTCAGCCCTCCCCAGGTGTCACTGCCGTTACAGGAGAACGACTGCAAGGGAGATTTGGCTGCTGAAAGCTCTAAACAAAATAAATTTATAAAAAAAGAGAAAGCTTCAGCAATTGTAGAAGGCTATTAGGAGATTACGACTGGGGTCATTAGCAAGTAAGAGAAACAAATTGTGCTGAAGTGGTTGTGAGCACCTGAGTTCCCCCAGTCGCCCTGGTTCCTGCAGCACCCTCAGGTGTGCCTCCTCCCATCCTTAACTGCAGGCTTTCCCGCGGTGTTCTGCAAACTGCCAGATCAGGTGTCACAGACACACGGTGGTTTTAAAGGCTGTTGGGAAAATCTGACCTTGTTTAACTGTCTGAATGTTTTGATGACTTTAGACACGTCATGGCAACCTTGTTCATGGGCAGATGTGGGTGAGGCAGACAGTGTTTTCGACACAGTCAATGAACTTCTGTTGCAGGAGAGGAATTCAAAATGATGCCTTAGAATTCCTTGTAAAGGCTTTGTTCCTGATGCAATTGTAATAACTTAGAATAATCACTCCTTTGACACTGGGGACATGGGAACTGATATCCTGGATGAATTTGTGCTGCATCTAAGTACTGCACAGCCTCCATTCGCAATGTGTACTCACAGTTGTGGAGAAGCATGCCAGAAAACCCACAACAGACAACTGTGGGGCAGTTGATGGGTCTCTAATAGGCTCAGCATAAGGCTTGATACGTTCCAGAGTCTATTTATCTGTATTTACTTATTGTTTAGGATATTTTCATTCTTTATAAAAATGTCTGGTTACTCCCTTAGTTCTGCCAAGCATTTGGCTTCAGGTGCAGGGTACCACAGTCAAATTACTGACAAAACATTGACTTCATTTACCTTTTTATAAACTGCTACAACCTGGCCATATAATTCACTCTCCGTCCCACCTCCCCCACAGCACTTATAAAGTTGAGGTCAGCACTTCAGCAGCAAAAGCAAAAACTTCTACAAATGGAGCTACAGAAGAGTTCCACTTACTGAAGAGTAAGTAGCTGACTGTTATAATTGACAGAGCCCATTACTAGAGAAATCCATAATCGCATGTGAATGTGCACATACAATTTCTTATATTATTATCGGTTCTTTCTTAATTCTGTAAATGTTCTTGTTGCAGCTGGATCTATCCAGCGATGATGAGAAAACTTACTGTTCTGGTCAGAAAGCACAAGGCCAAATTCTCTCTTCTCATACATCCCAACATCCTTCTTGCCTTCCAAGGAGCTGCCTGATTGAGAATATAGTTGTTTCAGAAATATTTCAGCTGTGTGTAGTGGTTTAAATAAAAAGCCTGGGCTGTGGGAAATACCTAGCATTTTTCCATGGTGGAGAACTTAATGTTCCTTGCAAACCTCCAGAAAATGTTTTTAACCATCCCCTTCCCCCAAAGAACACAAGTATGTGACATTAGAAATTTTCCTTTGTAATTACTCATTTCCAATCAGAGCACTCAAAAAAGAGGAATCGTACTGGAAGTGATATAAGATGTTTCCACTTTTGGCAATATAGTTAGTAAGCATAATTTTGGAAAATGGAATTTTAGCACCAAAAGCTTTTCTTTTTTTTTTTTTCTCCCTAAATTTTCAACGAACACACCTTTTTTAAAGGTTGTTGTTTGTTCAAATTGATGGAAGGAAGTTGATGCTATATAGGAAGTGAAGCATTCATTTCTGTTGTAGGTAGCAATTAAATAGTTAAGTGAAACCACTGGTTGGGTTTTTTTTTCCAACACAGTACTTTCAGAAATAATAAATTCAGCTCATGAAGGAAAGCCTTTTTAATAAAAAAATATACACCTAACGGTGAAATTCTTCCTGTACCCTAATCCAGCTAGCATTTTTATTGTACAACCCCCCCCNGTAGCACTGTGTGACTTATCAGTTCTGGTATTTTATTTATGTTTCTAATATGCTAGAGCTGTCTCTCTGTAGCAAACCCCTCAAATGCTCCATGATATACTCCATTCCTTGCTGAGACCTACTAATGCAAAGCTGGATTTGCAGCTGCTGAAACTAAATCTACACAAGACTGTTTCTAAGGATAAATGCTTGCACACTAACAGTTAGTTACATGAAATGTTGAATTCAATGAAGAAAGTGTGGTAAGAAATTGATCTTTCCCTATGTCCCACAATTTCATTCTCGTTTTCTACTCCCTTATTTAGGTCACTGCAACTGTTTGCGGGGCAGAGTTGTAAACAGGATTACTGAAATTATCCTGGTTAAAAGGAGGTCTTCAAAACCATTGATTTGAACGTGGATAATTTTAGTTGTTTTGTTTTTAACAAGAACAAATGCCTGAACAATGGTGGGGAATTTTTAAGGTACCCCCAGACCCGTCTGTGTCTGGCGCCTGCCCCAGCCCCGCCTGGGTTGCAAAGCTAAGAAGGAAAAAATAACACAGAGCTTTTACTTTTTACAAAAGTAAGACATAACTCTGTGTTCCTGGCAGTGTCTTGTCTGCTTTGTCACTGTGACACTCCTTGTTTCATGGTTGAAGGGATTCATCACAAATATCTGTGTACTGCAAGCGTGACTACAGGCTGTACCTTCTAAGCCACGCCGTCAGCGAGTGCTGTGTGTTGGTGATGGAATTAATGCACCGAGGCAGTAGTTTCAGAATAGCCGTCCTACCTAAACTAACAGTTTCTGGGAGAAAAGGTGATGGCTGCAGCTAATCGAAGCTAATGCGATGTTTTGCGGGCCTGTAAAATATGAAGTCTAATTACTGGAGCTGTGCAGCAAAGTCATGAAGAGCTTGAAAATGTAACTGATAAGCAGCGCGATTATAGGCTAATGAGCAGGATGTTTGTGGTATATTGAAGGACTAATGAAGGGCTGCAAAAGATAACTGTGGTGGTGTACAGTGAGACTATGCAGAGTAGGAATATTTAAATACAGCACTGAAAGATATGCAGTATATACTAAAGGCACAGTGCTGCTAACTACTAGAGTTTAAGAGTGTGTGTGTGTGTGTGTTGTACAGATTAAGTAATTAACCAAAACCACTACACTATAAGGGCATGACAGAAGATACTAGTAAGGGAAAACATGATACCCAACATAAGTACGTATTATATAGCTTAAATTTCTGTGCCAAGTAACACCCCCATCTGTACACACAGCTGTTTATCACCTTTCATGTTCCCTCATAAGAAAACAGGAATTATTCCTGTACTGTGCAAAGCTTTGTGTCCAGACAGCTCTGAGACACTAATTCCTGGAAACGAGGGCTTCGAAACACTTTCTGCAAAGGTAGTTGCAACATCAGGATAGAAGGTTGTAGCCTGGTGTGCCAGTATGGGGCATGGTCAGCCCAGGTACTGTGCAGCGTCGGGGAAGCTGGGAACCCTCAGAGGAGAAGGCAATATGCAGCATCATTTAGCATTTGTCTTCTGTGATTTTTAAGTAGGTGGCAAAACAAGGCCATGTCCTATTCCTCACTGTGAAGTTATTAACCATAGTTCCCGAGGAAGGATCTGACTCCCTAAAGTCACCTAGCAGGGTAAATCTTGCTTTTATTGTCAGCTACAGAGGACTGGTTTTCCTGCTCAGTGCAGCCAGTTGAATTGGGTATATTTAATGCAATGAATAAAAGTTCAGTTCTAGAATTTGTGGCTTTTTGATCCTCCTTGAGTTCCCACTCAATATGAATGTGTCTGTTCAGTGTTTTGGTTTCATTTGGATTTTTTTCTGTAGGTCAGTATTTTACAATCAAATATATTTACAGGTCACTAAAAAGCCACTACAAATGGCTGCCTGTCCTTTATTGTCCTCCTCTGTAGCGACCAAGACTGTAGGACTCTTCATGTGCACGTAAGACCTGTGGGAAGGAATCTCTATAACTGTATAAATGCAGAGTTGCACCATGTTCTGTACTCATCAGGGCATTACAGAGCAAGTCACTTCAGCTAAAACAGTTTTTGTGATAATCCACAGTTTTTAAAAATACCTATATTATCAGCATATGTGATCGATATATGTTATCAATAGTGGATCATTAAGTAAAACCAGGATATGTTCATCTTTGTAGTGCTTTTGGACAAAAAGGTAAAGTCTGTATTGCCTAAACATGGAGCTGCTAAAGTGTTTATCTGTTAGCTCTTGTCGATGCCATTGATTCTTTAGTGTAAAACTGGATTAAGGAAGAAACATTTCTCTATTTCTGGTTTTGAGAGGAAAAATAGGTGACTTCAAAAAGGCTCAATTTTTCTGGAAAGCAGAGAGAGAGGTATTTTCAGAAAGTACTCCAGCAGAGCTCATAGCTGATGAGTAATCTGTTAATTGGATTGCTAGGAATCATACTCTTCTACAGCCTTTGAAGAAACTTCCATCTGCACGAATTCCTCAATACATGAGTCAGGTATTGGAACCCACCGTTACAATGTGTTTCTACTCTGAAGAAAGGCTTTGGGGTTTGGGAGGTTTTCTGTTCCTGTTTAAAAAGATTTTATGAGGTTAACAAAAATCTCTGCAATTTCCACATTGTATGTGTAAGAGCCTTGTGCTGTTTAAGTAAACAAGATACATTAGTGTACCATTTCTTTAATGATATTCCTCTGGTTACTTCTCTCTCAGTAGGTTTGATCTGGTATTCGTTGTTGGAACTTCTGATGTATCTGTCTTAGATACTCCATCAGCCAGTTCTTCATTACTCTACTGTCCTATAGGTATCTATTTTCCTTGTAGGCGCTTGAGGTATAGGAGATAGTGTTGTCTCTGTTTTTCAGGTGAAGGACCAGAACGCAAAGGAAATCCTAGTGTTAGACATAAGTCTGTGATAGAGCAGGAACCTGAATTAATTTCTCTTGCACTTTAAAGTTCATTGTGTAAATACTGGATTGTTCTTCTGACCAAAAGGAGGGGAAGGTGAGAAGACATTTGCAATACAGTCTGGAGAAGTGGGAAGAAGTCCAGTGAGTGTTATCCACAGATCCACTCTGCCTTGATTCTGTAATGTGCATCTCAGTTGAATTCTTTTTTTTTCAACAATTTATCAATAATCTAAACCAGCAGCTCTTTAGTATGTTTTTCTCCAAAGGCTTGCTTTTTGTTTCGCTAGCTAAGTAATCCACGAGTCATTTGAAATCTCTTCATTGTTGTCTTCTAGGATTTTCAGTTAATAGGGCTTGTACAGGATGGCTTATTTGGCTAGAATGAAACTTGAGTTAATCTTCAAGAAGAAAAGGTAGAGGAAATCCATTGAAAGTGTGTTTTAAGTGTTCGAACAATTCTCTTTCCAGTGCATCTCTTCAATTCATTAAAAATGAAAGACACCTGGGAAGGAAGAATTTGCAGTTGACGTTTTCTTTGAGTATTAAATTTGGCTTGGGAATGCAATTTTTATCCCTCTAAAAATTTCATTAACATCTTACTATATACATTTCAATGTTTCTTGTGTATATTTTTAATATATAGTTGTAAATACAATCTGGAAAAACAACTAACAATGAGCAATACTGAATCATAGCTGTGAGTCATCAGTGGAGAGCTGTATAACAATAGTGAAGTTTAGACAGGCAAACATTTGGCTTGTATCTCTTTTGATATCTGTTAAATTTCTTCTTTTTCAATATTTCTATTGGCAGGTGTCCAGACTCAGCATTTAGGTACAGTTCCAAATTATGTTAGGCATAAATTTATTTTAGCTCAGATATGAAAAGTTACATTTTTAAGGATGAGACCCAAATTTCCTCAGAGTTTAGGGGCTTTGGAAGTTTTGTTTTATCAGGGTACCTTTCTGTACCACTTGGAAGTTTTCCCAACTATCATTTGAGCTCACAGCATTAGAACAAGCTAAAACGATATAATTCTGGCTGTGCTGTAAAATCATCGTTTGATTTTGGTGATTATGTCAATATGCCATTGTTACAGTGACAAGGGATTTTTCCGTAAAGAAAAAGAAAGAAGAATGGCACATATTTCAGTAGATGTATGCACTTTCAGAGAAGCTACTACCCAGCCACAGCCCAAGTAGGTTGTGCGATGTCTGTATCAGTACATGAGTAATCATGTTGTTCCAACATCCGATGGTCCTACCACTCTTGAATGGCCTATCACCTGAATACTGGAAGATGTGTTGCCTATGAGTCCTCCACTGAGTTTTGCTCTGCTAAAAACCACCCATACAATCTGTAGCCTGTAGTGCACAGGTGGATAAGCAGCAGCAGGAAGCAGCCTGTGGATAGCTTGCTGTATCCCCTGGAATGTCTCAGAGAAACCCAAAATGCTCGCTAACTGAATCCAGGTAACTCAGAACTGCAGGTCAGGCCCATTTTAAGAAAATCAGGCTTTACACTTCTTGCTCTGGTTTATGGTGTTCTGCTGTTGTGCTACCACTGCAAGTAAACCATGCTGTAGAAGGATGTTTTATTCTTCTTATCAGATACTTGTGTATCCTCTTTCCATTATACCTTCAAATATCTTTTCATGAGTTTTTAGGGAGGAAATGTAATATATTTATCCTGATAAACACAGATGGTTTATTTCTGGGTTTTTTTTTTTTTCCTCTCCTTAACACTTTCGACACAGCACAAGTTTGGGTTTTAACACACAAAAAAAATCTGTATGACTGGAAGAGCACAAAGTGCTCCTCCTCTCCTGAATTTGGTATAAACACATTCTGTGCTTCTTCTTAATATATTCTTGAAACAGGCATGCTCTGAGATCCCAGAATTCAGCCTTCCCAGCCCTGTAGCCCAGTAGTGCAATTGCAGAGAATTCTGTTCTAGTTGTATGCTACAAAATGTTAATTCTTTATATATGCAGAGTCAGGAACTTGGAATTTATATCTCAAGTAAAGAAGTTGTAGTGACCTCTTTTCTCTGGATTATAGCAGAATTGGAAGACCAATTATTTTGGACAGTGCTTCTCTTGAATTATGTCCTTTAACTGTGTCCTCTTGTATGTAAATGTCTCAAAGAGCAGCTGACATTCCTGGGCTCCCTCAAGGCTGGATTATAGTAAAAAAGATTTGGGAGGCTGGATAAATTTCTCCATAGATCCACAGATATTCTGCCAATCCAGGTCTTCCTACTTAGACATGGGGTACCCTTATGGATCTGCATTAGCCTGTTGTCTCAGATTGGAATTTTTTTTTTTTTTTTGCCTTGAGATAGCTAATTTGTACAGAAAATAAAAGGGTTTTGGCTATATATGTTTTCTACCTTTGTCTGAAAATACCTTAGTTACCTTGGTGTACTCTTTTTGGTACAACTTTTTTCTTGTAGTACTTTTTATAAGTCATAAGAATTAGAAGAGGAAGTTTTGGACTGGAACTTTTTATCTTTGAAATGGCTTATCCTCTTTGGGCTTCCTGCCTGTACTCTTTTCATACCTTGATATAGTTGCCGCCACCATCCCTCCTGCAGTGTCACTCTGCAGTGTTTCCATTGTATTAATCCTGGAACTGCCTCCTCAAAGTAAATTCATCATCTTTAAGGTTCAGAGAATTATTTCAGAATGTTATTACTGGGCAAGCCACTGACCTGATGTTCCGTCCTCAAAGAGAATACAGTAGGTTCTGTTTCCATCATACATACTTGTTCTGAATGATTTCAGTACATCTGGCTGAAGGCAGTATTTTAGTCTTTGCATTGATTTCTTTTCTGTCAAACACCTCCAGCAAATTAGGTTTAGCACTGTCCATCCTATTCCCCTCAGAATTCTAGTTAGCTTGGTGCTGAATACCCGGCACAGTGCAATTATATGTATTGGATTTTTATACAATTATTTGTCAAAACTGAATTGTTATGACTCCATTAACTTTTGTAATGCATTGCTGTATATCTGCAGGCGAAGCAACATTATGGGGGAAAAAAATCCAGATCCAATCCATTCAGATGTCACTATAAAATAGGTAAACTCCTAACTTCAGGCCATGATTGTGGTCTGTGTGTCATAGGCTTATGCCCAGTCATTTTTTGACTGGTAGAGAGGGAAGAAAAGCAAGGTGAATATGGACCCTTCTTTACTTGGTGTCCCTTAGGACCTGATCCAGGCATGTAATTCTGTGCTTAGTATCCTCAGTGATGCCAAAGATATAGAAAGCTGCTCCATGACCACAGCTGAAAGTTTTCATGTCACATGGAAAGCTGGATGTGTGAAAGCAAAGCTGCCTCTGGCTTCGTACTGCATGCCCTCTGATTTAAGCAGCATCCTCAACAGGACTGGGACATCGGCAGGCACAGGGTGGGCACACAGTGCTCATGGCAGCCTCCTCCAGGCACCAGCCCCTCGGGGACCTTTCTGCCTCAGGCAGGTTGGAGGAGACCCCAGGCTGTGGGCCACCTGTCAAGGTGTACGCGCTCCACCAGGGATTTGGCTTATCACTTTTCTCCCTTGCTGTACTCAGTCATGTTCCTGCAAATTTCAGCAGTGACTCCTCTGGGCAAAGAGTGTGGGACAACAGAGCCCACCGGGGAGCAATGAACATAGTAGAATGGGACTATAGGGCAGAAATCACTGCATAGGCAGTCCTCAGTGTCACACTGGGAGGGAAAGAGGTCTTATCATCGTTCTCTTGGATGTGAGAGTTGTTACATGTTCCCAATTTTTCAAATAATGCAGAGGTACCGGGCAGGGCACCTTCATCCCTGTTTGTTAAAGGAGATTGTTATTCCAGTGAAAAAAAGGGAGTATAGAGTGGAAGTCCTCCCACCAACCACCTGTCTTAGGGAGGGCTTCTAGGTGAAGAAGGGAGAGGTGCCTTAAATGTGTCTGAGTCCCCTTCCAAATGCAAAAGGAAAAACTGTAAATATGGAGAGACCATATGGTGCAAGTTGATCCTATATAGAACAAACGAGGCTTCATCCAAAGTGATTCAGTTTTGGATGTGACTTGCTTTGAGTTTTACTAACTAATGTTTTCTTACATTAACATTTTACTTGTGTGTTCTTTTCATACTAGACATTTCTGATAGAGGTGCAAAGCACAGATTCCATTTTTCACTATAGTTTTATCAGAAATACGAAACAATTTCTGCCGAGTGCCCACATTTGAAATATTCATAGAATTGTGCGTATGACGTACTGATGACCAAGTCCTGACTTTGTTTCTATTCATTCAAAATTTAGTGGTCCTTTTAAAAAGATCTGGAGGAGTGGATGGATACCTTTATCAGTATGAATTCTGGTAGAGGTCCACTGTGAGCCTTCCAGATCTCAGGCCAAATCATTCCCTTATGCGAAAACAGGCTCTGAAGTTAAATCTTCTATTTCTGCATAGCCGAGGAGGTGCTGTTAGTACTTGCCAATAGCTTTTGCTCTACTTAGCTTTTTTCTCTCACCTTGTGGGTGGTGATGGAAAGGTGTATGTGTTGTGCTTCTGTAACTGCATGGTGGAGTGTCAGGATGAAAACCAGCATTGCACGGAACTGCAAAATACAGACAGAACTAGCCATGTTTTTTCAAATCTAGAAAAATGTTCTCAATAGTGGTAGGTTTCTTTTAGTTTCTTTTAGCTAATGAGCACTGAAAAGAACAAAAAGGATGGCAGAGAAGCATTGAAAAGGGATAGTTACTGCTACAAAGTGGGTTTTTTTTTGAAGAGTTCCAATGCTGAGGCCTTTAGAAGAGTGCACTTACACGTGTTTGATTTCTTTCAGGTCCTCAGATTTTGGGACGTTATACACAAAGTTGAATCTACAGCCTGGGATTTCCACAGTTATTGACAATTTCTACATTTGTCCCACCAACAAAAAAAAGGTATGTGGAAAAAAAAGAAAGATGTTTTATAGTGCAGCTGAGACGCTGCAATTATGTGAAGTGTGTTTTACAGGTTTTCAAAATATAAGGAAGTGGATTTCACAAAGTTGCAGGTCACCTTAGATGAATTTGTGACATATGGAAGTGGGATATTTATTCTTGCTGAATAATATAGAAAGGAAGAAATGCTTTGATGGAATATGAAAACTTTTGAGACCATTGGCTGCTGGAAATGGAGCTTCCATGGAGCTTTCCACAGTAAAGGAAAAGCAACTGCTGAAGGTTTCCACAGATCCACCTAAATTCTGGGACTAGTGTTCAACCTCTTCAACCTTTATGCACAATTTCAAAGTCCTTTGCACGTTCCTTAATATAAAGCTTATGGATTGGGCAGGCTGTCATTGAGAATGATGTTCATCCTGTGTAAAACCTTAATTAAGAAATAAAAAACGCTCTCCTTCAAACTCTTTCTTAAAAAATGTTCCTGCATCATATACCAAACCAAAAAGCTTTTCATGGAGCCTAGGAAGATTAAGTGGACTTTATAAGTGAGAGCGAAATTGACCCATTGAGTATATTTACAATGGATGTTATATTAGAAGCAACAGGAAGAGTGATTATGAGGAAAAAACCCAATAACAACCCTTCTATGTCTGCAAAATGCCCGTGATTTAAACAGCAAGAATTGTGAAATACATTGTGAATAACACAAGCACAGTAGGTCTTTCATGAAATAAGAATTTTCTCTTGATAAGGGCCTTTTAACTCCAGTGTAATACAGAAGCATTGATTTCATGCAGAGGCCACTGATTGGAAGGACAATGTTAGTTATGTTTATCTGTCTGTTCTGCTTAATCAAAAATCAGTGGAACTCAGCGAGGCTCCCTGGATGATTAAGTACATATTTTATTTCTCTTGCAATTGTCACTGGAGTTTTTGCACCCAGGCTATGCTATGCCAGAGCTTGGTAATGTATTTTCATTCTGCTGCAAAGTCAGAAATTATTTTTTTGTTTCTTGAAGTGGAACTACCACCAAGCACACTTTCAACAAACTCTGTGTCTCAGAGATAAGATCTACTGGTGATTTCAAGTCCAAAAGAACAAACAACAAAAAATATTTTCAGTCATTTCAGCTTTGGGAATAAAAGCTAAAAGTAAGAGACAGACGAGAGCTCTGGCGGATTTTTCCCAGCTCACCCAGCTACAATATAAAAGCCTGCATAAGCACAGCAGGGTTAGTGAGAATGTGGTTGTGCCAGTTGTCTGGCAAAGTAAACAGCAGTAAGATCACTGCTGAATTTCAAGCCTGAAGGACAAGTCGGTGTTCACAAAAAATCTCATGTTAACCCTATCTTAGAAAAAGCTATGTTCTGCTCAAGACAATTTGAAATTCTTGGAGATATAAAGCCTTCTTAGAAAACTAATATCATTTTGGAATCCATTTGTTACAGAAGGTCTCTTTGGTTAGCCATTAAATACTCTGGTTTTATTGTGAGATTTGCTTCTGAGAAGATGTTGTTTGATAGTATACAAACAACAAAACCAGCAGAGCAGAAAGGATTTCTAGGGCCTGTAAACAATGCTGGACGGAGACATATTTCTACATGCAAATATACATACGTACACACATACATGGTACAAAAATGGTGAAAGCATTGGAGTTAAATTCTGTAGCCAACAGCATCAAACTGGTCTTGGAGGTGTTGCAGTCACACATGGCAGGTAAGGGGGAAGTCTCCATGTCATAAGAACTTTGTCAGTCATAATAGCAACTTTTCTGGTGTTGGGCCTTTGATTAGAATACTAACTAAGATGATCAGCTGATTTCACAAAAGTTATTTAGAAAGATGGAAGAAAGTGTCTCCCTGCCCATCCATTTCAGCTGAATTGCAGTAAGGTGGGACAGAACATTTAGAGCTCTGACTTCCTTTTCAGAGCTGAGCAAAAGTCGCAGACTTTCATTTGTTCCCGGTGCTACTAGACTTCAGATCATTATGGTATGGTTTTTTGTCAACCAGTTCACATCTTTTGAAATGTGCTGAAAATGGAAACTGTGCTGGACTGCTGACTGTGCGTACTGGAACTGAGCATGCACTTTAAATTTAAAGCGTAAGTAGTCCCATGCTACCACTTAGCATTTAGAGAGTGGGAATGTGCACAAAAGCAGAGATAAAAGACATTGATGGGTATTTTTTGAATACTTTGCATATTAAACGTCATTGTATGCTTTCATTCTGTTTACCCATTGTAGACCTCATCTGTGGAAGAACTGATACTGCAAATATAATGCTTATCATTTTCACCTCAGTGTCATCAGAGCATTAACCTCACCTGGTTTTAGCTCTGTGCAATTTAGGTGTCTAGTCGAACCCTCTCCCTCTGCAGTCAGTGGAGAAAGGTGGGTACCTCCAGGCAGTTCATCCTATTAAAGTCATAGTTCTTTGTAATTGTGAGAGTAAGACTGAATGAGCTTGTGAAGGTTCCTATAAATGACTTTGTGACTATCGTGGGTCTGAACAGAGTCTCAACTCACTGCAGCTTCCTACAAAGGCATACAAAGAGATAGAAGATTATTTTTGTTTTGGAATGCAATTAGATAAGATATTTGTTAGAAGGCTCCGGTCTAATTCTTAGACTGACAGTTCTTCAGTTCATCTCTGCTGGTATACCAGATCCTGGAGTGACTTTCACTCAACGTGCCTCCACTCTGTGAGCTGCAATTATACCATTCAGACCAATGGACTTATAAGTGAGCTTTATATGGCAAATGTGGGTCTAAAAGACAAATCAGGAAGGAGTTATATCAAGGTCATGTCAACACAATCTTTTGACGGTTGTGATAAATTCACTCAGTCTGGGTCTTTTTCTGGCTGAACACAGCAGAACTCTGATGCAGAAATTGTGTTGCTGCGTTTACCACAGGACTCAAGCTATGAAACCCAGTTTTGACAAGAAATTATGACAAACCTCTGAGGGTAGAGCTTTAGAGGGCTTTGTGGATCGCTTTGAATGGGCCTTTCTGATGAAATCATGGGATGGAGGCGTGAACTGTGGCTGTATTGTTTGTAATTCAGAGCTGAATTGCAGCCAGCCAGCAGCATAAGTAGAAGACATTTGCACCCACCTGCGAAAGACCATGTAGGCTCCCTGTAAAAGCTATGAAACAATAGAGTAATAGATGAAGTAACATGTAATTAAGAGTTCATGGTTCCTAAGGATGCATTAATATTTGCTTTGCATTCTGGCTGGTTTTAGTATAGCATAAACCTGCAACCAGACACTGAAACTGTTTGACGTGGTTTTGGAAAGTTGTAGAGTAATGAAGGTGAGTTCTCCTATTGAAGCTCTCTGATGCTAACTTCTTCATTTGGAGCACTTTTTCGTTGATCTGTGACATAAAATAGCCTTACTCTATGCAGGCCTTGAAGTGCTGTGCATTGATAAGGGATGTTCCTGCACTTTAAACAACAGAACTTACATAATTATCTGCTTTTCAGTAATTGCTCTATGCCAATAGTCAAATAATGCAGGCATCCCATAATGTACCATGTGGGGGAAATAATTTGATTTGTATCCTCTGTTTTCCAAAACAGTATTATAATTGTGATTTGGAAGTGATGCAAATGATAGATGGAGTATGGGGTTCTGCTTTCCGTAGTGTCATTCTGGAGTCAGCTAAACAAAGTAAATTCTTTCTGCAGAAGATAAAAGTTAGCAGAATTCAGCTTCACTAAGCTAAATTATCGAGAAAATATTTAACATTTTTATAGGGCATATATGCTGTTGGGTGTAGAAATTACATATTTGCTTTAATTCTGTTTGTATAATGTTGCTGGAGACGAGCTGGATGGACACACTGATCTTTTCCCACATCAAGCCAGGCCAATTTTCATTGGTGCTAATGCAACTGATACATCCATCCTTCTGTTTATATGCTTCTGGAAAAGAGGCAGCTAAGCAGTGTATATTCAGGCTGTTCATATTAAGAGAAAATAAATGTTGATTGTGCACACACTCACTTATTAGTTAGATGGGTTGAGCACTTACATTTCCCAGCTGTCACAATAACCAATAGCTTCATGTTTTTCCAAAGTACAAGGCAAGGTGACAAACCATGCAGAACACTTAAGATAGTAATGAGGACATAGGCTATCCTGTACAAGATTTTAACTCCTGATACTTTAAAATAGTATAAATTACACATGATCTCAAAAGGGTATTTGCCACAGCTATAAAAGCATTTCCCGAGATGCAACTGGCTTGAGCAATGTTTGTAAGCACTTACAGGTAAATGCAGTCCTACAGCATTTTGACATTTGTCTTTCAGAGCAAAACAATTGGTAGTGGAAGTTGTCAAAATGCAGTATGACTACATTTACTTGTAAGGAATATTTCTACTCAAGTATCAGTTTCCTTAGAGACCATACCAGAATGTCTGCGAACATAGACAGCAGAATTATCTTACACTTTTATTAGTAGAAGTTGTCAACTGTAGAATATTCCTTTCAATAACCTGAGTAGTTAGTTACTTCAGGAAGGTTTCACTGTGAAACTGCGGAATATGAGTCTGTATGTTGTGATGCATCATCTCTTTACCATGATGCATTCTTTCCTTATAAGCAGTGTCACCATTCAGTTTTATTCTAGTGATGCACCACCAGAGCACTGATGTAACCTGACTGCATCATTTTGCTTAAGACTTCCGTCCGTGACTGTTCAGTTCATCATCAGAATGCTCCCAGAAGTATGGCCAGTATTTGATTTTTTTTCCACTCATAATTTGCTAGTAAGTGGATTGTCCTGTGCAGAAATCCCAGATTTCATTGACACACAGAGCTGACGAGCAGTTGCCTAGTTGACAGCCAGGAAGCTATTAAATGCAAGTGGACCTCCATAGGTTAAAATGGCCAGAGCTTTCACTGAGCTGTTAGCTAGCAGTCACCATCCACGGCAGAGGTTCATATAGCACCACCAAAACCAAACCACACAGGGGGAAGATTTGATGGATGCTGTTTGATGGGGTGTGAGTATGTATATGTGGAAAAAGTATGATAAAGCTCTGAGAAACAGAGTGGAACAGTTGAAAATTAAAAACATATATGGAGCAATCCCTAGGAATCTGGCTCTTAGAAAAGTATTTGAGTTATTTACTGGCTAAATGGAGGCTAGGAGCTACAGCTTTCCCTGTCTGACTGATTCCTGCTATGTTTGAGAAACCAGGGCTTTTTCATACCTTGTATGTAAAACAGGCTGCATCAAGAATGTATAACTCTTACGTGGTTTTTGTACTCTAACTCCCTGTAACACCTCCTCTCTTAAACAGTATGCTATGAATGCATTTTTCTGTATAGTGTGACAGAGAAAGGTTTGGTTTGGTTTCCATAAAAATTTTGCAGACACTTTCTGTGCATTCTCTGTCCTGGTCTTCTACATACGGACCTAGAAGGGAACCCCCAACTCTTGTTGATTAGATGCATTTTTGTCTTTGAATACTTTTTTTTGCATGCACATCTACCAAAACATTCAACTACCTCTACATCTTTTTGTTTCAGTTCGGCTCCCTTTGACCTATAAAAGTTTTATAGTCCAGCACCTGGAGTAGACTGTGGTCAAATGCTGCACCTCATTTAAAAAAAGAAAAATAACAACGCACAAAAAAATCCAAACCAACAAACCTGGCTAACAATGCAAGTGAATGGTAGACTGCCATGACTAGTGTGTAGGTTTGCCATACTTTGTAGGATAATTACTCGTGAAGGTAGAGGGTGTGTGGGCTAAATGGGTGCCCATTTGAACATACATTTTGTGTTATTATTCTATCCTGCAATTTATTTGATGCTTAATGTAGAGTTCTCAATTGAAGTTTTTGAGATCGACCTTCTGCTGTGATTTTGCAGCCTAATGTGCAACTTTTGGATTCTTTTGTGCTCAGGCATACAATTATTCTAAGGAAAAATAGTCCTGTCTTTGCTGCATGCTTATTATAGATTCTTTTGTTCTGTTTTTATGAATTTCCTGTCTAAAACTCATTAATCATAAAAGCAGACCAACAACTACCAAAAAGCCGTAATGTTAAATTAAGTTTACTGTAGTGAAGCCAAAAATAAAAAGAGTAGTTGGTGGGAGTACAACATAAAAAAGATTTATGTGATAATGGAAAAGACCTCTGAGCAAGTGTTAAGAGACCATTGTGCATATGATACTGCACTTGAGAGACATCCATTTCCCTCCCAGTAATTCTTGGAAGAGAAGGAATCCAAGCATCGTATTTTCAGCAAGGTTTTATTTCCTATTATGATGAGCAGGGGTCATTGCTTGGAGAAACAGGAATAGTCAATCAAGAGCATACCGTAGAAAGCAGGTCTGAAGCTACCCTCAGCACCTGCGGCGATGTGTGTTGCTGAGCGGGTGGATGGCCAGAGAGGAGCCATAAACGGGAAGGCATAATGTTCCACACCAGAGGGGGTTTTTAAGATCTGGGATTTTGATTTGGTATGTCTAAAAAGAAGGTCAATTTTGCAAAATTTAGACCAGGCTGTCATTTCAAAGCTCTTTATTTTAAAATGTAGATTCTTATATGTAGGCTGAAATCTAAGTCTGAGATATACGCCAGAGAAGGACCTCGGGGCATGCTGGTAGATTTACTGGGCAGGACACTAGGCAGGTTGTGTGTTCCCCTTGTCCAGCCAGCCCATGGGCTCATTGACCTGAAAGTACACTTCTGAAAGTGTAAATTTCTGTACAATTCTGAAAGTAATTCCTCCTCTGCTTGAGATAACAACTAGGGGGAAAACCAAAATAACTAATCAAGCAAAACTGTCTGCAGTAGGTGTCTAGACCTGAGTGAGACCTAGCCTTTTGTCTGGCACGGCAGACGTGTTCTTGTGTCCTAGCTAGAGCTACAACTGTCTTCTAATCAATAGTTGTGAGGATCATGCCCATGTTTTTTGAAGGCTATATATTCCCATGAGAATATCATCCTGGAAGATTTTCTGATGTAATATGGAGCTTGCAGAATTAAATATAATGAGAAAACAAATTAAAATATATGGGATAGCAATCAAAGGAGAAGGTGTCCATACAAAGAGTGAACAGAATTACCAATTCAGGCTTGCATGAAATCTGTGCCAGATAAAATCAGAAAGGAAGAGGTGGTTATATCAGCTGTGCTGAATCTTTGCAAAAGGAAAGAGGGGAAAAGAGAGAGAAACTTAGTTGTAAAGAGGAAATGGTAAAGGATTAGTAAAAAGCATCTTATGGTACTTAATAAGTATTCAATTGGTTGCCCAGTATGCTAGGATTAAATGGGTACAGATAAGTCTATAGAACAGAGTCACATTTCTGCTAAATGGGCATACACAAGATGAGGTTTTTCAGTGATTAATTTAGATTATTTATATCTATTGCAATTATCCTGTGTGTTGAGATTACTTTCGTCTAATTATTTACTGAACATCACAACATGCCTAGAGGCACGTATCAAGGTTCCCATGTTACAGAAGGGAGGAAATTTGGAACTCTTTCATCTTAACTCAGGGTCTAACTACAGCAACAACTGACCAAGAGGACAATGTTAAGGAGGTTATATGAAAACTTCTAAACAGTATTTGGAGAAAGATGAGTAATACTGTTCTGCAAGGACAATGTACAGTAGGCATGTTCCCCAGACAGCTCGAAAATAATGGTGTAGAGCGTTTGAAACACATCCGTCATGCTTGCTGATGGATCTTCTGCATCTCCTGGAGACCTGTGCATTTCTTCCTCATTTCCCCAATGATGGAATGGCAGCACGAGTCCCAGCTTCCACGCTTCATGCTCTGCTAGCGTTTTCCAATCTACTGATGTGTCAAAATCTGCTTCTCTTCACTGCAGCTGTTTGACTTTCCTCCACTCATGCTGACCACACAAACTCCTCTGGCTCTCTCAGGAGCAGAGATGTAGCAGGATTCTTTTCCCCAGGGTTGGCATGGAAGCACAGTGGAAATGAGCAAGGTTTAACTTGCTGCCACAACCATTTTGTAGGGCCAGCAGCATCCTTGCCCCACTGAGAATCCCCATGGCTGCTACTTCCCTACACTGCTGGGGGTGAAACTGCTGCTTAAACCAGTCAGCTGCTGCAATCTTGCTGTCACAGCACAAATATTTGTACAGGACAGCTAAACAACTGTGAATCTCACAGTTAAGTATGGCAGTGATTTTATTTATTCCACCCTCTTTGTGGCATTTACTAGAAGGGATGAACATAACTGCTTACCTGATTCTAATTCTGAAATGCGCCCTGATTCCCAGTGGTCCCAGCACTCTGCAGCAGCAAACTTCTACTGAAAAGGTAGGACCTGGGTGACAAATATGTTTTAATCATGCCCTTCTCATGAGGCCTCTACACGTTTATTTGAATATAGTCTTGTTGTGGTGTCAAAAATCCATGCAAGTATAAAACAGAATTAATTTTTTCTCTTTCCACACTATGTGTTTCTGTCAGGCAGAGAAAGATTCTTACTTCTGGAAACTGAAGTCTCTTATATTTAACTAAGCCATTTCTGAAGCCTCTTTCAGGCTTGTGCGAGAGAGACTTTTTTTTCCATCTGTGGGAGTAACTAATGCACTAGGCTGCAGTTGTCCCTTTGTAGCAGAAGATTGCTGTTAGATGAATGGTGGATACTTCATAATTCGTGATTTGGTTTTGAGGAGGAATCTTCTGCAAAATTGTTTTGTGTCTAACCAGTATTTCTCTCTCCCATTTTTTTCATAATGATTTTTTGCAACCTTTCATCTCTTCTTTCTGTCCTTCCATCTCTTAATCCTTTTCCAGTGCTTTCCTGTTTTCCTGCTTTTCTTTCTTCCATTTCTCAGCATCACTCCTTTTTACACCTTGCAAGTCATTTCTGAACTGAATTAAACCTTTTTCTTTCACAGTTACTGTTACTAAAAAAATATTATTTAGAAGAATGTAGTTAATGGTCTATGTTTCTATTCAAAAATCATAATTTTCTGGGGATAAGAACAAAACTGCTGACACATCCCTAACTATAATTCGTAAAATGAATCTCTTCAACAGCGGCAGTAGGATGATTCGATCAGGGAGCTGTTAGCCAGGAGACCTGACTTCAGTTTCTATGACCTTGAGCAAGCCTGAGCCTCCCGAAAGCCTGACTTCCCATTGCCTTGCGCCTTGTAATATCATTTGCCTTGTGCAAAACCACGGTGACATGACATGATTTGACAGTCTACCTTGAGGTCAGATTACAGGGTTTTGCAAAAAGTACAGAATTAATCTGGTTTAGTTTCCTTATTTAGAAACTTAAGACAATAATACTGAAGTCTGCAGAGCACCTGTGATCCCTAAATAAATCCTGAATATTTTTATGATCCCATTTCAAGAGGAATGCATATTTATAAGGTATTTTTTGTGTCACATCCCTGCAGTACTGAACAGCATTTTAAGATTTGCAGCATGCTGAAAATAATTGTTATAAATATGTCCCTATGTTTTTCAAGATTGTTTAGTGTTTATCAGGCATGGCTGGTTCATGACATAGGTAGTAATTTGAATATGATGGTAACGTAAATGAGGAAATTAAACTACTTGCCCCAAATGGCACAGGATTAATTTCTGCTGCAATTGCTGGATCTACAATTTCCAGGTTTACAATCCTATTCTCAGTCCTTTAAACAATATTACCAATCTGGACATTGAAACAGCGTTCAAATTTGACTTTAAAATGCTCTCCTTTTCCAGAAGACACTCAGTCTATGCAAGGAGACCTTGTGGAAAGGTCTGGTGAGGGAAGTGCCTCAGGTAGCACTGAGGGATTGTGGAGTGTTTATCTTGCAAAGCTTGGTGTCAAAAACGGACGACTGCTAGTTGCATAAAAAGCTGTGCTTTCAGTGTAACTATGACTACAGGAATCAGACCAGGATCCCTGGGAATAAGCCAACATCTCCTGTCAATTTCAGATATTAAATGCACTGGTGTTGTTCTTTAATGCTAATATATGTCCTGTTTGTTTCATTCAGCCATACCTGTGAACTGATCTTTTTCCACATTGTATCACTTTGTAGGATTTTCTGTGTTAAGTGCTTTTACAGTTTGTTTGTGATGCGGTGCAGGCAGGCATAAATTAGTGGGGGTTTGGCTAAAGGTTCGAGTCTGTCCGGTAGAATAATAGCATCTCGCACTTTGTTCTTTCTGTGTGCTCTAGCAAAGGCAATAGTTCTCTTACTTGCTGCAGCTGAAGGGTCGAGAAATGCTCTTCTGCTCTGCAAGGGGCTGTAACACAGCAGCGGGAGATCCGGGCCTCCATTTTTTTGCATCTTTGCTATTTAGAGCTTGGGGATATAGGGTTTCTGTTGCGCTTCAGGATTGCGAAGCCCAAAGGCTCCCCTGAAACTCTCCCACGCTGTATGTTGTTGCAAGGTCCAGCCATAACTTTTCACTTGACTTAAGCAGACAAAGTCTATAAAACTGTCCTTTCTGGAATAAAATGCCGTTCAGGAGGTAATAATGTTCCATTCTAATATTGCTTAGTATATTGTAAGACCATATTAAAACCACTTGTGAGTTGTACTCTGCCATAAGATCTCAAAATTTTATATGTTCGTAGATGATTTGGTGTCTCCTGCTAATAGCTGTGGGAATTCTGAAGAGATTATAGGATTTCCTTTTTACAGACGTGGAAACAGAAAGATGTAACGGACTTGCCTGGGAAAGAAATGAGAGAAAATTAATAATATGCCACACATCTAAGCCAGCCCCTCAGCTTGAAGCACAAAACTACCCTTTTGCCCCTCAACAAAATAATAGATTAATTAAAACAAATGCATTTTTACCAGTTCAAGGGAGAGTATGGGCTTGCGTAAGGTCTGTCAAGACCATAAATATTATCATTAGTCAAATATAGGAAAGCTTGGTTTTGGGGGGAAAAAAAAAATCAAAATCGTTAATATTCCCAGAATGAGGGACTGAAATTTGGGAAGTATTTTCAATTGTAAGATCATGATTAGCTTTGAGCAAGGACCAAGTAGGTTTTTACACTTTTTTGTGGTATCGTTTTGTAAGATTAAATAGATGAACACAGAATTTGATAAAATATTCAGCAATACCTCTTCTAAGACTAAAGATGTGACTTATGAGCCAATTTTGTAATAACTTTATAGAAGGCTAATTTTTGATGATAATGAAAGAAGTTTTAAAGCTTTTCTAAAGTGTTAGAGGCAATTTGAACTCATCTTTAAAAAGTTATAGTTGGAAACAAAGAAGGGAGCTGAATTTTCATCTAGGACCTTAATTTTAGATACTCTGTTGGAAAATATTGGCCCTGTGTTTCTTCACAATTCATAGAATTAACTTTTTGTTAACACTTACCTACTATAAACCAGTTACCATGTAAAGCATGGCTGGATTAGGATAAGGCGAGAAATTTTTATCGATACTCCGAAAATTTCTGAAAAAATTATATCCTGACTTACAGATGAAAGTAAAAGATTTTGAAAAGAGTTGATGGAGCCAAGATAAGGAAAACCGGGTGAGATTAAGAGAAATATTTTGTTTATATTGTGACCCTCTTAAATGTAGTGTTTTAAAAGTATGTCAAGGTTTACTTATAAAAATAATAAATACTCCTAATTAAAATTAGTATTTGAATTGGGAAACTTGTCAAAATGTGCATTGGAAAACATTGCCCTTGCTACTTCAGCATTTTCTGACCAAAATTTATTTTTTTCTGAAAGTGTCCTGGCATTTTAATAGCCAGTAAATTGCCAGAATCTTACACGTTTTTTTCTCTGATAGCTGGTAAATTTTTGACTTATGTAGTATTTATAACTCTGAGTTTATCTCAAAGCTATAACGTATTCTGCTTTACTTATATATTTTTCTCTCCATGGGATTCTTTGATGCATTAATAAGGGGATTATCCTCTCCCCTATTTTTAAAAAACTAAGATGTTAAGAGGCAAATTCATTAGGCTGATGCTCAGTCTGCAGGTGACACTGCTGTGTTTTCATTTTTTCCTGTATTCAGTGGTCCATGATTTAGGTAATTGCCAGTTATTTGTCATCTTTGAACATTTTGATAGCACACTGGGTTTTGTTTGTGGTGATTTTTACCCTCTCTTTTGTCTGCTGTCTTTGAGTGGAGAAACTACTGCAGCGTGTCAGTGGCTGAGGTTGGACACTGCTTTTCCTTAATACTACTGTGCCACCTGCCACTGCATTTAAGCCATGTTCACAAACGTAAGCTAAATATCACCCAGGTAGGAACCAGAGAAAGGCTAAATCTCTAAATTTTCGTGCTAGCAAATAAGTTTATTTAAAAAGCACTAAGTGATGCAGCAGCAGAACCCGAGTCCCCCTTTCTGCCTTCTCTGCAGGTCAGTTTATAAGCTTCAGCTCACAGAACTACCCCCAGAGAACACTGTGGTTGTAAACTGGCAATGACATCTACTGTGGTAGGGGCTACAGGCTTTTACCAGAAATCTCAAAAAAAGTCTATTCTCAAGGCTATAGCCATTTTTAGTAGATCTTAGAAAGGTGAAGAACGCACAATAAATTTTCAGTCCACTTTTTAATCCAGTAAACGTATGTTGATGGCTGCACAGTAAGAAGTTATTGTGCTTTTTCCCTGAAGGGTTTGAGTTTCCAGCTTACTTTGATTTCATAAGGAACCACATAAATCAGGAGAAAACCTCCAATTTAGGCTTGCCCAGCTCTGTTGTGGTATATTATATGGTGATCAGGGTACTCCAGCTTGATGACCTTTCATCTAGGACTGTTGTTTAGCAGCGTGCAGTGCTGGGCTTTCATGTGTTTTCAGTATTGATTTTCTGGATAGGGAGAACTGCAATAATAACCTGGGGAGGCCTGGCATCACTATGACCTGGTTTGCTTTTATTCCTTATGGCTCTAGGCAGAGCAGTCAGTTCCCGGGAGCAGTAAGCTGCTGGAAATGGCATGTCTGCCCCGGCTTTGCTTGTATGAAAGCCCTGAAAAAGTGTTTCCCTGGTGTAACTGGTTCTCCCTCCAGCTTTCCTTTCCAGCTCATTTCCATTCCACTTCCCTTTTTCTCCTCCCACCCTTCCAGCTGCAGATGGGACTGAGGGGGCTTTTCTGGGCACCCACACCCCAGGAGCAGCAGCATTCAGCTCAGCCTGTATTTCTGGGCAGCCTGGCACAGGCACTGCTCATGGCTGCAGCATAGGAAGCTGAGGGAGTTGCATATCAGATGCAAAATTGCATATCAGATGCAATTTTGGTCAAGAATCAACTCAAAATGGTGCTCTGCTTTCATAATGTGTTGTTTCTTTCCTTTGGACAAAGAAGTTTGCTGGCATTATCTTTTTCAAATCTCTGTGTAAATTCACTTCTTCCCTTTCTAAAGCTCTAGGGTATGAATCCCGTTCACACTGGGGTACCATGGTGATGGGTGGCTTCCGAATACCAAAGACAAAAAGTGTGATAATGGTTGCTGTGGTGTTCTTAATTCCCTCATGATCCTCTTTATATGAGACTAGTTCTACATGAGGAACCTATGATCCAGACTAAATGCTCTCCATACCAAAGGAACAACAATAAGGAGAGCAGTGATGCTTCATGGGGTTGAATTGGTGACTGATGTTAGTACTCCAGGTTTCTAAAGCTATGTCACTGCGTGTCCTTGTAATCCTGGATATGTTTACTCGATCTAAAAGACTCTTTGTAAATGGTGTTCTCTCACCTGAGCGAGGTTACTTACCAGCTATTTCAGAATACAGTATATTGTCAATATTTGTTCATCACGTATAATGGCGGGTATGCAATATTTATAGCCTTCCCATGAGGATTACCGTGGGGAATAGCAGAGTCACAACCAATTGCCTTAGTTGCTACTTACAAAAGCCCAGCTCAGTCACCATATCTTGGTTGGAATAATCTAACCCTGCATTAGAAGTATATTACCCAGTAAACACAATGCAGTTGATGCCTATTTGAAGAGACCTCACTCGTTTCAAAAGTCTCAGGAGACAAAATAAGTTATTTGTGTGGCTGAATCACTGAACAAAAGAGAAGCCATTTGTTATCTGAAGTAACAGGACAGCATATGTTTCACTGCAGTGTGGCTGGCAGCCTCGAGCCTTGAAAAATGTGTTCTTGTCTTCAGGGAAGCATAGACATCAACTTCGTGCACCTCAAGAGGTGTTAAAACAGCATCTGATGAGTCAAGCTGCAATCAAATGAGCTTTGCTAGGGAAGAGCAAGCAACATACTCAAAATCTTGGCGATTGCCATTTTACCTTTGCCTTTTTTAATCACAGAAAATCCGCTGTGATTTGTCACAAGTTTTCTTGAGCTTTACAATAAAGAAAGATGCCCTGAGCTATGCTCTCTTTCTCACCTAACCATCTTGAAACTTTAACCTTGGAAGTGAAAATAAAATAAAAAGTTAAAATGCAGTTTGTATTTTTTGTTTCTGTTCTCTCACCTATTAAAAACTACTGAGTTTGTCATGTAAGATTTACTGAATTAGTCACCAGAGGGGAGACCTGTGGAACTGTCTTTATTCCAGAAAAAAAAAAATATCAAATTTTATTTTTATCATTTTGAAGAAAACTTTTGCTGCCTAACAAATATCCTGAAGAGTCAGTTCTGCAGATGTACGTAGTCCTAAATTTGTCATGTTTGTGTTCAGATATGCCATGCCATCTGTTTTCATGGCTGTAAGCAGCTTATTACATGTAACCCTTTGGGTAGTTTAGAGTTTGTATTTTGTGGTAAAAGATATCAGTGATGACCACAGTTTTAGCACCCTCACTCTGGTAAAGAAGAAAAGATAGTAATCATTAGAGACTTTTTATGCCCAGCAGCTTGCAAACACTGTGGAAAATAGTCCTTGTACAAGATAAACATGAAAGGTATGTGAAATGTTTTCTGAAGACCGTATGTTTTCTAGAAGGTCAAGCAATTTCATCACCAGCACTAGACAAGGATGAGGGACTTCATTTGCTGGTGGTGAAAACAACCTGGTCAAAAAGGGGCTGCATCAAAAGTGTGGTCAGCTGGTCAAGGGAGGTGATTCTGCCCCTCTACTCCACTCTCATCCCACCTGGAGTACTGCGTCCAGCTCTGGAGCCCTCAGCACAGGAAAGACATGGACCTATTGGAGCAGGTCCAGAGGAGGGCCACAAAAGCAATCAGAGGGCTGGAGCACCTCTCCTGTGAGGACAGGCTGAGAGAGTTGGGGTTGTTCAGCCTGGAGAAGAGGAGGTTCTGAGGAAAGCTTATTGTGGCCTTTCAGTACTTAAAGGGGGCTTATGAGAAAGATGGGGACAAACTTTTTAGCAGGGCCTGTAGCGATAGGACAAGAGGTAATGGCTTTTAAACTACAAGAGGGAAGATTTAGACTAGATACAAGGAAGAATTTTTTTACGATAAGGGTGGTGAAACACTGCAACAAGTTGCCCAGAGAGGTGGTAGATGCCCCATCCCTGGAAACAGTCAAGGTCAGGTTGGACAGGGCTCTGAGCACCCTGATCTAGTTGAAGATGTTCCTGCTCATTGCAGGGGGGTTGGACTAGATGACCTTTAAAGGTCCCTTCCAATCCAAACCATTTTATGATTCTATGATTCTAAAAGAGGTAATAGTCAAGCATGCAGAGGGGTTACATGCTGTGGTTGGATCTGTAATTCCATTATGCTGTGTGACTAAAAGATGTGTAGTAAAGGAGTTTCACAGCAGAATCTAAACAGCCAATTCTTGTCTGGAAGCGCAGGGAAAGAGAAACCATGTTCTGCCCAGATTTTACTGGCAGAGATTGGAAGCAGAGGTTAGTTCTACAACACCTAACTGTGGGTGGTTCACTGGAAGAGCCTCAGCTGGGACTAAGACATATTCATAGTGTCAAATCCATAACCATGTTGATATCAAATGCTCAGACTGTTCTGGTCTTCTGGGGTAATTAACAGCTTCATCGCTTGAACATATCCACCTAGTGCTATTGTGGACCAATCAACTGTTATGGCACCATGCAATACTCTTGAACACCCATTTCGAAGCAATTGCAGCATTAGGTAAAAAGGTAGATAACTTAGAGACCTGATTCTGTTTACATTTTGCTTGATTTCAATCAAGAATGCTGTGCTTAGTTTCCTACCTTATCCTTTGCATTAATTTATTAGGACCAGTGCTTGCTGAACAGGGTGTAGGCAAATGGGAGGAGATGCCTTAGATGGATGGCTTCTCATTTCTGATGATTTTCCACCTCAGAATTCCATTTTCCTCACAGAAGTCATGTTTGTAATGGAAATTATGAAGGATTTAAGGAAATGCTTTCATCTTTTGTCTTCTTACCATATTGAGAAATTATCACCCAAAGTGGAAAGAGTGACCTTTTCTTAATTCAGAAAAAATATGGAAAATTAAATCAATCAATATAGATTATTTCAATATATATGTTGGCTAAAACTGCTTAGCTGGGCCATGGGTATTACATCATGGGGAAACTGGTACTTTAGGAAGGTTAGTAATTGCCTGAATTAATGATACCCTATTCGTTAGCATACCTCATAGGTGTTGGATGTTTATTGCAATTATCAAGGTAAATGAGTGGTTTGTGTACATGACATTGCATTCTGTTGACATCTTTATATCAGTACTTGGTCACGTTCTCAGGAGCAGTGGTTTGACTGGTTCATGAGTGATAGCTATTAGTAGGTAAGAAAGCGTAGGCAAATCTTTTTAATATTTTTACTTTTTTTTTTTTAACTTTTCCATGGCTGTGAGCAACACGGAAGAGCATCACAGGCAGTGTGTTGCTCCCAGCGCTGCTTTACGAGCTGATCTAAAGAGACTGGTAACTAGCTGAAGACTGTTGAAAAGAAAAGAAAAAAAGATGTAAATTAGGTGGATTTACTCTTCAGGATGTAAGCAAAGGGGTATTTATCAAAATATTGTACAAAACTTCTGCTGTGTTTACTTCATTCCTTGTCATCACCCTTCTCGGAATGTAAACCTTTTGTCTCCACCGTAACTTGAGTGTTGCAGAGTTTCTTAATTGTTCTCTGCACTATGAGTATCTTTATTATCAGATTATGTCCTTATGACACAGAATGGAGTTAGAGATGTATGATATGCAATATAAATATGATAAGAAGTGTCACTAGAACTCATCCTTGATTAAGAATTTATTTCACTCTCCTCTTAACAAGGATTGACTGGATCACAGGCCATTTCATTTAGGAGGCTGTATGTGAGAGCTTTGTTGATTTTTAATTTTCCTCCATTGATTTTCAGCATCCAGAGAGCACTTGTTCTCTAATGGCTCTCTGTGTTGGTGTTTGCTTGCAAATTGAAGTAAAAGATAAATGGCTTTCAGGGTAATACCTCTCCAAGGGCTTCTACTTGAGGGCCGGTGGCTGTTAGCAGAGCTGCAGTGTGTTTAGAAAAGTTCTGTGCTCAAGCAAAAGCATTCCTGAGCCTCTAACTGTGGTAAAATTGTTTTAGGCCTGGTGTGACAACAATCTCTAACTGATTTATAGATCTTTACAAGGAATAGCCCAATTTGTCCACATTTTTCTATGGAAGTGAAATGCTCTGCAGTTTTCTTAATAGGGATTCAAATGTTTTTCTTGCACGTGTTTTTCCTCAGCAAACAATTGATTTTTCAGTGAAAGAAGGGCAGAAGAGCTGCTGGTGTTCTGTTAGTTATGAACAAGTATTTGTACTAAAAGGCAGTAATTTTTTGCTTGTGCTAAGTTTGAAAGTTTGGGGCTGTGTGTTGGAAAACCATATTTTGAAACAGCTATAAATTTAATTTTCAGAATCTTTGCTTGCTTAGGAATATTAAGCTCATCTATAGTGTAAACGTGCTTTATATTTGGATATCTCAAGCCTGCTTGTACACTGTTGCTGTGATACGTCATTGCATTGTGTAACAGTGCGCTGTCTTATAACCACTGTTAATGAAAGGGTCCTGCTTAGCACTCCTTACCCATTGCCTTATCAGGCCAGGCTTCACTATTTAAAAAGACATATTCTTACTCTAGGCTTGAGTTAGAAAGCCATGGAAAAAGGGGTGTGAGGCTCTTGGAGCTCCAGGGAGATGATCCCATGGATCGTGAGCCTCATGTCCCACAGGTGCTGGGCGGCATCTCTTCCCATCAGCTTCTCTGGAAATGATTGCCGTTCATTGCCTCAGAAAGTCCTATTTGTGTGTCAGTTAGCCTAATACAGTGTGTACACATAGACTGTAGTATGTGTTTTCATACATTCAAATTGTAAAATTGGGCTAATATGAATTTTTAAGAGAGTTCAGTTATTAAACATATGCTACTTATATAGCATCCATGTATGTCTTTTCATAATTAGGTTTTTGGCTTTTCAGGTGTCCTGTTAAATCAGCAAGAGCCTGTGATACATTTCTGTTACTCTCTGCTTCTTATGCTACTTACATTGAGCTTAATTCAAACAGCTTCAGCAAAGGTCTGGAGTAAGATATTCATTCACATGTCTGGATCAGTACTGAAACAGCTTAACAAACTACTTCATTAGCATATAGGTCTGAGAAATTAAAGACTCAGTCTGAAATGAAGAGGAGCTACAAATCCTGGGCTCCTTTCTCTGTTCTGCTGCTGTGTCATTTTGCGTCTCCAAGATGGATATAAAGGACAGTCTTCTTAACAGTCCCCTCATCCTGCAGCATCCAGCATCAGTCCAAGTTTCATCAAAAATGAAGAATGGAGACCTGAATTTCAGGTTGGTTTCTGTGTTCTGCTTCGGCAGAAGTTTAAACTGTTCATGTTTGGCATTAAGCGCATGGATGATGCCATTGACTTCAGTTCAGTGCATAAGGTTAAGCATTTGCACAATTGCATTTGGGAACTGGGGAATAAAATGGAATGCACAAAAATTAGTCTTTACCAGAGGAGCAGGACAGTAATCTCTCCATATGTTAATTTATAAATGAGAAGAGTAGCTTTCTTCCAAGCAAATGAAGTCACTGTTTTATAGCAAAATGCAGTTTATCTGAAACCTTCCCTTAGCTCTTTGTTTAAATTCATAAATTGCTGATGGCTGTGTGTGCCACAGGGCACACAAAAATCTTTTGCTAGAGGCTTTGTTTCAAGCTTGTGGAGCTTTTCCTTCTCGGTAGCCAGGCTTATTACATCAGATGTGCTTTTGCTTTGTTTCTTCAATGCATCTTTCAGGGTGACCTCTGCTGAGATAAAAGGACTAAAAGCACTGTGGATTTTCCTAAAGCAACATCTTCACCAGGATGGGGCAGTTCATCGCTCTGAAAGCAACTGCACGCTCCAGAAAAGAACCCAAACCAGACCAGAGCTCTTGCTTTTCTCTGTCCCTCCTGTATTGCTTGTGAATCAGGGAAATGTTAAATATTAAAATATAGTAGTATAGGTAATGACCATAGTAATGACTGAGGAAAAGTGTTTTATTTTTTCTTGAGGAATTTAAGGAGTATTGTAATGTCATTACACTCCTAGTCGGCTGTTCACTGGGGCCTCTTCCGGAAGGGCGTGAATTTTGCGCTGTGTCTTCACTGCATGGCTCAGTGCCGTTTAAACTCAGGCAAATCGAATGTGAAGGGGTTTGAAATACTGCCAATAGTAGGGCACAGCTTTAAGCTACTGTTACGAGAAGCACCACCAAAAAAGGGAAGATGACCGGGTTTGGACCATGCAGAGGTGCCACGGCTGCTCTGTAATGAAGGGACATGTACATGCTGGGGATCCGTCCCAGGGCCTCGTTTCCCAGTCAGTGAATTTAAATATGGTTTTAGGCCAGCACAGAGCTCCAGAAAAGGATCTTTCCCCTCTCCCTCCCCCTAAAAGAGGGGAGAAGCAGGTTGGGCTCGAAGGAGCTCTTCTCAAAAAGAGAAAGATACATGCCCCAAAAGACCGAAGGGCAAAGCTGCAGACCCAAGGGATGTTAAATGGAGCGAGTCCTGATGTTTCTTCTGCTTGGCTTTGAAGTAAGGCTTGATGCAGCAGCCTTCCCGCAAGAGAGGCGGTGGTGCCGGTCGCCTGGGATGGTCTGGCTGAGGCTGGCTGCTCTGCTCACGCTGTAGGAGCTCGGTAGGGATCCAGTGGTTTTTGGTGAGAGGGTAGGGTGGTGTGTATTTAGCTTTGCATTGCTAAATTGAAAGTCAGGAAGTAGAGAAATGAAACCTCCATCTCTTGTGGAAGCAGCAAATTATAGTCTCTATTGTGAAGGTGACTCTTTGTTTACTTTTATTCTAATAGAAGGCAGGAGATTCTGTAAGCAATATTAGTCTATTTCACAATCCATAAATCAATCCATCTTCTTTGAAGTGAGGGTGGAGGCAGAGGTATATGTGTCTGTTTATCAGCAGTGCATGCCCTCCAGTATTTCCTGGGAAACAGGTGAGGCTAGGATCAGGGAATAGTCCTAGAATAAGACTCAAATGAATAAAACACTGGGTATTTTTCAGAATGCTTCTTTTTAATAAGATGCCTAGCAAGAGAGTTGAGGGAGGGCACTGGAGTGGTTTGAAGCTGAAGATAAAGCATTTTATGGAAATAGTCTCATTAAAGCTGCTTGTTATAGAAGCGCAACAATTTTTCTATGAATGTGATATTTATTCAATAGTTGAAATATATTTCTTAAAAAGAAATATACTGTCAGCTTTCTTTTTTTGGTTATGTAATTCAGAAATGGCATTTATAAGTAGACTGGATACCTTGCCCCAGAAAGTCTGGAACACATCTACCTGCTTTTTACTGGTCTGGTAATGTAATCAACCTGCAAAATAAAGGTTAATTTTATTAAATGGGTAGATTACTAATGTGAATCAGTAAGCAGAGATGTGGTTCTGCCCCACAGCATGTATTGTCTAATGTTGATGAACCAGACTCAAGTCGCTTTAAGTTCTTCATATTATTTATAATACCTTCTATGAGTTACTATCTTATTTTACAATATATTTTCAAAATTATTTTTTAAAAAGCAATTCTTTCACTTTGAAACTTTTCTTCAATCTTAAACAGACCTTGCTATCGCCTTTGCACACAGGTTTGGAGAAGCCACTTGATTACTTACTGTAGTTACAATGTCATCTTTTTAACCCTTGTATTGATACTTCAGTTCTACAGAGTGCTACTTGGTTCTTATTTCCACCATACAGAGTGACAGCCCTGGTTTAAGGAAGTCTCTGCAATTTATTCCAGCTTCAGTGCTCAGCGTCAGGGCGCAGCACAGGGTGGCTGCTCCCTGTGGGACAGGGAGCTGGGAGTCCAGGAGGCAGGGACAGGGGCTGCCAAGCACATCCACGGTGGTGAGACCACGGTCAAGGGGGTCAGCCCTGGCTTTGGCCTCCCCACAGGGCATGTGGGAGTCTCTTCCTCCCTCCCACACCAAAATTTTCACAAATATTTTCAACCCAAGTTAGCTGTTCTGCTAATCCCATCAGTCAGCCACAAGGCTGGTCTGCTTGAGCACGAGGCTGGACTGGAGACTTCCTGAGGTCTGCTGGGCTTCTGCGGTTACTGAGTGCCACACACGTTCAGAATTCAGTTTCATTGTTCTTCTAGTCAAAGGTTATGATTTCCTTATTGTGCTTTTATTTTACACATCCAGCTGTTTAACTTAAATTGAAAAATGCTTCAGATTCTTTTTCAGATAAGATGAGCAGTTTGAATTGAGCCATTTATATATATAATCTGGTTATATATTGCAGAGTTAAAGACATCACGAGAAAGGAAAATGCTATGAAGCATGCAGTATATATCCTTAAAATAGATCCTCTGAGTCTTGAAGTCACCAGTTTCTCACTGCTTGCTGTACAAAAATGTGGTGGTTCAATCCTCCAGTTGGCCACAGACCCCATTTTAAACATTTATTTCTCATTTCCTTGATATCCTTTCCCTTTTGAAAGTATCTGAACTAGACTTTTCAGGATTGTAGCATTTCCTTCCTCCCCTTCCCCTGATGGGACAAAAGATTGCTCCTGTCGTGCCCCCGGAGCCCGAGTGAGACAAGAATCAGTACCTCGTTAGGCTGGGAGCGTCCCGAATTCTCCAGGGATGGAAAGCCATGTGGTTGTAAGCAAGATGACCCAAGTTCACTTGGTTTTGTTGCATTGTGTATATTGATATTGGTTCATTTGTCACTTGGCTGACTTTTCACTTAACAATGTTTTGTTCCTGTTTTGAAGTTTAGTGGCATGCTGGAGACCAGCTGAACCCGAGAGGCGCTGGTGATCTATTGTGTGGCAGTTAAGGGTGTCTGAAGCCGTGGTTTGCCATTCAGTGAATGCTGATCAGTTCCTGTGGCAGATGCCATTAGTTACGGTTTCTCTTTAAGCAAAAGGTTTGCAAGCGCCTTTGTACCAAGTTCGTTAGTAAAAGAGAAAGACATACTGTGCACACGGAGTATTCACCCCCTTCCTGAGCAGTCCACTCTTCTGCGGATTTTTTTATTTTTCCACACATACTTTGCTGTTTATTGATGGATTTTTCTTCACGTCTTCCATCTAATTTTGTTTAGAATGTGACTATCTGGGTAAACTGTTTTATACTTTTCATGTCAGGTTGTTCATTCAAAGGCATCAAAGCATGGTACAAATTTGTCTAAGCCATGGCAAAACAGTGCGAGGTGCTGCAATGCAACTTTTCATGGAAAAAGAAACAGAAAGGTAGAGTCCATCAAGGTGGGTCACACCCCACGTGTGACAGCATCAGGGATTGCTTGCAGAGTGCCGATTGCATGCCAATTAATAGACCATGTTCTCAACCTTTAGCTTCTTACGTGTATATCCTCACTGTTAGTGCATGAACTGCTGGGTTTTTGGCTGTTCACACAGGGTATAGAAGGTAGACTTGTATTGGACTTTTTTCTTTATTTTTTCCCGGAAGTCTTTTTAAAGCAGGCAAGCTGTGAGAATCTGCAGCATACCTATAGGCAAAGTGCATTCTGTACAGCACATTTGGTGACCCCTTTCAGCTCTCCCCGTAAACAGTAGAGCACCTATTGATGGACTTAGTGCTGACATTTTCATCAAGTTTCTGAAGGAGCAACATTGCTGGCTCGATCAATAAAACTCAGTTAGATTTACTGATTACACAATTCTCTTTTCCCGAGACAAACAGTGAGTTCGTAATTGCTCAGCGTACTATATTTTCCAGCAGCTATATCCAACCACACCTGTCAGTTTGCATGTGTCCCAGGGCAGGATTCAGATCGCTTCAGATCTCTTTCTTCTCTCACACTGCTGTGAGCTGGTGGACTTTCTTCAGCAGAAAAGGAGAAACACGCTTTTTACAATCTGAGCCTGTCACTGCAGTCTTCAGAGCAGTGACCATAATGTGAAACAAATATTTTGAGATTTTAAAAGGGTAGATTGTGACAGCTGAGTGTGCTACCTTAAAAAAGAGATAGATTGTCTCAATATAGTGTACTAATTCTACAAATTAATGATAACAAAGGTGGTGGTTATAGTATGTCTAACTGAGCTGCACTGTCAGTGATTTTAATTTTATTTCTGAATACAAATATATTTTTTGTGGTTTCCAAAGCTATGCTAGGAACCCTGAGATGCACTATATGTTGTTACCTCTACAACTGTACACCTGCTCTTTTCTTGTACAATGGCAGACATGTCAGTCTTAAGTTTTGGGAGTCTTAAGTCTCCAGTACACATAAAAACTCTGAGCCTAATGTGTTGGGCCTCTTGTGCAAACTAAATGCCAGTCAAGAAAAACTGATAGTTAAAGTCTTGGAGCTGAGGGTAATTAATTCATTTAATCAAGCCTATTTGGATATCTGCAAACCACTATGCTACATGTTAATGGGCAAGTCTCTCAAACTGCTTTTTTCTCCCTGGGTTTGGTGAAGCAGTTATTCTCCTCTTTGAAAATGCAGGTCATGTACAACTTGGAAACTACATGCTAAATAACACAAAACAGTTAGATGAGAACTTCCATTCTCATAACCACATTTTCCCCAGAATTGCTGTTGCTTTTTAGTAATCTATTTACTGCTGTAAGAATGCTGCAATTACTGGACTAAGGCGTACTTACTGAAGTACTTCCTAAATAGCTCTGTTAGAGGTATGTCCTTTAATTTGGCTTGCCTGCTAGGGAATCACAGCCATTCCCTCCCCATTTCCTTTGTTCTGGAGCACAGATTCTCTGTTGAGATGAACAGACAAAGCTTCATTGAGAACAGGGCTCGATTTGGAGCCCTGTTTTTGCTATGCCCTCCCCTGCACTTCGGTCGTTACTGCTGCAAGAAACTCTTCTCATCAGCTTGCATAATTTGTTTTGGTAAATGTAATAGCTTGATCATCTCTCTTGCTGGGTGTGCAAACCTGATATCCCTGGAAAATCCATGGAAAAAGAAAGGAAGAATTCAATGATGCTGAACTGGAATTTGCCTTCTCTTAGGGGTTATGTCTTTTTTTGTAAATAATTTTGATACTCTTGCATCTTGATTCTCCACCGTCCTGAAACCTGCTTAGTGACCCCTAAAACTGTGAGAAGCTTCAAGCTCACAAGTACTCCATCAACTCTGTGGCAATACAAAATGGGGGCAGCAGAGAAACAGGGCTGATTTTACACAGCAGACAGAAAGAATTTGAGGATCCTAGTATAAGGGTTAATAAATGTTCTCAGTGGTAGAAACAACCTGAGTTTCCTAATGAGTATTTTATTGCATTTCAGGCAACCGTTTCACCAAAATTATCATCTTTGTTTTCTTTGAAACAGACTGACCTGCAGCTGAACTGTGCTAAGACACAGTTTTAACAGAATTATACCAGCTGTTAATAGAGACTTAGAAAAAACCCTGTGCTAGATTCACAGCTGGTAAAAATTGATGCAATTACATTGTGTTCAGGGGAGCTTCGCTCGTTATATGAACCTGAGGGGCTGGTGTGGGGGGCTTTCCTGAGGCTGATATGCAGCATGTGGCTGCAGTTTTCTCCACGTGCTGTGCAGTTTTGCTTACTGTGAGATGGTGCAAATATCTGGTTTTAGTCTTAGAGATTCTTCTCTTGGATTTTGAAGAGTCTCCTGAATTTGACTTTTTGCCACTTCTAATGCTTCCCAGTTCTTGAAGAGCACAGCGTGACAACTGTTTGCCTGGCTGGAAGTGAACCAGCTGGTCACGGATATGGAACCTCCCTGAGGTAGGCATAAATACATGTGATATGTTATTTCACTACGTAGTGTAAAAACACTTAAAAGGAGGTCCCATTTTCCAGGAGAAACTGTATTGTGATACGCTGAAGGTATTTACATGTGAGCAGTATCTGCATTGTGGTCTTAGCTGCTGGTTTGCAGGTAGGTGGAAGGGGAAGAAATTGGTGGGCTCATCTTCTCCAGGTTGCCTGCTCCTTAGGAAAACTATAACTAAAGCTTTCTCATTTAGATAGATTTTTCTCCTCTAGAAATCAGTTGGTTGGTTAGTTGTTTTTTAAGTAGTTTTCTTCTACTGCTCTTAAATTATAACATTCCTAGGAGATGGGTGCTGTCTAAGTCCAAAAAGACCTGAAAAAAATGCTAGGCTGCTTTTGTCCAAAACTGCACTTTTCGATATCTGTCTACGATACTGCAATGTTTGTGATAAGTTGAGGTTTTTCCCTTGTTATTTGGCACTGAGAAGCAAGAGCTCTATGATATAGGTGCTGTTTAGTAGCCCTTGCTTACTCCTACATGTAGAAGTAAAAGTCTTCAAAAGAAATAAAGGTAAATAAATATACACTAAAGACATTTTGAATATCTTTACTTTTTTGGATGTCTAGACTGAATCATTTTTTTCAGATGATTACTGCTTGCCATTTTCTAAAGTAGGAATTGTCTCCAAGTGGATGTGCTGGAATGAGACATCAAATCCATTTTGTCTTTGCTTCTTAGGCAGCTTATTACAGCTAGAGGGAAGGGCAGCAAAATGGTGAATGACATGTCTCAGGCCATAGAAAACTAGTTTCAGATACAGCATTAAAATAATAATAATAAAAAAATAGTACCCTTCCTTGGACTGGTAGCTTTCAGTAAAAAAAAAAAAACAAAACAAAACAAAACAAAAAAAACCAAACCCCCCAAAACCCAGCCAATAAAGCTCCAGATTTTTTTTTCTCCTCCCATTGCAATACTTTTATATTTTTGTTCAAAGATTTTGTGTGTATGTACCTCCTTTAAATCTATGATTGCCTAAGTTACTTCTCTGTCCCAGTATATAGCATCTCTTATGACCAAGAAGACCTATTTCTTGTGTGTGAGATAAGAGTGTATGTATTTCTAGCCTATTTTAATGTGGTTTAGCAGGTGGAAGAGGGAGCAGAATTACCTTTGGGTGGCCAGGTACTCCTCGCTGTAGCAGCAGAAGGTGGACTGCTGGCCTCTAGTGGTAAATGGGAACTAATCTGGGAGCCTGAGTACCTCTTGCTCAGAGACGGTGTCTTCTGGTGTTACTTCATTTCAATTACACCAAAATTTGAAGTATGAGTGAGACCACGGCTGTGATTTAGTTTCAGTTACATGAATTATTTTCAGTATGATTTGGATAATCTTAAAATTAAATACTTTTAGTTTGTAGTGGTGTAAATAAAATTCAAGTTGTGTGTGAGCACTGGAAGAATGAAAGGCTTGTGTAACAAGAGCTAAGGGTAGAGCTATTTTAAGAGACTGCAGTAACTATTTTATGATTTCTGTAAAGAGGAAAAGTCTCTGTCAGGCTGCTTGTGACAAAGAAATAGATGTCATTATAAAACATATAATCCTCTGAAGATATGTTTGGGGTTTTTTTCTTCTTCCAAGTGAATCTATAGAGAGATCCAGCTCTCCCTGCGCAATATGGGCAGCTCTCTCTTTCTACAGTTAATGAGGAAAATAATATAAAGTCCAGTTTCGTGGCCTACAGTTGGTGTTGTGTTACAGGGCTGATCTCTGCCCTCCTGAGATGGCAGAAGTCACAGAGGGGTGAGCTGCAATGTTCCCATTTTTAATACATCACTGAACTTTGGCTCAGTCCAGCAAGCATTGCGGTGGTGCTCACGTGAGCTCTCCTGATGAAATTTAGTAGTTGTCACATGGAAATGATAGCCCAAACATGCTAAATCTGTCTAGCAGTCTCCAGGACATTATAGCAATACCTTAGAGGGATTGAAAGAAGGGAGGAAAATGCAAACCTTTCAGCACAGTTGAGAGGAGAAAGGTCCTTCACTAATTCCAGAAGCAATCAGTGTGAGAAGCAAGACATTACCCTTACTAATTTGTGTATTATCAGATGTTTTTATGTTGCTTTAATTTTCTTCAATAAATATATCTGAGTTTAAATTTATGCATTGCCCAACTTGTATTAAGACCAAATAAAGTTAACACTCAGCTTAGTTCAGTCCTTTTTTCTAAAGGACAGAAATAATGGCCCTGAGTCCTAATCACAGAAAATGGTGTAATTCAAAGGTGGAACCAAAGGATGTGTGCCAAGGTAAAACCAGAATGGAATCTGATTCCCTTTGCTTTGAATGGTGAGTTACTTTGTCATTGAGGTTGAGCTAGTGTTTTCTGGTTAGCCCAGACTAGCTGCCATTTCTGCAAGGGTATTCCCTTCTGTAAAACATTCTTCATCCCCTTTTTCCTTCCTCTTCTCAGACACTGGAATGACAGAAAGGATCTGCTTACGCTTATGTGCACCTCAATAACGGTATTTGCCAAATGTTCTTTGGCAGGACACTTTGTGGTGACTAAAAGTTTCTCTTTTTGTATCCACTTACTCCTTTTTTTTTTTTTTTTTTTTTGGTCTATTTGGAGATGTGTAAGGCCTCTGCTGGGTTTCTGGATGTGTTCTATCCAGCAGAAGGCGGCATAGCAGATGGAGAAATCCCAGGAATACAATTTACTTGTCTTCATAAAAGCTAACTTTCAGTGCAGATGGTTCAGCTGCAGACCAAGGACTGTAGAGCCCAGCTTCTCCCTGGCTGCGGGCTGGCCAACGGCACTGGGGTTGTTGGGAGCTGAAGGAAGAAAATGGTAAAAGCAAATTAAAAAGCCCCAAACTGCAAGAAGCTTGAAGAGCCAGGTGGTGTTTACGCAGTATAGCTTCTGTGAAGTTTGTGTTACTTTAGAAGTTTAAACGTTTCAGATTTGCCTCTGAAAGCTTCTGTATTTCAGCAGCTCCTGAGTCTTTTGGAGCTTTTCCCCCGGGTGTCCCCACCTTGGAAGAATGTGTGGCTTTACTGTAGCTGCTGGAGATCAGGCTTTGTGTTTGGTTCTCAGTGCTGTTCCCCTCATTCATAGGGAGCAGTGGCTTGGAAGATAAGACTGATGCCCCTCCTGGCATTCATAAGGGCCTGTAAATGGAAGGAAATCCTATTAACATTACTTACTCAGCTGTGCAGGGGTTGATGTCAGTGAATAGCTGGCTGAGTCATTTTTGAGTTATTTAATATGTTGCGAATAAGCCTGAAGCTGTCAGACAAGTAACATCTACATAGGCTTTTTCGAGCTACAGCCATTCTTAATTTCTGTGCTATATTAAAGCTAAGCTAATAATAGTACTTTGAGTGATACTTTGATGGGAAGCTTTGTTAATGCATTTGTGAGGACTAAAGAGGCCGGTTAATTCAGTGCTAGACATGTTAGAGAGGCAGTGATGCTAAACTGGAGATTGAATGAATAGATGGAGCAGCTAGTTGTTTTGCTAAAGAAGATAAAATATCTGTGTGTAGGTCTTCGCAGCACATTGACTAGTGAATAAGCACAATAGCTGCATTGTCATAGTTGGAGCTGCTTCTTTTCTTCTTTAAGAACGGATGCTTAGTATTTCAAGTAGGAACTGATTGTTAAAAGTGAGACTAATTTTAAGAATATGGGTACAGATATTCAGTTCCTTGTTACATGTTACTAGTCATTCCCAGAGTGAATCTTTCTTCAGAAGTAGCCTAGTGTTTAGCCAAAGTTAATCAGAAAGAAGGAGAACAATGCATCTCTGTGGAGCTGTCAGCAGATGATGTACAGATGGCACCCATGTCTGCACTACTATGCAGCAAAATAAAATAGGGCTGTCTCTGAGCTGATTTGTTTACTTGAGAAGGTTAAGAGATGGCGATGAGCGCTGCATCTGAGAAGAGCAGGTGAGGATGGGAAGCGTGCTGGAGAGCTTGATAAGGCCACTGTCATGCCAGGGTTATGTCAGACACATCTGTGTACATCTGGAGAACCAGACCCCTTTTTGGTGGCATTGATAGAGTCAGCGGAGCTGTGGTGGCTCGCCACATTTAAGAATTTGTCTCGAGTGGGTCAGCTGCCTTACTGAGACTTTGGTGAGCTCAAAGGTGGGGAGTAGCTGACATCCACCACTGACTAAACTGTGAGAAACGTCATGCTTGGGAAAGTAGGATTAGGAAATCTAATAATAAACACAACAGTCATTGCAAGACTGTAACCCTCTAGAAATCATTGATTTTGTAGTAAAATTAAGTTCAGCTAGATGTTAACCGGTCATGAAAGCAAAACTTACAGATATATCATTTCTCAAAATGAATAATTTCATATTTGTATCAATAAGCTGGTAATAGATATTGTACAGTATATGTTGACTTCTGTGCTTATGTGTTTTTATGTGCGGGAAGAGTTGCTGGGTGGGAGCTAAAGGTATCCTGCCTGGGTTATTTTTGTGTGCGTTCTTGCTTTTCTTTACCCTGTGGTGTCTCTCTGGGGAGTAATCGTACTGTATTAGATAAATTCTGTTCCTTATATAAAATTGTATAGATAAGCTTAAACTATTTTGAAAGAAAATACTCTACTAAATTCTGTGGATTGGGTCTTATTTCTTTCATTTATACTGAATAAAGCCATAGAGGAAGAATTGTATGTTATATGGTGGTGTTCGGTATCAGTAATAGTGGCAGAAAACAGCTTTATATATTTGAGTAATATTTCCATGGCTAAGTCTGTGAAAGCGTCGAGGGCAGCACAAAGGAACAGGCCAGGGCAAGAGTAGGAGACAGAAATGCTGAAAAAGATGATAAAAAGTGAAAATACATCAGTGCAAAGAAACTAAGCTTGGGATAGCCTTATGTTGCCTTCTCCATAAATCCCCACATCCAAGAGGTAAGCTAGCATGTCAAGCCCTGTGACAGGAAACCTAGTGTGCACGTACTTGTTGCTAACTGCTGCTATCAGCTTGTCTGTGACACTTTCCATCCAAGCACTTCAGCACAATTTTTGTACAATTTCCATGCATTATGTAGTGAAACTGTAACCCAGAGTTAAGAGACTCGTCTGGGGCTGTCCAGGGATGCAAGGCAGATGCAGAACCCAGCCTGTGTGACTCTTCCTTCTGTCTTCCGCTGCGTAGCTCAGTGTGGCAGCCTTGTGGTGGGACCCACAGCATCTTTGCCTTTGGGTTGCAGAAGACTGGTCAGTGTAGAGTTACAGAATGCATCCTTTAAGTTATATTCACAGGGGTGTTGTGGAGACTGTTGATGTGTGTTACCCTGTGGGAGGTACTGTCTATAATCCATATACAATATACAAAGGGAGCAGAGCCAGATCTTCAGCTCACCTAGCAGTGGCAACTTTCTGTCCAGATCTGCTCCTGCTTTAGATGTGAGACAGGCAATGGGGTCAATTCCCCATATTCTCTGCATCCCCCTTTGCTCCAGTTGTACAGTTTGCTCACACCGCATGTAGCAGATAAGCTCCTCTTTTGTATTCTCTTTGTGATTTCCTTGCATGTGTTGCTTTTTCTCCCCTTTGTACACAGACCAAGTGATAAACCTTGAAAGCAAATGTGCAAGAATAAACAGATTGTCCACTCTCTATATCCCTTACAGACAATACAGACTTTGAAATGTTTTTTTCTTTCAGCTAGAAATGTCAAAATAGTCAGCAACTGGAAAGCTACTGCTTTGTATTAAGGGAAAATGTTGACACAATTTTCACTAACATCAAGGCTCTTAATGAGCAACTGTTAGGAAAGAGAGGACCAACACAAGTAACTGTATTGCTCATTGGGATTACCCTGTTAGCTGTAGTTCTCTTTTTCAGAAAAGCAGAAGAGTATTTTTATGATAATTAGAAATGTAAGATATACTGAGGACTGAGAGTCTCTTTTTACACCTGGAATATGAGGCTTCCAATCGTACTGAAAAATTGACTAACCATTTCTGCCGCTGCATGTTGAGAGCAGGCTTGCAGATGTGGTGCGGGGTCATTAATGAGTTGATGGTAGATCATTGTCCTAACCTTGTCTTGGCCTCCATGTCATTCACAGGTAAAGTGTGGATATCTTTAGACGATGTAACTGAATAGGATGCTGCCTCTTGAGATTTCTAAAACTCTAATAGTCTCTTGCCTAGTACAGTTATTCTTGCAGGGGCACTGGAACAGGGACATTTTTAGCAGTTAAAGCACTGAATGATGGAAGCTAAGGGAAATACTCTCACTTCTCTCTGTGGGATTTAAGCATCCAAAGTCTATTAATACTGATGACGGTAATACTTTAAATTCTGCTAGTAGTCAAATGTAAAAATATGCAAACTGATCTAAAATATGTATCATTTTGGCCAGGATTATCTGAAAACTGAAATATTGCTGTTCTAGAATGTACTGAAATGGCTTTTGTGGTGTGTTTTTTTTGTTTTTTTTTTTTTTTTTGGGGGGGGGGGGAGTGGAGTGGAGAGCCATAAAAGAGCTTTACTAAATGGATGTAATCACTCGCTGGTCTGTGTACTGTGTAGCTGTGACGCTTTATGCTTTCTCTGCTGATTCCACTGTCGCTATCCCAGACATAAAGGCTGTTCATGCAGGATCTGTACACAGTGTGAAGTGGCTTTTTATACATAGACCTTTACAGGATAGCTCTGTACAAGAATTGGTTTAATATTGGGAGAGTCAGAAGAGAACACTGAAATTCAAATTCATGTTCTCCAAAGACTGAAAAATTTGGTAGGTGAACTAACTTAGATGTCGTTTCCCTCAGAAAAATTTGTGTCCTATGTATTTAGAAGCAATTTTTTTGTTCTTGTTTTGGGGTGGTGGTGGTTAGTTGCAGTACAAAAATCTGCTTCCATAATAGTGCTGATAATATTTTAAGCAACATACAGAAAAAATAACATGTCAAGGGGATGGATTAAAATACCAGACATTACTTTCTCTCTACTCTCTCTTATTATTCTGCTTCCTAAATGATACTTCCTGTTTAATTTCCTGATTATGTGATGATTTTAAAGAACTGTCAACTTGACAAAACTTGGAAATTGGTTTTCCTTATGGACATCCATAATATTTAGATTCGTTTTTGCTAAAGCTTTTGGATTTATTTTGTTTTGTGATTATATTATTGCTAAGGGCCTGATTCTAAGAGCTACCGGGTTTATATTTTCATTAGAGCCTCACCTGTAGAAATTAGAGTTAAACCTCATAGCAGTAATAAGGACTGACTTGTTTGCTCCTGAATGCTTTGGTTGTAGGTCCTCATCTCTCAGAAGGTCACATGCACTGGCTGTCGCTCAGATTTCGAACAAAATGAGATCCTTTAGATGCTTTTTGTGTTTCAGCCTAACAAATAATATTTGGTTGTGTACTTAATGAAAAAGATTGCTGGTGGATGCTCTTGCTCAACTTTCAGTTGTTATCTGTGCTCATTGATCCATGAAAGCAGTTTAATTACACTAAAAATGAATATTGATGGGTGAAGAAATAAATAAATATTTTAAATCTATGTAGCATAATTCACTGAAATAAATGAGTTTACTGCCCTTCCTAGGACTACCTTTAAGAAAGGTTAAAATGGAGATATAATGTGCTGTGTGTCTGTCTGCATACTTCAGTGTTCGCTTTTAATCTGTCTGTCACTACTTCTAAAATCAAGGGCTGGTCGAATATGTTGATTTGTAGATGAGCACTTTGTAGACTTCAGGTGATCTGTCTCTATGTGATATCTCATATTTATATTGGGTTGACTTGGTGTGGATTTATTTTAGCCACACTTAAAATGGCAAGAATTAGCTATGAAAGGGTAGGAAGTGGGCTTAACTGTTACCCAGATAGCGTATCGAAGAGTTATTGACTGAGCTTAGTTCTGTCTCTTAGCTCTCAGTGTGGCAACATTTTGGTTGAGTGGGAAATGTAGACTTTATTCTGTTGTGCTGCAAGGAAGTGCATTCTGAAGGTTTTTCTTGAGCATAACATATTGTTCAAGCATCAGAATCACCAGCTGTGTTCCAAATTGTGGGATTCAAGACACTTATTTTTATGCATGCGAGGCAGAAGGGTAATTGATGTTTAGGTCAGTACCTTGAAAGGTCTCTCAAAATAACATAGAAGTAGCGTGATCTGATTGTTGCTAATCTCATTTCCTGGTCTAAAAAGTGTTTGAGATTTTTGGCTGTGTTTTCTGGCAGTTGACTGAATTACTGGGTGAAAATACAGTAATTTAGAATAACTCACATTTCTTTAACTCTGTTTGTAAGTGAATTTCTCAAAGGGCTTGATAAAGCCTTTAATTACAGAGTAGCTGTGGAATAAATATCCATAGGACAATGCAGGTACCATTTAAAGCTCAGCTACATCACCTTTATGGCAATCATGCTTGATGTCAACTAATGAGCATGGTGTTCATGAGAGAGTAGATATTGGCAGGATAATACAGCTGTTGCTGCAACTATAAAAGGTCATTGGATTTTTAAGCTTTCAGTTAGCAAACACGTACTTAAATGGATAGGAACTGGGACTGATGTTTCAGCCATTCTCACTGTGAAGTCACTTAAATATGTATGTACGACCAGTGAAAACCTAACTCTGACAGCTTCCACCTTCATGGAAATTAGGGAAAAGCAGACCTGACCTTGGGGACTCTTACATTCCCCGCATTAAGTGCGAGGCAAGCACTACCCAAAGTAGTTCATGTTTGTCACCCTCCCATGCCCTCACCGACTTCAGACACTGACTCACAGGTTCAGCTGTCCCTTCATTTAAAACAAAACCCCAACCCTTTTTATTAAACAGTAATCAAACCATTTAAGAGATGGTTTTTGCCCCCTTTCTCAACGTTACAGTGTTTATTTTTGAAACTGTGTCTGAAGTGATATCCCTGATGTTGAACAGGAGCAGGGCTGTGGAGATAGAAATTACAACTTGGGTCTCCTGGTGCTGGTTTGACATCTTGTCCATTGGGCTATACTGTCCACACCAGTGGTGTGTGTCCAGTGTTTCCAGCTTGCTCCTGTGTTTGGTTTGATAGTCACAGTAATGAGTGTTTCTCATCTTGTTTCCTGCTAGGCCATTTACTGTATTAAAATCTGTGTGCTCTGTTATCCTGGAGCTGATCTCAAGGGTTGGTATATAACAGTCCAGTATTTGTGGCTCATTTAACTTTGCAGTTTTTAAACACGGTTATTGAAGCTCTTCTGTCCTTTCTTTGTAATCGCTGCAAGGACTTAGCAGTCCTGTCTGATCAAGTGTGTTGTACAGAGAAGTAGCTTGCAAAATATTAAAGAATATATGAATCAGAAGAAGAAAAAGTTGCTTGTTAAACTGCGCCTCTAGTTTCTCGTGATTTAGGAAAAGGAGAAATTCTTCAACTACGTATGATTGTTTTTAAAAAAAATAAATTGTAAAGAATGGCATTTTCCCCATAATTCTCTGATTCAATGATTTGTAAAAAGGAAAAAATAAAATTATTGCTACTGTAGTTCTGTAATCTTGTACACAGTAGGCGAGATCCAGAAGTGGTATGAACGTTGATATAAATGAGGGTCTCATTTCCTTCATTAGTGGCAATCCAAGAAGTTAGGTGTTTAGTACATTTTAATTGTCAAAATTAATGAAAAGCCAATGGCATCTCAACGTGATGAATCATAGAATTAGAGTGAGAGATAGTTGAAATATATCACTGAATATGGAGGTGACCAACATATCATTGAAGTGTGGGCGTGACCAGCTTTGTCTAGAGGCTGAGGATACCTTCACTGAGAGGCATGTTTTTAGAAATAACCACTACCAAGATTTAGAAATTGGCCTTTAATTGTCATTATTGATTACTTCTTTGTATGTGTTCACTGTTAAAACCTTAAGCATCTAATCCTGTGTTAAGTTTGCATTTCTAAATCAATACTACCAAAAGAGAATTTTGCTTGCAGAGTTTATTCTATGTCTGACAAATGAAAACTATTAATGAGGAGCTCCTAATTTCCATATGCATTTCTACTGTGCATCATAAACTGGCTTGAAATGATAGATAGATGCTATTGGTTGCTCAGGCATTCATGCCTTCTGGTATAAATTGCCATCATTATGACTGTTAAGAATATGTTAGCTGGGTGTTTGGGTGTCTGTTGCTGTTGGTACTTCTCCTTGCACCAAGAGGCACGTTGAACGCCTCTCAAAGCAGTAAAATATGACTTCTGCGCCTGGAGAACTGTGATACAAATTGCAAATTGGTGTAATGAGGGTGTCCCAGTACAGAAAAGGTAGTAAAACTAGAAGGGTCCCTTTATTAGGCAAGATCATAGCATGCCTGGAGGTGAACAAAGTGAACTGGGGATATCTGTTCTAATTTGCACTTTGTTAATAGCTGATCTCCCTACAATCCAGGTCTCTTGTCTTTGGGAAAAGCTATGTTCTTTCTCAATTGTGTGTGCACTGTTAACCTTCAGGAATAAATTACCTGAAAAAAAAAAATCGATTATATACACACACGGCAGATTAGACTTGAGCTCCATCTCTACTGAAGTGACTTTTCACTCCAACTAACAGTAATTTAGTTGGGTTTTTTTGGAAAACTTAATAGAAAATACACAGCAAGGTGATGTGACACCATTTTAAATAGTCTTCATTGTCCTTGGCCGTTTCCTGTTGGTTACAAGGGCATAGAAGTGTTTGCTGTGTGTTCACCTCAGAAGGGCTCTATTGAAGTACAGTCTGTCACTTTTTCAAGACCACAATGATATTAATATTAAGCAGGTTTTCCTGCAAACATGGCAAATAGAGGAAAATAACAGTTTTGTGTCTAATGTTAATCAAATAAAGATGCTAAAAATGGATAGGCAGGTGGTCTCTTGATAAAGATAACTCTGTATTTGTGGATACAAACTGCTTGCTGGTCATTTTGAGCTAGGTAGGAATTTGCAGTGGGCACTGTTTTAATAAAGCATAGCGGTACCTTCCCCGAGAAAGGTAGCAGTTCTAATAAGAAACTGTGCTCAATAAGGTATGACTGAAGTAGTTAACTTCCTTTAGAATTAACCTTTAATGAAAATCTCAATGTGATTAATGGAGAAAGGAGATTCTTCATACGTGTTATATGTTGACAGTATTAACACTTAAGATGCACTGAAAAATACTCTGATATATTTGTAGGACTTGAGTGTCTTCTTCAGTTGCATACCAATATGTGCTTTCTGAAATAAATCATCAGTGGACTCCATCAGTGTGGTACACATCAGATTTGGCAGCAGGTGTGATTATAATCTCCTTTCTGAAGCAAGTTAATTGTCAGTTGTTCAATTTAACACATAGGTATTTTCCACTGAAGGTGAAATATCAGAGCGCTACCTGCTTGATGAGGATATTTAGATTCCATGGCTCTTTTAGTAAAGGTGGATTTTTTTCTGCCATTAAGATTGTAATCTGCTGAAGTCTGTAATTGTTAGGTGCATTCTTTAGCTGTCAGATGTCACTCTCTTGCAGAAGTTGGAGCTTTTCATAGGTACTGTACATGACTTTGAAGTCTTCTGGGGTAAGCAGAAATGCTGTGTTAAAGTATTGCTAATAAAAATGTAAATACCAAAAAATACGTTATCCAGGGAAATTCAGATCTGCAGAATGTGCCGATCTATGCAGTGAACCTTTGTGAGGAGCGGCAACAATAGAGATTTGGGTATTGAGTTGAGCAACGTTGGCTTTTGACTCTTTAAAGTGTCACAGATGGCAGGGAGGCAAATTAAAAATTCCTTTAAAAACAGTTGTGTGTGCTACCAGGCTTCTGACAGATGGGTTTCTGCAGTAAGGACTGCAAGCTATAGTTTCCGCTGCTACTGTTGACTTACGAATTCAGGGGAGTTAGTGCTGGATCAATAGGGATTTTAGAAGGCTTCAAGGCTTATAGTGGGAGGTGAGTGAGTGATATCCTTGCACATTCAAGAGGTTACTCAGTAGTAAATAAGGCAAAGATATGAATTTCTACCACAACAGTGATATGAAAGAATGAACTTTATTGCTTGAAAGGCAATTTTTCTCTCGTCAGCAAATGTGCATGTGACTGGGACTCAGTTAATTCAGTTTGGTAATTGGCTCAGCAGTTTGCGTGGTAAAGCCTGACTACTGGTAGTACTGACGACAAAACCAAACATCTGTTATTCCTCCTGAGAGCCGAAAGTCTAATCCCTTCGGTGCTGTTTTCCGTGAAGTGGCTGAGCCCATCACTGATGCTCCTCTGATCTCTGGGAGCAGCACACCATGGATGTGCCCACGTGTCTGTCCCGTGACACAGATGTTGAATCACCTGAGCTCCTGGAGGGGGAAAGGAGTAAAGGTTTTAAGGAGAAGACAGGTACCAAAAACTGGTACTGACTAGTTATGAAAGAAATTGGAAGGAATTGAAATCTTGATTAAGAACTAGAGAGAGGGAGCAGGGCAGGGTCTTTGCTGTACACGTGGATTCACACCAGCTCATCTTACAGGAAGAGGAGAAGAGAGGTGTATACCGATATCTAATGTCTTTGTCCTAAGCTTCTTTTTCCAGATGTATTCAGGTATCTGATTAAAAAAAAAAAAGGCTGGATTAAACTGACCTCAGATGTGCTACACAATGTCATATCCAATGTAGAGGGAGAGTACCTCTTGAGAGAATTGTGTGTGCTTATCTGAATGGTTACAGAAATTCTTGTCATGTTAGATAAAAGCCAATGTGCAGAAATGAAGAATTAGGATGCAAGGAAAAAAAATAATGCAAATAAGAGCTTTAGGATTTATTGTCATCAAAGATGTCAGTAAAAGCCCTGTGTCACTTCAGAAGGCATGGAGAGGCTTGCACGCTGGGGTATTCGGTGGGCGTTTCCTCTTGGATTAAAAACTGTAGGCAGAATACAAGCCAAATTACCTAAGTTTCCACGCGACAAAAAAAAATAAAATTCTTTTGCTGAGGCAGCGGCAACAAGTGCAAACTGGGGCACAGCAAACCGGGCAGTGTGCCACCCTTGCTGTAGTCTGTGCTCTGTAGCAGGTAACACCTTATTTCCCTTTCCTAGACCACCTGTAAATGGCCAGAACCTCTCACATCTCCAATAAGTAACACAGAATCACCTTTCAGAAAATCCTGTTCAGAGCCACTGAAGCAGAAGCTGGGAAGGCAAATCTATTGGAAAGCAGGGATTTTGCATATTAATGCATGACCATGTTAAATTGGGGGGTCCCCGATATCAAATTTTGACTGAATGCCTGGCGGAGGGGAACCCTGATTGCATCTGGGCCACTATACAAATCTGCACCAAAATACAAATGTATTAATTATAATATTAATAAAAGCAGCAGCTGTAGATGGCATTAGCACCTTTAGAGAGAATTTTGAATAATTACTGTAGCTGAATTTTTCATATTCTAAAATTACTGAACTTTTAAGTAACTCAGTTTCCAAACATTTGTAATTATTCTTATTGCACTGGGTCAATCTGGAGACTGTCTAATGCCAGGAAGGGAATGCTTCACACTGACAGGCTAGAGGAGAGAGGAGAAACTTACAATTCTTTCAGAGTAAGAAGAAAGACAATTCATTGCTGATGGAACTTTAGGAAATGTTAGGAACAGCCCGTCAGGTGCATTGGTGTGAGCATCTTCTGGGCATACTGATAGACAAGGCTAATAAAGCCAGGGCTCAAGAACATGAAAGAAAGTGCTTGGCAGGAAGCCGTAGGCAAAAGGTTCATCTCTGTATTTAGAAATGAGTAAAATTGCAGTTGAAAGGAGGTTGAAAAAAGGAAGGCTAGATGTGTAAGGAGAAGAATCAGAGGACTGATGCTATTAGCACAGGGCTACATATTGCATGGGGACTGACCATAGACTCATCTTTATTTCATAGTGTCTGAGACCGGAAAGGGGAGAAAGAAATCAAGCAAAGTTCAGACCGGCTATTAAAGTGTTTGAGTAGTGTTGTACTGATCCCAAGAGGCTTGCTGAAGCCAGTTCTGTGCAAAGTACTGCACGTGACAAGCACACAGGGGAGGCTCGGGCATGGCCAGCGCCTGAAGCCTCAGCAGTGGCAGAGGGTGGTACTTGCTCCAGGTCTGCACTGCATGCCTTGGCTGAACAGTTCTCCGCCAGCATGGTCTGGGGTAGGATTTCCTCCCAGTCCTAAATCTCATGTGAACATGGAGGAAATGAAACCGTAAATTTAAAAAATGGTTTATTTTCGCTGCTACAAGATCATGTCTTTTTATTTCTGCTTTTGGCTATCATATCCTAACATACATACATCATCAAAACTGAGCATTTTTTCCCCCTAAGTGCCAACAGTTTGCTCTCGCTGAACAGATTGATCTCTGGAGGCCTTAGATGGTAAAGCTGACTTTTCAGCCCTTAGAGCATTTCTGTGTTTTGGGTTAGTTTTTTGTTTGTTTGTTTTTTCCTTACAGTTCTGTGGCATTACCACATCTTACATTTCAGCAAATTTGCTAACTGTACCCTGGCCTACCTACCTAATACTCTGTATGTTTTTTGTCACCTACAAATTTTGGCACCAGCAAAGGATCTTTGTAAGAATTTATATGATCAGTGATAGTGACTAGTTACTGGGAGATAACGAACCCTGAATGCTGCTTAACTATATGTATAACAACTAGGGCACCTATTTCATGAGTTCCTTTCAAAATATGTAATGGAAATTGTGAGGTTGACTTTCCAAAGACTTTCATGCTGGCCTAGTTCTGCTCCTGCTGGAGACCATAGTAAACTCCCCTTCCTAGCCAATGGGAGCGAAGTTAGGCAGGCAATGAGAGCTTTAGAAAATCCCACCCTACAATTACAACCAGAAATAATTTTCTAGCAAATTGTTGTCTATGATTTCTTTTTTTAAAAGCAAAGCCACCCATTGGGAGTTTGATTCTGTAGGACTCTAAAGATGTCTGGGAGCAGGGGGAAGGGGAGGAAATCAAATCTAAAAATAACTTAAGAGGAGCTCTTTTATGCCTCAAAAAAATCCACAGTTGTAGACCTGTCATTTCAGGACCTCCAGGGCTGAGAAATAAGTGTTGGATGCTCTGGAAAGAGAATATGTGCATGCAAGCATGTGCCTGTGTGCTTTGGATGTATACACAGAAACTTTGTCAATTTTTACCCTCCTTGGGATGAATTGAAAACATTTATTAAAAAATCGGGGTTACTCTCCTCTTCAGCATGTTTATTACATTTTTTTTATAGGTAATACCCAAAGTACTGCAATTCTTTAAGGCTAATGTTTGCTAATCTGTTGGAAATCTTTTAGCTGTAGTTTATAAAACAGTGAGGCTGTTCACCCAAACAAGTGAATCATTGCCAGTAGAACTGCAGAAAAAACTGGATTTTCAGAAGAAATCTGAGGTGCTCTGTTGTAAGCAGAGCAATAGACACAGGACCATGTTGGGCTCAGCACTTACACCAGAGTCAATCCCAATCAGGTCCAGAAACTTTACCAAGTCCATGCTAACTTCATGGTACATTTATGTGAGAGCAAAATATAATCTATGGTGTCATACTGCTTGCTTTACTTGGGGGTGGATTAACAAGGTTCATAGTTGTTGCTGACCTGACTCCTAGTAGCGCGTCTGCCCCTTATTGATCCCTGGCTGCAGCTTCGTAGGAGGCTCATGAAAATGCCACTTGGGAATGAGGTGGCCGAATTCCTGTGGGTAAAAGGCATCTGATTTTTTTTTTTTTCCTCCTAGGAGAGCGAGTGTGTCACCTCCTTGATTGCTTTCAGTTGTCAGAGTCTATCTGGCAAGTGTGCAGAAAAGTGTTTCCTCATGTATTTGAGTTGAAGGACTTGGGAATACAGTCTTTTGTCTTTTCAAGGTGGGGATCATTGGTCTGGCAATACTTTGCTGCTGTTCTGCTGGAAAAGCTGGCCATGTGGCGTAAGGTAAATCAAAAGCCAGAAACAGAGCCGATCATGCTTGAATTCTGTAGTTCTTCCACAAAGGGTTAATATTCTTCCATTTGTTTTAAAGTGTAATTTTTTGCATTTATTTTAATTGGAGCCTCCAGTAACACCCATCAAGCCAAATTATACGAAGGGTTTGTAGTCAGACGCTACTGAGGGAGGAGGAAGGATGTAAACATTGCTGCTTGCTTCATAAAGAAGCGTATTAATCTCACTCTGCCAGGCCTTTGTAAACCTTTGCAGTGGATAAATGATATTACAATTCTTCAAGCATGTAGAGAAGGGAAAGCTGGTTACTTCACTTGTGCTGTCAGCTATCATTGGCAATGTAAAGTCTGTATTCCTGCAGCTGCTGACAGTTTGTAGAAGTCATGAATAAAAATCTGCATTTTTAGTCATATTGTGCTGCCTAATCCTAGTATGCTGTTAGCATGATATCCTGTTTCTGGGTGGAATATAATAGATTTGATTGAATAATTCTATTTTGAGTTTAGTATTTCATCTTTCTGCCTGTATTTTCAAGATTATAAATAAATTCATGTGATCATTTAGACATTATCTTACAATAAAAATCTATGGTAATTCCTGGATAAGAGATAAGAATTCATTTGTAATTTTGATCAAATGTTATGTATATTCATCATTATGTAATATAATATTTCTGTCACAATATTACAAAAACTTATCATTGCACTCTGGGACTGTAATTTCAAGACACATTCTTTGTGGTAGTCAGTGTTGACTGGTGCTATAAAAGATAGATGATGAAGAGGATTCCATTCTTGCTTTCTAGAGGTCATAAGTAGAATCATAAATATACCACAATAATACAAGTTCTAATTCATATTTCTGTGTAATTATAGAAAACGTAGGTGGTTATTTGTGCCCTGTAATTTTCTAGCTGTATTTCCTGTAAATGCCAGCTGTACAATTTTTCTATATATTTTCATAGCTGAAGGAAAATGTCATTTCCCAGTAGACAGTCCTCTGTAAATAAAGTAAAAACAGAAATGTAAAATGTCAGCAACTGTTTTGTTTTGTTTATTTTTTGAGAAGGCCATTTTGCTTGTGTGTTTGCATGCAGTGAGCAGGCAAAAGGGGTTGCATTTTTTTTCCCAGTGTGCCGATAAGGATGATATTTCAAGCAGCATTTTTAATTTGTTCTTCTCCAGGGGCTGACTGGTATAAAATGGTGATAATGAATTATTAACAGTTTTTAACAGAGATGCTGCCAGTTCACAGTATGCCTGTAATCCACGGTTGGGTCCTGTCCTCCTTGGAGGAATAGGACTTTGTTCTGTGAAATCAGTGGGATTTCAGCTGTGGTCGGATGACCTTTGAGAAACAGCTGTAGTGGTTTGAGGTGTTATCATCCCTGAATTGTTCATCCTTTGCATTGGAGATTGGGCTAGAAGACAGTTGAGGTAGCAGAACAAATCGTCCAAACACTGTTCAGCAGCTTTCATGCAAAATCAACTATCTTTGTTTAATCAGGTTGCACTGATTATCCAGGTCAAGACATTTGAGTCTGTGCTGAAGAGGAAGAGGAATGTTAATACAATCAGCTCCTCAATCAACAGCAGGAGGGGTGGTCTTCAGCCGAAGAGTTAGTGAACAGCTTATACAAGGGAAGGGCTTAGACCTTGTAGAAACACGTAGCCATTGGAAATGCTGGCTTTCAGGTTTTCTTAGTTGTCCTGGTTTCAGCTGCGATAGTTAATTCTCTTTCTAGTAGCTGCTGTGCTTTGGGTTTAGTATGAGAATAACATTGATACATATTACTTTAGTTGTTGCTACGTGTTGTTTATATTAGTCAAGGACTTCTTCAGCTTCCCATAGAAGCTGAAAGGGAGCATAGACAGGACAAGCTGGCCAAAGCAATATTCTATACCGTAGATGTCATACTCAGTATATAAATGGGGGTTGTTCAGTGGGCAGGGATCCGTGCTCACTGCTCGGGACAGGCTGGGCAACTGATCATCGGGTGGTGAGAGCAACTTGGGTTGTATCACTTTATTTTGTATATGCTTTTATCATTATTACCGTTATTTTCCTCTTCCGTTATTGTTCTATTAAACTGCCTTTATCTCAACCCACGAGTTTGGGTTTTTTTTTCCCCTCCTATTTTCCCTCTTCTCCCTGTTCTACTGGAAAGGTGGTGGGGAGTTAGTGAGTGAGTGGCTGTGTGGTCCTAGTTGCTGGCTGGAGTTAAACCATGACATTAGTTTGTTTTAATCTTGGAGAAAAAGGTTGGGGAGGGTAAGATTTGTACATTGGGGTCTAGATTCGTTCAAAAAAACTGCATAGATATCTTTGATTTACCTTCCTAACCTGCTGTCTTAGTCCTCCCCTGTAGAGGACTGCCATTTTGAGGGTGCATTTCTTTCCATCTACGATGTCAATAGTCCTGTGCTTGGTCTTTTCAGTCACTGTAGAAGGACCACATGCCATTTCATACACGTATATTAAGTATTACCTTTGTTTTTCTGTCATTAGGATGAATTTGGTGTTAACAGCTCAAATGCACAATCAAGTTACTGTGCTAACAAATTGCCTCCGCCAAAGTCATGCGAGTTATCTTTAACCACCTCTTACTGCCTATTAAGTTGTAATGCATTAATTTGCATTTATTATGGTCTAAGACTGTGCACACTGATGGTTGACATGGGTCAGCTGATATTTGGTAGCTGAATAAACTATAACTGGATTTGGAATCTAATTCCAAACCAAATGTGTGTGTGAAGAGTATTATTGTTACTAAACTACTTTATTAGAGTATCTGTGTAAAAAACAAATATTAAATTAATAGATGTGATCTAAGGTAGATAGGCGTGATCTGCTTAGTTTAATATCCTCTCTCCAAGAGAAATTTGTTTGGGGAAAACATCACAGTATCTCAGAACAAGAAGTGAAGGGGGAAGAGTTAATGTTTCCTACCCTTTCTTTTTTCTTTTCTTTTTTTCTTTTTTAAATATACCAGTAGTGAGTTTTGTTGAATAACCCTTATTCTTCTGTCATGAGACAGAAAACTGAAACTCCCTCTCAATATAACTCATTATTTTTGATACATTAATTATGCATCTTCTTGTTTATTTCCCTTCTGGGATAAACACTATCAGTGTTTTCAAATCCTACTTCAAAGGGAGAAGCTCTGTTTACAAAGAATTCAAAAAAATATGGCTAATCTTAAAAGTATGTTCCAGACACAAAGTCTTTGATAAATGTAACATTACTGTTATAACAAAGCATCGGGGGAAAAGATTGAGTCAGAAAATAATATCCTATATGTTCACTGACCTGATGCTGCTACCTTTAGATTGAAGATAGCTAGAGTTAGTATGAGAAAAACCATTCTTGTTATGTTTTGGAGGATAGGGAAAGAGCAACATATTTCTATAAAATCTGCAATTTGTGTATTCAGGTTTTTGAACAGAAATTCTGGACTGCCCAGTTCCTCAGCAGTGTGTTAGAACTGGATAACAAAGGGAAGCATAAACCAGGCTTGCAGTCACTGGAGGAACAAAGATAATCTACATATTTATGAGAATAAATAAGGACAACATTTGGACTACTTGTTTTTGCTGTCTCAATTGCTTCTTCCAATCATAGCATCCCTTTTTTATCTGTCTTCATCTTTTTCTTAATTAATACCAGTAAAGTCATCCTCATCCATGTTGTCTAGACATCTTTTTTCATACTTAAACATTTTAATTTTAAAAAAATATTGTTGCCTCATGAGCGCAACATACTCTGAGGCAGTATAAATACCCCTAGTTATGTTTGCCTTGGGCTACTTTTGGTATATTGAGGACCTGTAAGGTAGGTATGAATCAGAGCACTGGAGTTAGAGCCCAAGTCTTCTATGTAATAAGCGGTGAGAGCTGTGTGACCTTGAGGGTGGATGAGGAATATATCGGGAATTTTAGCAGAAAAGTGGCTTCTCTGTAAAAACCTCAGTCTTTTTTAACATCGCAAAACTTTAGTATTTCAATTAGAAGTCTGTTATGGCAATGGTGGTCTTTTAGATAAGTGTTTTGTTTTGGTTTAGTTTGTTTTGTTTTGTTTTTTTTTTTTTACTTGAGCACTGGCACTCAATTTATTATTGCAGATGAGAGAGCATTAGAATGCATGTCAGGATGTTCTTCACATCACAAGATTTGTTTAGTTTGCTGTTGCATAGGCACAATGATATTCTGAAAGGACCAAGACATTAAAGTCATTTAGAATTAGGTTTTGCAGCTTAATATATTTCTTGCATAGTGATAGATGACTTGTTTTACAATATAAATAAAGTCATTGGAATTAATTGTGGGGTATAAATTTAAACATAAACTTGCCGAGTCCTTGCAGAATTGTGGCCTAACAATTATTACATCCTGGAAAATTACTACGTTTAAGTACATAGCAAAACTTGGCTTTCAATTTCGGAGATAGATCTGAGCTGTCTGACTACTTGTTGAAACACGTTTTATGTAAAAATTGAAAAAGCAAGTTTGATAGGAGCATTTATTTCCATATATCAGTGTTCATTTAAAAAATTGCTTCTAATTGTCAAATTTCGTGTAATGAAGTCTTAAGTCAAAACCTGGTAACTGTTATGAAAAGATAGGTCAGAAAGAGGCAACTCATGACCAGCCCTGGGGCAAGTCAAAACTTGTTGGTACATCTGCCTATATACTGTTTTTTATTGTTTGTCAAGGAGTCAGAAGATGCTACAAGGGGAATGAGTATCTTCTGTAACTAGTGTCTGTGCTTCCAGAACGTGGCTGCCTGCAGCAGGGACTGTACATACCTTGTTTGAGAAGTCTTTACATAGTAAAGAAGAGAGCAAAGAAGGACTTAATCTTTACTAACTGTGTCTTTGAGTGTACATTTCCCACTGTAATCTGCAATGGATTGCTGTAGAATAATAGCAGAGGTTGCTTTAATTTTGTATTACATAAGGGAAAGTCAGGTAGAATGGGTGCAAATTAGAGCATGTTCAAACTTGTGTTCTATAAATATAACTGAACTTTTAATACACATTTTTTTTAGACTTTTCATCATGGTTATATTTATTAGTATTTTGCTGCAAGAAAATAATTCTTGAAGGATAACTAGTTTTTCACTTCTGTTAGTGTAAATAAAAACATTCAAATTTAATTTGATGGGATAATGCAAACTGAGTGTCCTCCATTTTATATATAAAGGCTGAAAAAACGCCAGTTTTGCATATTCTCTAATTAACTTAAACTTTGCAAAGATTCCTTGACTAAATCTTGCAATTCCTTGCTCGTTGATATTATAGTAGGTGAAACATCTGCTTTATTCAGTACACACAATTGTACAGATAAATTAATCCATAGTAATAGTGCACCTGTCCTATATTTGGGAAAGAAAACATGGCAGTCTGCAGCAATATTGATTCATGTATTTGGACCCAGGACTTAGCATGGTGTAGGTGATGTCTGAGTACCATTTAAAGTGAAGAATCAGTGTTCCATTTCTGCCATCTAAATCTATGAGCGTTAATTGCTATAAAGAACCCAAGAATAACAGTAGAGTAGTATCTCCTTTCAGTGTTGGGGAAATCATTGTAACCTCAAAAGGTTCCCAAGATAGTCTGAGATTTTGAACAGTTCTAGTTCTTCTCAGTTAATTATTTAAAAGATATTGAAGCTGTATGGAAATGCTCAAGAAATTAAGTAACAGTGGTAGTAGGAGACTTCAGAATAGTTTTTATTCTATAATAAAGTATAATGTATTCGATACACTTCTGTGTGATATTAGTTAAGATATCTAAGAGTGTAATTCTCAGTTATATTTTCTTCTCTTTCTTTTCTAAGAGTTCTCTACTGTTAACCAGCAGCTACAAGAAACTTTGGTAGTAATTTTTGGCATTCTCATACAGGGAGAAAATAGAGAACTTTTAAAAAAGAAAAAGAAGAAAAACAACAGCAATTAGTTCAGCTCGGAGCACTTTCCTCCATGGCTGGACAATTTTAAAGTGACAGAATCAGTTTCTCGTAACAGAGGCCAGGTGAAGAGATACCAGATCACAGTTAGTAAAATCTCAGTAGCAAAAGCCTAAACACAGGATTTAAAGTGGACAATACTTGCTAACCCTATAACAAGTTCTGTTCTGTAATCTCCTGTTTATATGAAGTATTGATTTCTGTGTCAAAATTCTCTGTAAGACAAGCAAATATACTTAAATCTTATTAATAACGTTTGGCAACTTGCCTTTCCCCTTTCTCTTCTTTCTGCAATTCATTTTTTGGTTGCCTTGTCACATACATCTGATGGTCAAGCTGATGCACTTGAAGGCACTCCTGCTGCTGACCTTGGTCAACAAGCTATTTGTGATCGCAGTAGACGTTTGATGTGTTTGGGTGCGTTTTACTGAACGTGTTTTGCTATTTGTTTTATCCTAGAAGTAAATGCAGACATGGTTCCCTGAAACCACCAGTTGGCAGCAAGGGCTAATGGCAGGACCAACCTCTCGATGTCCAAACCAAGTCTTCTAACCATCTCCTTGCTGATGGCTGATGCAGACCTTTGAGTTAGAAAAGAGCCATGTCTGTTGTGAGAAGTATTAGACTGAAGGCTGCCTTTTAGAACTAGAAACTTGAATGGGCAGCCTGGTGCCTTCACATATCTAAAGGTGTTATATCGCAGACCGTAAATCTGACCATTGACTGTACATCACGATTATGTCATATAAGTGCAGCTGGAAGAACATTTAAACATTAAACCAAACGGCTCAACTCTTTCAGACAGCAGCACACGTATAACAGTTTCAGATCATTCATCCATCTAGATTTTGATCTACTGTGAAAAGAAATGCCAGAATTTATGCACTTGGTCACACGGCTGACAGATTCCTCAGGATGCTTTGAAGAAATCTGACAGCTCCAATTTAAGTTTACTAATGTGGTAAAGTGTTTTTTAAAGGGAATAAACATTTTATAAGGGGAGCTGCAGTCTTGCCAGGGAAGTGTTTGGCTTTGCAAAAACAAAGCAAACAAACTCCCCTCCATAAAATAACACGGCTTTACAGTAATACCGTTAGAGAAATTTATATGGTTAAATCTGCTGAAGAAACTAAAGGATTCCATAGGCCATTGGATTTCTGGGGCAAAATCCTGTTAGTCCAGAAATATTCTAACAGAAGATAGGGGAAAAAAAAAAAGAAAAAACAGAAGGTGATTTGTTTTGTTTTGTTTTTTTTTTTTTTTAATCACACAATTTAACCTAAGTTAAACATGAGTTTATATCTTTCTTAAATCATTTTGAATGCACGGAAACGGAGTGAGAGTGCAGTTAGTGTAATAGCTTTGTCGAATTGTATGGGAGCAAGAGGTAGTTCAGGAGAGAAAGCTGCATCAACACGTCTGTGGACATTGTAGTGTCCCCTATACTCCTCGACAGCAAGGGCTAAGGAAACTGATCTCTCCCTTCCCATTCAGATTGGACCAATTTCCTTAATGCTTTTAACATAGCATGGGTGAAATAGATTTTTAACTTGAACTTGTGAAAGAACTTAATTGCTGTTCAGGATATTACTTGTTTTCTGCTGTACTGTAATACATAATGTTTTTTTTTTTGCAGTAAAATAGCATCTTAGAGTGAGAACACTTAATAACAGTTACTCTGATTTTTAAACTATAACCATCAACAGGAAGATAAGCATCATGTTGTTCCTCACTTCACAGATGTACAGTGAAGATAATTGGTTTGATTGTGTCTATAGTGTCAGGTGTAAACTTTGAAATAATCAAGAGAATGAAAGAAACTTGTATTGCCTGAAATGAGTCAAGAGGTCCTCCCACCGGCACCCTTGTTCACAGGGGACAATCCCAGATGATGAAACTGAAGTGCCAGTAGAGGAGGTATTATTATTAAAATAAATTGCCAGGAGCTGATGATACTCACCTAGGAGGTGAAAGAAACTTAGGGATGAAATAGCTTGTACCAGTTGCTGAAATCTGATGTGCCACCAGAGGACTAGAAGATGTCCAATATACCTCAAAATCGGAGAGGGAAGAAAAGGGAGGATGTGTGATCTGTGGAACTACCCAGTAAGCCCAATACCCATACCTAATCAATAGAAACACTTTAAAAGAATAAAAATAATAAATAAAACTTGTATCAAATGGATTCTATATGAATCTTAATGTCTCAAAAATATGTTGGAGGATTTTTTTGAGGAACGAACCAATATTTGAAAAAGAAAGATTTTTTTTTTTTTGTGTGTCTATTTGGATTTTCTAATAATGGTCCTGCTTTCTGACTTTTACTGCTGCTTTGTGTGTTTCAGTATTGGCACAGGAATCTGTGGATGCAAAACATTTGCAATTGTTTAAAAAGGATTAAGAAATTCATGAAAGAAAAGTACATCTAGCCTGTTAAACACAAAGCCGCCACTCTTGTCTTGGAAACCACTACCATCTTCCATCAACTCATGGTTCAGTATAGAAAAAGTGTAGAGCAAAAACTGTTGGGCAAAGCTTTACTTTCCTATAGTAGTTTTTCTCAGAAATCTATTCCTCTCCAGTCCTGGACAAAATATATTGATGTGAACCCTCTGTCAGCACAAGTTTTGCCTTATCTTATGAATATTTGAAGAGTATAAAACCACAAAAGCCCCTGTGTAGCATCTTCATCTTCCACTGGCAAGTACTCCCCAGGGCTATGTTTTTTTTTAATGTGAAATGATAAATGTACCCAATATACATTTTTAAAAAGTTAAATATTATGGTTGTTCTCTGAATAGATTATTATTGAATGGTTACTCTCCTAGAACTGAAAATACTTAATTTAATACTGTTCCAGTAGCATGAAAGATGTGTCACACAACAGGTGATCCTGTTCAGAAGGAGGTGTACCAGAATACACTTGAATGCACCTGAAGTGATTCAACATACTCTTTCTCAACATTCTGAATGGAACACCCTTATAGCTTTATCATGTGATTTTTTTTTTTCCTATCTATTGTCTTTGTTAAGTGATGGATTCACTGGATGAACATGATATTGGGTGCTAAACTTTCTCATAGCTTTCTAAATCTTCTTATTTCTTTCAGCAGATAGATATGGATACAGTCTTCTCTCTGAAGATGACACACACATCTCCCCAGTTATTCATTTCTTTGTTGCTTCTTATAGTACACTCGTCATCTTTCTCTTAAGCCTAGCTCAAAATTTAGTATCTAAATACAATTTCAGTGGAATCGAAGTGCAGGAGAATAATCCCGAGAATGTCACTGGGTGAGTTACAATCCCTGGAAGTGGAACTTTTTTCACTAGTGGAGTTATTAAAGTGCCTAGGCTTTTACTGCTGTGCAAGCCGAGAGGTGTCTCGGTGTCTTGGTGCCTACCTGGTGCCTGAGGCAGTGTGTGATTCACACAGCCGGCATCTCGCTGCTTAATCCCCCAAGCAAATAATCTAGTAGGTATATTCAGCGTGTCTAACCTATACTGAAAGTGTTGCAAAGCTGTGGCTACTGTAATTGCTACAAGTGGTGGTTATAGCTGTATACGTGTAAGTGATAGGGGCATCTGTCCAGGGAATGGAAAACCAGGATCTTAGGACTGTTTTAGCTAGAGGGAATTCAAGCCCGAGCTTGCACTCTTCAGAAATGTCCCCTAAATTCCTGTTCTCCTGATAGAGTTTCTGTTTTATACCAAGTGATCAGGGAATATAAAATGTACTTCTGAAAGCCAGGGCCTGATCCAGGACTTTGCCTTCTGTCCCGCTTTGAGGTAAAACAGGATCCATTTTGTTCAATAACTTTGCTTCTTAGCTGGGCCTCTTCTAACTACTGAAATTAACAGCATATTGTGCAGACAGTGTTCGCTCTCTGAGTGATAAGACCAATGTTTATAGCTGATGCCCAGGCATGGGATGCAGAGAGGTTCTTGCTTATACTTATTGTTCTAACACCCAAGGCCAACCAACTTTGTTATTTGCCCCATTGGAGGGTCGGAAGCAGAAAAGTGCAGTGGGGTCTAAACCATGACACCTTCCCAGATAATTCCCAAAAATGGGGAACTAGAGACAGGATCCTGCTACTCCCCCCTTCTTGCCTCCCTAAACCTTGTCTTCTTGCTGACAGAGGGGCCAAGCATTAACGTGTGCCCTTGTCCAGTTTAGCAGAAAGGTGATGGGTGGCATGCTCTTCAACCTTGTGAGTAGCTTACCATATAGTAATGTAAACAATTCTTACACCCTTCCTCCAACTTAAAAAGAAAAGCATATGTCACTTCTGTCTATACAACGTGAAGCATTTAATTTAGGGGAAAGCTGATAATCCTGGTCTTCTCTCACTATCAAGCTGGAGGCTTTTGCTCAGCATACAACCTCTAGAAAGAGGTGGTATTTTTCACCATTTTCTCTCTCACTTTAGGTGCACCCTGGATCGTCTGCCCTTTCCAGTATACTGACAGTAGTTGAATTCCACTCTAGGTGCCTCAGTCTACAGTCAGTATAGAGAGTGTGGTGGTGTTATTTTAAAATAAATTAAAAAATAAAAAATTAACACAGACCCAAGGGAAACCCAAATGTTGAGACACAATATACTCACGTTTACCTTTTTCATCCATAGAATCAATATGTCTGTGTTTGCATGATCAGTAAGTGTCAACTCAAGTGTCTTTGCATTGTGCCTCTGCTTTCAGGGCTGGCGAAGGAAGCCCTGTCAGGGTACTTGGTTAGACAAGCTCTTATGGCCATAAAAAAGCAGCGTTTTTAATTCTGCTTTGGCAAGCAGGTGTTTTGACTCCCTTTGTGGACATGACCAAAGGACCATGTTGATACCCATGCTGAAATTCAACACGTAGTTTCATCCTTTTCTGCATTTCTAAATTATTCCTAAGCCTTTTCGATAAGGAAAGTAATTTAAGCGCTAGAAGGGTTAGAAGTAACAATGCTGAAAATGCCATATAGGATGAAGAAGATTTGAACACATGGTTCAATATTTTGTTTTAAAGGGATTTATTATTACATATGGGGATTCTTTGCTTCCACAGTCCTGAATGGGATGGAAGGAGAAGAATGACAGCATGTGTGGGCGTATTGATTTTATATAACTAGACTGTTAAATGACAGCAAAAAATGAGTCACTCAGTAGATACTGCTTAGGATGCTATCATATTCATCTGTCACTGTGGAATGAAAAGAAGTTTTAGACTAATAACTCAGCTTTTGATATAGATTTTATGGACTTTTTTTTTTCACTTTTATAATTGGATTAGAATTGTTGCACTTGTAACCTTTTCAGTAACTACTCATTCAAGTATTGACATGTGTATGTGTTTTATTAGTATCACCCTTGTTGCGCAAGGACCTGCGCTACAAACAAATGGATATCTGGCTCCCTAGAAATGTTTCTCAATGACTGCAAATTCCAAGAAAACATATAATTCATAATAATATTGATTTTTTCATTTTTTCCCTTTACTTGAATTTAGCAAGGTCTCTTCAGGCTGACAGCGCTGGCTATTAAAACCTTCTGTTCAGGTTCAGATGGAGCTATAGTTCAAACAGCCTCCCTGTACAATGTTTAAATCACATCAGCCCCTCCGCAAGATCTTTGCGACTGTTTAGGAGAGGTGGGAGGCATGATGTTGCCTGTAGTAGTTGTGTCCAGTGAAAAATGCAGAAATTTGCTTTATAAAACTACTTTCAAATTTGTGTTGAATTAGTAGCATTATTAAAGTGGTTGAAAAAAGTGGTTATGATATTGTGAAGTACTGTTGTTTTGTTTTGTTTTGTTTTTTTTTTAATCAAGTTTCATTGTTAAATTGTCCTTACTGGGGCGATGTTGGGGGCATTAAGGTCGGTGATTATATTATGTACTAGTTTTTAGTCCTTTTCTGACTTCAAGTATCTGGGAATAAAAGTGTGTCTTGGAACTTTTTTTTTTTATAGCAGTTTCTAAATCTCTCCGATTTAGAGATTTAGAAACTCATTATCAGGAATTAGGGATTAATAACATCGTGTAGATACAAAACACATTGGAACTGGAGAGCAGACACATTGTCATATTTCATCTGGAAATATGATGACAGAGAGGCACTCTGAATTTTTGTGTAGATACAGTATGTATTTAAGTTGGTAAAGAGGCAATTCTCAAAAGCAAATGCAAACCTTTTGTCCAAAATGCATAACTGATAGGAGAGTAATGTTGATCCAAAGGCGGCCCTTGTACTCTCAGAGTCATTTGTTTATTATGCATGCATAAGATGTAATATTTTGAGGGTTTGTAGTGTGGAGAAAAACATATAGCTGTCCTGTATCGTAACATCCTGAGGGATGAAGTCTAATGCATCTTAGTCCTGGAAACACTGCTGGGAGTTTCATGTGAGAAGGTGATATAACACCTTCCTAATGCAGAGAAATAGGTGGTTTCCAAACACAACATATTAAAGCCTAATCCTGTATTTGACTCGTGAGGTGTGTCTCAAGTGGGACTATTTGTATAGGCAAGGATAATAATTTCCAGTTTACTCTTTCCCCAAATACAAGCATCAGGAGTTAGATTATGTGCAATGCCAATAATATGAAATTGCTCACTTAAAGAACATTTTTTTTTAATTCATTTTATTTCATGTTTTTTATTTTTATTGTAAATAAAACCTTAACTTACTCTGTATGTTTTGCTGAGAATATCTGAGCTCAGCTGGGGAAACCATACCCATGTAAACGGTCCTATTAACATCAAAGTTTGTGGATGCATATAAACAGCTGTATTAATGTCAAGGTCTGTGGCTAATTTTGCTACATAATAACTGAAGAGTGGTACAGGCTCATGTTCTCATGGGGTTTCCTTAGGGGTAGGAAGTTGTGTCTGATTTTCCCCCTTCCCCTCCATCCACTGCCTTTTCCAGTGGTGGGCTGGGGGCTGTTTTTCAGTCGTTTGTGGGGATTTTTTGTCAGCCTTTAAGCTCTGCATATCTGTTCCCTCTAATATAAATGGTAACTTTAGACATATGAATAATCTTTTTTTAATTCAGTGGGACTACCTGTGAGTTCAAGACTGCGCATCACCCTCATTCTCTGGGGCAGGGGTTATTTCTCATCCATGACAGTGCAGAGCACATTGTCAGCACTGTAAACAAACAATAAATAGTAACTACACGTACAATATTAGGTTTAGATTTATCAGTGTGCGGGAAAGTATTGTTCTTTTTGTTTAAAAAAAAAAAACAAAACAAAACCCGAACAACAACCCAGACACAAACGCTTTCTCCCCCTTGTGCTTAAATAACTCAAAACTGGCAAAAAGATCTTGTGTTAACCTTTCCAAAGTATTTTCTTTTGGAACCAAGACCAGACAGGAGAAAGATCATCCCAGACATAAGACGTATGCTTTTTGAAGAGGTATACATGACAGAAAAGATCCAGTTAGAAGTGAAAAACAGTATTTAAACTTGACTTTTAACATCCATCCTCAGATGATGCTCTGTGAATAGCTCTGGTGATCTTTGCTTTTGGAAGTCTTGTTTTAACCTAATGCCTGGCACGCCAAGGCTCGCGTCAGTCTGCATCCTCATTATGGATGATGCATTTCTGATAATAGAGGCTTTGGATAGAAATATGCTGGCAGAAGTTGTGTTTGTGGTGGTATTGATCTCTATTTGCAGTGGTGAGTGTCAGGTTGTGGTTGTTTAGTGGGGGGGAGCAGAGGTCGTTCACCTGGGAAACGTGGATGAGGTGTGACTGTATTTGTCCTTTCTGCTTTCTTTTTTTTCCTAATGTATTGCAAACAGCTTTCTGTGTTAGCATTTCTAAGGTGCAGGTCTCTCCCACAAGACTCTATCCATGCTGCACACAAACCAGAAATGACCTTTCACTGAATCAAAGGCAGACTATCTCCAGAATAATCACAATCTTTATACCCTAAAAATGCTTATTTTAAACAAGTCAGGTAGGTAAGAAACAGATGATTTCTGGATCATTATGTGTTGTCTTTCCTGTTGACCTCTCCTTGATGCAGTGTGCATCACCAGGTGTAAGTTAGTAATGTGAACTTAGAGCTGCTGCTTTGGGACCTCGCTGATACAAAATCGCTTGTATTTCATACAGCGTGTGGTGACAGTGGGAGTGAGCACCACCATGATGACCCTACTTCTCCTCTCCTTCCTGGTGGCATTCCTAAGTTACGTATAGCAGCAGACTTGGCAACATTGGTTGAAGCGGCTCAGGCTAATAATTGAGGTCATTTATGGGATTTTTTTTCATTTTTCTATTAAATTTGTTTTCAAATTACAAAAGGTTGCAGCAGGAAGCATATGAGAATGTCCAGTAGCAGCTGCTGCCTGCTACAAAAGGGGGCTGGAAGGCAATTTGAGGACACTAAATGGGGATAAAGACAAAAATAAGCTGCAAGCCCATTTTAAAAGCTTCTGAAGCTATAATCCATCTCTATCATAGGATTTTGTGGTGTTTAGAAACCCATGTCAGGGCAGCTTTTTCAGCTTCAGATACTGGTAATAACATAAGGTTAAATTAAAAAAGAAAAAAAAGTGGTATGAAGTTGTAGTAAATCTAGTAGCAGAAAAAGTTGAAGCCACAGGGGTGAACAACAGCTGACATATCAAAGTGTAAAGTACGTTTTATCTTGGTTCTCAGTCCTTTTGTAAGATATTAATGGTTTATTTGAAATGCAAATGAGAAAGGATGAAATTTTATTGCAAAACCATATTCCACATCAAACTTTGATGTTTGATTATACAGGAAGAGATTCTAAAATTTTTCTGTGTTTTTTAAAATCACCTTAACATATTCTTAAAGGGCCTGCATTTGAGAGAAAAGACGTGGTAAGCAAACAGCGGTTGCTGTTTTAAGTGCAGTTTCCAATTCTCCAAAGCATCAAGCGGGAGAATCATTAAGTCTCCTTTGTTTAAGTCGAGTGGAAGGAGAGGGCGAGAGGTGAGTACCAGCATTGTGGTTATTTTTGCAGAGGCTGTTTCATACAGCCCTTTTGTACCACCTGACTGGGAATCAATAGTACTTTACTGGAAAACAAACAAGCAAAATGAAAACCTGAGAAAGCTCCTGAGCACAGCTGCCTGCATTGCCATTGGGAAATGAAATCTTCCTTCACCTTTCAGCATTTGCACAAAAGGGCATCAATGCCATTGGAATTTTACATTAAATTTAACTTCTTTTTAGGACCTTTCTAAATTTTATTTTTTTTTTATGGAAAGCATAGCCTATGGAATATAAATCATATGTTCTCATATGTGCTGTAGCAATACAGTAACTTCTACATGGAAAAGTTTTACTTTTTTTCTCTTTTATTTTTATTCAGCTCTGTGTTCTTGCTCCCTTCCCTCTTTTCCTCCTATGCTCCCATCCCCAACTCCACTTCTTTACCATGGTATAAATGGCAAGCAAATTGCAAAGAAGTGGAGTATTCTTAAATGACATTATCTCAGAGAAACTCTTGATCTGTTTGGTTTGCACTTTGAGAATGTTATCTATGTGCCTTCCTCCACTCAGGAAGCATTACCAACTCAACAAAGTAGCAGAGATTTTAACTCTGTAATTCAGGCTGGAAATTGTCGAATTGAGATGGAAGCTTTTATCAATGGGAAAGAAAAAAAAATGTTTGAAGGCTTCATCAGAAAAATGTGACAAAGCTGTGATAATTTGTGAATGGAATAGCCGTGATTTTGAAATGTTGTCATCAAAATAAATGCTGTTCATCCATTCTGCTAATCCTCTTTTTCTTTGGTTTGGGAATGGCTACTTCATGAAACTCTGGCTTCAAGCCTGCGAGGAAAGTCCCGTGAAATTATTAATGTGATTTTTGTCTTTCACATGCTTTTTGGTTATTTCATTTTTTAAAATGTTTTTAGAAATATTGATGGATAGAATTTTAAAAACTAAGGGTAGTTAACTTTTTGGATAGGATTCCTCACACCTGAGGCTCAGATGTAATTGGTGGAAGGAACCGCACTTTTAAGGTGCAATTCAGTTCATAGAATCTGAATAGAGTCTGAATTTGTACCTTAAAAATGCCTACTTCTTTTCATTGCCTAGAGAAACTTGGATAAGGAACTCAGGTCTAGGTATTTATGTGGATGTCTAAATTTAGAAATTAATTTTATGCTCTAGCTTGACAGCATCCAATCAAAAATAGATCTTGGCATCAGTGTAGACAGCTGAATTCAGGCTTCTATGTGTTGTGCAACAGCTGCCAAAGAATAAACAAATATTCAAAAGTTTAAAGGACTGGAAGAGAGAAAAATGCTGAAAACACTACGGCTATGATTTTATGGGGGAAAAAAAAAAAGAAAATTCAGTGTTATGCCCTCACCTGGGACATTGTGTTTGGTTCCAATTGCTGCATCAGAAAGACACATTGGAGAAATAGAGTGGTTGAGAGAGAAGATGAGAATGACAGGAGTATGGAGAAAATGTTCTCATTTGAAAAGAGATTGAAAAGACTTGGACTATTTAGGGAGAGACGAACAAGAAGGAAACAGTAAAACTAGCCAAAGTAATGATTACAGTACAGAAAAGCAGGATGGGAATTTGTATTTTATTTTTAAAGCTTGAATAGAAGAACAAGGAAACAGTGATTGAAACTGGAAGGGGGAAATTGAAAACTGATGAAAGAAAAGACTTTATTCACAAGTGGCGTAATTAGCCCATGGCAGTCATTTCCCTAACATGGCATCGAGGCTAATATTTTACTAGCCTTGGAAATAGGGACTGGAAATATACATGGGAACAAGTGAAACATCTATGGCAGTGATAATATGCAACGTCCCACCCTCAAAAACAATTTCAGTGCCCCTAGAACAGCATGACTTTGTGATGATTCCAGATTTCCCCACTCTTGAACAAAGTAGAAAGTAAATGGTTTTGAGGATTTTTTTCAATAGTTAACTTGTTTATGCAAAATAAATGTACTGTTTGAAACCATCAGATTGGATATTGCTTGGTTATCATCTGTTCTCATTTATTCAACTTTACGCAAAATCTGTTGCGGCCCTCTATCAGAATGAAGGCATATTTTTGTTTGTGATATATTAAGGACAAAATAGCAGCAATATTTCAAAAAGAGTGGGCTAAATCAGTTTCAATACATTGTCTGGCTGGGAGATGAGCTCAAAGGAATCTCAAAGCAATTCAAGCAGGTTGCAGCCTTTAAATGCTAATTGAGTTTGTCTGCAATGTTATTGATAGAGCCTCTAAGGAAGAGAATGAGAATTCATTATTCTTTATATGAATAACTGAAGGAAGAGGAAGTGAATTAAAGGGAGATGTACTTTTTCTTCCTAAAGTCTAGATTTATCAAACCAATTTCACTCATTTCAATCTTGTGTCTAGTGGCCAATGTAGTGTGTTAGATTTTGTTCTGTTTGGAGGTCATTAAATCTCTCTTGCAAATACGGGGGTATTTTTTTAATTGAGCAGCTAGCAGAAATGTGATCTCCTGTTGATTGCTCCAGTTGTGGAATGAAACATAGCCATGCGGTCCATTTCCATGTCCTCTTTGGTCTATTCCACAAGGATTATATGAAGTTCTGCTTCTCTGAGTTAAGAAGAGCTAAGTTTTCTGAAAGCCTAAAGACTGTTTTAACCAGGACCTGCCATCAAGGGTGCTCCTCGAACCCTCTCTTAAGTGCCTTCATGACTTTTTTGGCCAAGGAGATGTGGAATTTCTGTCCTTGTCTCATCACCTACTCTTCTTGGTGGCATTGCGTTGTGCTGTACAATTCCCTGATTCTCAGCTCAAAGTGGAATGTGGCTGGGGCTGTGTGGGATTTGCGTGAGAAGGCAACACAGCAGTTTCCTGCAGTTATTTTGTGGAAAAAGTATGGGGAGACCACTTCCAGAAGGGTATGACAAATATGTATAAGGTAGCACATTGATTAAAGGTGGTGGGAAGCAACAAAAAAGGGGATGCTTGGAACTAAATTAAGGAGTGTTTTGCTCCCTAATCTGGAATGTTATTCTGGCTGTGTGCACTTCTCTCTCCTTTCCCAATGTAGTTTGCTGTGGTCAAACCCTTAACCCTGTTACTAACCAAAAATTTCCATGAAGTTGCTGCTGCTGTGAGTGTCGAATTGCATTAGAATGTGACTTGGAATAAGTAAGGATGAGTGTAAAACTAGGAGCGATGGGCTGTATCCATTAGGGCATACCAGCTGCTCTGTTTTCATGTGAAAGGGTATGAAAACATCATCAAACCAGGGAATTAAACAAGGTTTATGGCTGCTCTCTGTTTCAAAGAGTGCTGTACTGTACTGGTGAATCCCTGTAATTCTGAGACCGGTTTGAAAAGGGAAGGCTATTCATCTTTTAGATTTATTTTGTTAAACCCTGGGAAAATGAATGTCATTGAGAGGACTGTTATTTTTCACAGACTTGCAGTAAAACCTGGAGAGCACCTGTAAAGATTGTGTTGGATACTGTATATTCGTACCGCGGGGAGATGTGCCCCAAGCATCTTCAGGACCATTTACTGAAATGATATTTTTTTTTTTTTTCAATTTCAGTGATGATCTTTCTATTTACTAGTTTTTTCATAAACCAGATTTAAAACAAAGGGCTTGCAAACTATCAGATTTTCACTGATGAAGTCTTTTAATTTTTCTCAGCATTGTCTTTTATTGTGGCATTGGAATAAGTGATATGATTATGCTATCTTAAACCAACGCAAAGAACATTTCCATGGGCAAAAGGTAATGCCTTGCTCTACAGCACTGTGGATCAGAGCTCGTATGTATTTCTTGGCATTCTCCTTTAATCTTAAATTTAAAAGAGAAGAACAACAGCAAAAGTTGTAGTACAGAATTTTGCCTGAGTGATTCCAGTTTCCTCCTCTTCACAGCCCCTCCCAGCTGCTTTTATAAGGTCTCTCCAGCCATTCTGGTTAAATTTCTTACTCGTATATCTTCATACTGTTGATATAGGTGTAACAACACTTATCAGGGCAAAACAGTCCAGCACTATAGCTCTTTATCTTTGTGCATCACAAACCTGTCTGGGGGCCTTATGTTAAATGTCTTAAATCATTATACAGGGGGTGGGCATGCAGCAAATAATGCCTGGGCTTGCAAGGGTCGTGAAAAGATCTTGTTTCTTGGGACTTCCATGTGATGTAATGCTGGCTATCTCCCCTCAAAATCAGTCCTTATGTTTCCAGGCCTTAATGCAAATATGTTAGACTTCGTGGGAGCCTCTATGTGAAGTTTCTTAACCTTCTTGCTGCCAGATGGATCATTTCTAAAGTAATAATAATTTCCTTTGAACTACTTAATTCTCACAGCAAAATATATTTATGTATGTTTGTCTATTATGTGCCATTAATAAGTAAAGAGGGATAATAATGTAGGTAAACAAAATGCAAAAATCATACATATATCTGCGTTCAGCTCCTAAGTGATGGAGATGTAAATAATTGCTCTATAAGGCGTTATATTTACTTGGTTGCTGACAAATGAAAAAAGAATGGATGTATATTTAAATTGAACTTAGTTTGAATTCTGCAAGCACTAAACATTGCTAGATTCATTGCAGCTCTTTGCCTTGTAGTTCTTGAGGAGAAAGTATGTTTAGATGAAGGAAAGGGAGAGAGTTTGTAGGATTACAACTCTAAGCAAACCCCAAACTCTGAAACTAATGAGGATACTTGCAAAGTTTTTCCATGCATATACTTTAGTATATGCATGTATTAATCATAATAAATCTATTCTGCCTAATAGGCAGCCAGAAGCTGTCTATAATCAGTATGTGTATATGCATACATATATAAATGAAAGCTTTATCTCTGTAGCAGAAGAAATGTTTCAGAATGAAGATGTAGGAAACATGCATTTACAAAAGAGAGTTGAGTTAGAGCAAGATAAAAGAATAACCCTGTGTAATAGCCTGTGTGTTGCGGCTGGTCGGCTGAGAGAGAAGTGTGTCGTGTTAAGTATTAGGAGATGATGAGTAGCATGGTTATCTTAAATTGTTAGTGCTCCTCTGTGTATCATAGTGACTGGCAGGCCGCAGAGCATGTCCCCTTGGTCTGTTGAGCCAGCGAAGCATCTGTCTCTCTTTTTCAAGTGACGCTTGCTGCTAATTGCTGTCTAATTGAACCCTGGCATAGAGTTTTTCAGAGGGTTTTTTGGACCACTTAATATTGAACTTTTTTGATACTATCTATAAGCCTGCTTCAAGATTGTGTTTGTTTGGTGACAGTTCAACTATGATCAGAGTTGCAGAGCACATGAAGTTGTCACAGCCAACGTGGAGAAAAACAGGAAAAAATGTCAGTGTAACTTCAGAAGTAACAAGTGAGAGCATTAAGATCATATGGCTGGTGCAGAATAAAGGTTGACTTCCAAATAGGTGGATTTAATTCTTCTTTTTTTTGCCTCTTTTTAAAAGTGTAAATGATATTGATGTAAATTTGATGAGAAAGCAGAATGTCACTGTAACTTCTTAGTGCCTGGTATGCTTCAATGATGCGAACTGAATGGAAGTCTAGTTTAAAGTGCGTTTAAAGTAAAATGAAACCTATTCCTGTGTCATTGTTATCACCAACAGAGTACTGGTGACTGTAGCCCTAAACTAGTATTAATTTCCTTTTCAAAAAAAAAAAAGGGCTTGGAAATATCATTTAAAAGTTTGCTTTCTTTAATGGCTAAGTCTTGAGAATCAGCAGAAATAGTCAGAAATGTGGCATTAATGGTGGCATTAATGTAAACTTCAAAGTTGTTGTTTGCTCTCTTTGAAATGATGACCAAAGCTTTCCTTTATCACTTTTGTATTTAAGTGTAAGGGAGATGATTCTTTTTTCATCTCTTTCCAAAGGGAGACACCACAAACTGGCAACACTAGGAGAGAGGCTCATTAAATGAGAACATGATGATGTTTCAAGGCATTCAAAACTAGCTGTACATTCTTAAAATGACTGTCTGCTCTCCATTAGGAACCATATACTGCAATTAATTGGACGACCTTTGAGAATATTTCCAGCCATCTGGATATCTAAAGAAATGGTGGAAGAGCTTTATCTCTTCAGGTTAAAAAAAAAAAAAAAAAAGAAAGGCAAGCTTGAGTTTAATATCAATTAGGGCTTTAACATCTGTTACTAGAACTAATAGTCCATAAACATCAGAATTCTCAACATCAAATGTTAAAGGTTGGAACGTATCCGACTTAACGTTAGCAGTATAAATGTTATGCATCTAGCTAGAGCTAAATTTCTAGTGTTTCTGTCTAGTCAATAGACAGAGGCATCTGCAGAGGATTATTTGTTTTGTTCTAAAATAGATGCCTAAGATAACTAGCAGAAGTTGCCCTTTCAAGGTGCATACCCCTCTGCCATGACATTAGAGAGAAACTAGGGTGTTTGTCTTTTTAGATCACTAGGGTGAGTCAGATTAATTCCAACCTAAGTACAAAAATGCAGGTTATTTAATAAAAAAAGAAGAAAAAAAACAGGAAAAGAAAAAAGTAGTGTGAAGTGGTGATGGGTATCTTGTAGCAGGTATAAGTCAAGTGGCATATTGGGAACCTTTTAGATCAGCCTGGCTTTGCAATTAGTGGGGAAGAGACAGGGGAAAAGGCTGTCTGGAGGTAGTTAAATAAGACATGCTGTCATAACTGGAATACTATACTCTTATGTTTGCTTTCACCTGTCCCAGTTAGGTCTGAACCCCAAAGTGAGCTGTGCAGTACATATTGTCTAGGCTGTTTAAGTCCAACCAATTTTTAGAATGAATTTTTTTATAGCTACTCAAGCATAGATGCTGAAAATTCTGTGTTGTAAGGGTAATTACCATTTTCTCACCTTAATAAAACTTTTTCTGAAGAAATTAGAGCACTCCTATCTCTGCGCTTCTTTCTCAGTGACTTAGCCTATCCCTGGTGTATTTGAATTGTTCATTAACCAGATGCTACCTAGATTAGAAGGGAAAAGGTAATCTACCATGCAATGTGACCCAATACTTGCTTAAAAATGAACTAAATTTGTTCCAAAGCATAGCAAATAACATGGGCTTGTCCCTTGGGCTTTCCACTGAAAATTTCATGCAGAGCTTATAAATGTCATCTGTGTCCATATGCAGTTTGTACACATGCCATTTTGTATAATGAGGTGTCTTGTCAGTCTTGGATAAAGTCAGGATAACGTTGTAGAGACAAGTCACAGGCCTTTTTTTTTTTTCTTTTTTTTTTTTTTCTTTTAAATCATGCCATACAGGGAAAATCTAATAAACAGTTCAGTAGAGATTCTGGAATTAGGTCTGGCTCCCTTCTTCATAAATTGTTGATCTGTTTAGGACTTCATGAAGCTTTAAGGCCACGTGAATAGAACTGGAGTCTCTGGTTAAGACTCATAAAGAGATTGAGGGACTGTAGGAAGCAGACAGACTTCTTGGAGAATTTGCATAAATGCTTAAACAATTTGGTGATTAAACCCAAACTTTAGCTAAACCATTGTAGGCACTGGTGTAGATCATTCTTAGCACATATTTATATTTGAGTGCTTTCAATATCTTCATAGCTCTGACTACAGGAGCTAAAACTCCCAGTAAATGTATACTTTTGGGGATTCTTTTTTTAATCATTCTCATTTACAGTCCATAGCTGCATGCAGGCCACTGGAAATGCACAGAAAAGAATGAGGGGTAGGGGAAGAGCCAAGACTCGTTCTCTCCACATGCTCACTTGTATTAGAGTTTTAATTTCTTATGGTACCATTGATAGTCTTTAAACTTTATGCCACAGAAGCCACACAAAAAGACAGAGTCCTTACCTGTGGAACCTGCAACTTATAGAAAAAAATACAAGTTAAGTATAATTACCGTAGGTTTTGTATGATGACAGTAGTAGACCTCTTGTAATCTGTTTGCCATTAAAAAATGTCTAGTTCTGTGCTAATTGTGCTATTAAACCTAGCTAGAAGAGTGGCACTGAACTTCATTTTTTTTTTTTATATTGTTGCCCAGTAACATACTCCTAATGTTTCAAATATTTCCTTTCATTTTTCCTCCTCTCTTACAGAGCAGGTAAGTGCCGTGATGTTCAAGATCAAACTGTCATGATGGGAGAGGGTTCAACTTTAGTGAAATGAATGAATTTGTTTTAGGTAGTGATGGAAAATACATAGTTACAATTTTTGAAACTGCTATATGTATATATTGGAAAGTCGAAATTACTCTGTGATGTTATGAATGTTAAATATTACAAAGCAATGCTTTTCTTCTGGTGAAGTTCTAATGTCAACATGCTGTGGCAATGTTACAAGCACATGTTTTTTTCTGTAGAAAGCCTGACAGGTATATTTTTGATATTTTATTCACAAAGGTGTTCAGTAATTTATATGCTACTTTGCATCCAATTGTAAAACTGCTCAATAAGCAAATTAAAGCTTAAGAAGGCTGCTAGGTTTGCGGACCAGAATTCTGTTCAGTGTTTTAGGTCTTTTATCTCAAGCCTCTCCCCTTTTTCCATCTATCCTTACTGCTGCTTCTTCTCTTGTGTGGTGCCCACACCTTTCTGGCCATCAGCTTCTGTCCTCCACTTTTCTGTCTACAGAATTTCCATTTCTATGAAAACGTCCCAACCTTCCACAACCTACTCATAGTTTTCACGTTCTATTTGGAGTTGTGAATTGACAGGAAAATGGCAAGTTTGCACCAACTACTACAGAGGGAGGTAGAAGTAAAATTCCTGTTCTCCACTGAACATATAGGCAGATACTCCCTCTTAACCCATCTGCGGAGTAGTTGGACATTCAGCCCTGTATTCTCTGTTTAGAAATGATGTTTCTTTGCTGCTTGTAGCTTTAAACAAAATTTCTTTACCCCGTTTGCACAAATTTCCAGCATGAAATACTTCCCTTGGAGTCAAAAAGGTAAATGATCCCTATATTTCTGTATTCTTTATTTTCTGCTCTGCAGTTTGACAAACTGACTCTCATGAGTTCACAGTGAAGAAATTGTCTTGGAAGGCTCTGCTGACCTCAGAATTAATGAAGTAAAGACCATCGATTGTTCTGGGGATAGTGCCGTGTCAATTAACAAACAAATTACTTTGGTATATGTATGACCTAAGGTCAGTGAGAAGATCTGAACGGCATCTAGAAAAATTTTGGTAATATCTTTCTCAAATCAGCATCTATAGTGATACCCACTGCATTCAGTGCATGAACTTCTCCCAACTGCAGTACACTGCAAGGAAGGAGAGGAAGTCATTCTGCTGCAGACAATATTTCACTGGGTTGAAATGTTAATAAATGTGACTTAATTTTGGTTAAACTGTAAAAATCAGAAAGGTTCCATTTGTGGATAATTTGATGCTAAAATATACGTAGTCACTGATGGTAATTTCCTTTTAAATGTGTTAAACACATATGAGGTACTCTACTGTATCTCAGAGTGGCTAGAGATAATTTCAGTAAGGTGCCATTGATATTCTGTCGAGTGTTACTAGTAATCAATAGAAAAGGTTGGCAGTAATGTCACTTATATTAGCACATCATTTTGCTTTGGGTGTCCATTTATTGAGAGAACAAATAGTTCAAATTTTGATCTAAAAATCTAAAAACCTTAAATTGTTGACAGCTCCTGACTGTTCTTATAACTGACAGTAAATTAATTATGCAAAGTTCTGTCACACCAGTGTTACCCGTTAGAATCTTTTCCCAGTTGTGATGTCTTGATATTTTTTTCAAAGACATTTGCAAGGGAATGCAAGTTGGAATGGGGAGCAGATGTCTCAGCAGTCACTGAATGGTCAAAGTTGAGATAAAGGTAGCTGGAAGTCTTGAATATGAAGACAGGAATTTTGTAGATCACTGGGATAGGAAAAAAGCCAGAAGTGAGGACCAAAGAGGAGGATATGAAAGTTGTTTGGATGAGTATCAGTGGGAGAAGACTGCATCTCCAAAGACCAGGAAAAAGGAATCTGCAGTAATAGTTTGACAATGTGGTATATTGAACAAAACCAGAATAATATGAAAGCAAAGTGCCTGCAAAATGTGATTCATGACAAAGAGGTGCCTGAGTGGAAAGCTGGGCCTGAACCAGGATAAAACAGTGCCATCTCCTAATCCAGAAGCTCTCAAATGGCTGAACTTTGCTGAGTTCTGCTTAATAAAACATACAATTTAGCAAATAAGCCTAACTGTTACTTAAGAGAGAGTTTAGTTGGTTTAAGGATATATACAGTTGAGATTTATAACAAATTAATGAGATCAATTTAATATTGATTCATGTTAAAACAGCTCAATTTCTCATAAAGACTGAATTTCGGATGGGTCAACTATTGTAACAAGAGATAATGGCAAAGTTTTTCCAAAGAGAATTTCCAGATAGTTGGCAGTTATGGAAATCAAACTTCCTATTGATGGTTAAATCAAATGTAGGAACTTAATTCTGTTCTTCTTTCGTCTCTTGGCCTTAGTGACTTGCTCGGGGTCACTCTGTGAGTCAATGGCAGAGCTGGAAATAAAACTGAAGAATTATTACTCCCAGTCACAGGCACTAACCGCAAGACAATCTTTTTCCTCATTTCCCTTTTAATGGACTACAATTGCATTTAGCATTCCACACCAGTCAACAGGGGAAAATTATTGGCTATAGTTAGACAAGCATACTAAAGAGTACCTCAGAGTTTATGGATGAAAACAGCTATAAAAATGCTCAGGTTTATTATTATTATTTATTGTTTGCAAACATGGAAATTCAATAAAAGTTTACAGATAAAGGAGGCCCAGCACAGGACTTAAGTTTCACATTATTTCTTTTCTGTTCCAAAAGCAATATGCATTACTTAAAAATATTTAGCTGAAAGAAGTTGCCAACATTTTTCTGATATTTATTCTTGGAAAAATATATTAAAATATGGAAGAACTCATCATGAAAAATTACCTTAAATTATCCTGTTTCCATTCTCAGCTTCTCTTCTTCAATGAACAATGTAATTGTTACATGGTTTTCTGCTAAGAATGTAAAACAGGGACCTATTAGTGAAATCAAGAGTACCTATAGTCCTGAGTAATCCGTGAAGGATTTTCTTTCTTTGCCAGATCATTTTCACTAGTCTGAATGCCAGCTGAGTTCTTCACACTGAGGTCAGTTCCCAAATTTTGTAGTTGATTTGTCTTCCTGTCGTTGCCAATCAGCATGACTGAGTGGTGGGAATGAGTTGTATTATCAAGTACCATTTAACATGAACAACCCATAAAAAATAATGGCTATATTTTTCTTTTGGGGATTCCATTAATTTAAACGTGAACCATATTTGACAGCAAACATTTGCACCGTGAACTGAAATAACTGAGAATTGAGATGAAAAGCTAAAGTTAGCAGGTTTTGAAACTTCAGACAGTCTGACTGTGCAAGTTCATAAAGGACATCACAGCATGTCCAGGAATGGGTCAGACACGAGATAAGGACTGTCTTCTTGGAGACACAGTCACACAATAAAAGATCTGCATACCCAGCAGAACCTGGCAGTGGTTGTAGGGGTGCAACAAAAGCATGGGGCAGCTAAACACCAGGCAGCAAGCAGCGTTTGTTTTGTGTATCAACTGCCGATCTCGTAAATGAGTTGCAGAGATGTGCCGTGCAGCCCACCATGGAGAGCAGAGAATAAACTTCAGGACATGTGCAATAATGAGGCTCGAGGGCAATATTGCATTATGTTCAGGAGTTGCAAATTATTTCCATGAGGAGAGGCCCCGCCCCCATGCATTCAGAGTGCTAGAGGGGTGCTGTATCTATCTAGTCGCAGAACAAGGAGGCAGTGGTGTAAAATACTTATTGGTGCTTCCAGTGGCCACAAGGCCCTGCAGTAGCTGGTGTATATTTTTTTAATTCAGAATCTCTAGTACCTTACGTGTGTGGAAGGAGCATCTATGAATGAGCCCAGGGTGGTGAAATGGGGAATTGGTGCTGATAATAGTTAAGATCCTGGTACTGCTAAGAAAGGGTGAAAAAATTAGCGTGAGCAAATAGTCCAGTAGTGCCACTGCAGAAATGAGACAGGTGCTTTTGAATGCTGTGCTAGGGGGAGTAAAGTCGTATGCAGAAACATAACATATGCACTGGTATGTCTGGTGTTGCTACCTATGCTAAACTTGAAAAACATGACAAAAATTACAGTTTTGTGAGGAACCGCTGACAACTACAAGTGCGTTGGTGTGCCTGGAACTACACAGAGCTGCTTCTTGTTCATCGTGTCCACCCTGTGCTTTTTCCATTTAAAGGACTTTCTGTCTTCTCTTTCTGTTTGTTTATTTATTATCAAAGAATTGAGAGTATAATCAACCTCACTTGGCCAAGAAACAGCAATTTTAAAGCCTCTTGCTCCTTCGTCATTTGTGTGACTCGTATACTTAAGTTTTGTTTGTTCTTTAATGTTAACTCCCATTAGAATGAGGAAAAAAGCAAGCAAGCCTCAGAACCTAACACAAACCACAGTCAACAAGTAGCAGAATTCAATAGCAAATTTCAGGCTTCACTTGACTACAAATTAATTCTGCATTCTAACTGTGCTCTCTGGTTCATTAACATTCCAGTTTCTTTTGTGTTTTCTGAGCACTGCATTTAACTCTAACACATCCCAGTTTATTGCTGCATAACCTCATTCTACCACAACATTCCAGTAGCAGGCACAGGGTTTAGAGAAATGCAGTGTTTTTTTTTTTTTTTTAACCTCCCCTACAATATATTTCTTATCAAAGGAATTTTGCCATCAGCTTCTATAAGGCAGTATTTTGCCAACTGTGCATTAAAAATGAGGATAAAGCAAGTGTGTAAGTGTATCTGTAAAAATAGCTTTTCTTTTTTCCCCCCTCCCATTTTTTTTACTTGCAAGTCATTTGTATCTTTCAGAATTGTCTTAAAAGTCCTTAATATTGTTACAGTACTCTCTAGTCTCAGTAGATAGACAACCTGTTAAATAGACTCAAGGAGGTAGGGAACCCTTCCATGGTAGCAACAATACCAGCCCTCTTTTGCAAGATTCCTCTCACCTTCTCCACCTGTTAGAAAGGTATAATTTGTAACTAGTAATCTGAAAATAACATGAAGAATTGTTTTTAATGCAAAAATTAATATAGTAAAATTTATTGAATGTGAAATCATCATGCACCCATGTTAATATAAAGTACAAATGACGTAAACTGTCAAGCTTTGGGTTTGCAAGCTGATCAACCAGAGTAAGAGAAATCTCCTAATCTCCAGGTGCATGAGGTTTTATGCATTCCTCTAAAGCATTAGACCACAGCTGGAAGCAGATGAGGATGATCTGTGGCACTTAGTGTAACAATTCCCAGAAAAATACGCACTTAGCATTTGCAGCCATGAAATGAGTACATTTATTTAATGGATTTCTGGTTTTGTCTTGGACAAATGGTATTCCAAAAATGAAATGGTTGGCAGACTGCAATACAAAGTGTGAGACAGATATTTTTACTTATTATTTATTAATTTTATTTGTTATCCTTTAATAAAAGGTGAGGGATGCAATGTAATTCTTTCACTCTGTTCTGCTTTATGTAATGGAAATGCGGCGTGACTCGTGTCACCTTCGCAAGCTGTTCCATAGTCAAATGTCCAGGGACTCAGACATGACTCCAGAGCCCTGCTCCTGGGATTATTTCTGTTTTTCATATGGTGGCCGTGTAATGTACAACACACAAACTAAGCAGGGAGTATAACCCAATTTCTCCCACTTCCCACTGAGTACTTTGAGTACGAGGCCATAGAAACAGCTCACTCTGCCTGCAAATACCTTCACCCCTCTAAAGTGCAGCTGTGAAATGCACCTTCAGCAGACTCTCCTGTAGCCTAGCAGACAGATGCTCTGACTTGTATTCCTCCCACTAAATTCTAGACACTTAATGGAAGTGTTGAAAGGAGTTCAGGATCTTACCTCGGTAATGAATAGAAAGAGAGAAGCAGTTCTCCTTCAAACATATCTACAGGTAAATTGCCCATGGAATGTGTGTACACACACACAAATGATTTGCCTCCCTGAGATGCATGACAGGTGGGTTTGGGTTTCTTCTACCCAAGGGAGGACCCAGATCCCACCTCTTCCATTCCTGGTTGTATACCCTAACCTACAGGACGCTGTGTCAATGACTATTGTCACCCACTATTGGATGTGGCTTATAGATACAAGTCCTATCTGCAAGCGTGGCACCTGGATCTCAAGTGGAGGGAGCCACTAAGCCCTTACTGAGCTGCCTTTGTGTGGCAGGAATTTGGAGACAACCCTGTTGTATAGCTGTAGGTTTCTCCTTGCTAACTTCAGGGCTTTCTAGGTCATTCTTTGAAAGCTTTGGCTGCTGTTGATTTTTTTTTTTTTCATTATTTTTAAGGGGATGGAGTCCTTTGTTAAAAGCAGAACAAGAACACGTGTATGTTACTGCCTCTCTCTGTGAACTCGCTTACGTAGCAGCAGTAGTCACAGTTAGACTTGGCCAGATGAAGCAGGTTTCAGACATATCCCAACCCAGACCCCTTCAGGTCTTCAGTGTCTCCACTAAAGCTGTTCTCTCTCCTGCCCTGCCGGATAAGGGGTAATACTCTCTTCACTCCTCCTTCCTTTTCTGGATGAAATGAGCATGAGCAGGGCTGATAGCACCCACAGAAGATTACTAATCACTTCTGGCAGCTTGGTATTAACATCCCTGTCACAGCGTCAAATCCTGGTGCTGTGAAAAGGAAATGCATCTTCTTAAAGCTCTTAGCTGGAAGAGACAATTTAGTTGTGAATAGGGATATTTCTGCTAGAAATATAATCTCCTTTCCCCGATTTTGCACTGAAGACAGTCACCTAGTGGCTTTTATTTGCAGTTATGAGTCTGTAGTAAACTCTCTGACTTAAGCATGTTACATATCAATGCAATACATAAATAATGGTCAACTGAAAATAAGCCAGATCTTTGTGTACATGAAAATGATACTCAGGTGAACGGAAGGATCATGTTTATCTGATCTTTTTTCCTCTCACTGTAAGCATTGAAGATGAAGTGAAATGCCAGTTGTTGATATGCAGTTAGGCCATTTAGTATTGTTAAAACTTGCTGGATTTGTGAACAATCTAATAGTACAGCTTCTCCAGAATGATGTTTTTTCTTCACCTGAAGAAGTGATGATATAATAATATCAGAACATGTTATGATAGCATTTTGGCCAATGTAGTATTAAGTGATAAAAGGTAAATTGAAGTAGAGCACGTGTAAACATTCTCTATCTGTTCCTTCTTGGATCTCCCTAGTTTAGTAGCTTAAACTTCTAAGAAACTGGGTATTATGGGAGTTTTAGTTTGTTTGTTTTTTTTTTTTTAATAATGTGGAAGTGAACTGTCTCACTGTATTTTGTAGTAATGCAATTCCACTGACATGGTTTTAGTACAGCTCTTTTACAGATATTGTAAATAAAGCAAGGTGAGCATTGTCTCTCTTGTGAAGGATAAGAGGTTACAACTGATGCAAAACATATCACCTGAGCTACTTTTTGTGCTAATTGCACCTCTGTTTAAAGCCATGGTGTGATAACAGCTGTTTGGTCTGCTGTAGGGCAGAAAATACACATGCAATCTCACGTGTCTTTAGTATTAGTACTTTCAAAGACTGTCTTGAATTTAGTAAAAATTGCAGTAATTTAGAATCTTTAAAAAATCAATCCACTAAGAAGTTCAACAAATAATTGGCTGTAGCATGCTAAAACTTGTCAGTGAAAATTAGGTATGTTTTTGAGTGTTACGTTTTTATTATGCTTAAGTAAGTGAAATATTTGAATAAGCTCATTTTCTCCAACTCTTCAAATGTCACAACTGTATTTTAAGAAGAAAATAGTTTGGGATTAAGCAGTCTAGGTATTTTAGGTTGTATGAAAATTGAATCAACAAAGCATTTTAAAATGTTCTTTGTTTTAAATTAATAGCTGATATATCCATTCTACACAGGACTTCAGCAATTCAGTGAGATTTATTACATACTTGACTTCAATCCTGGAAAAATACTGGAAGAAGTTCTAAAAGTACCTGTAAGCAGCCAGAAAAATAAAGGAGATGAGGGATGGTAAACATGTATCTGCCAAGAACAAAATGTGTCAAACCAATTTAATTTTCATCTCTCATAAAATAACAGGTCTTGTGGGTAAAGGACAAGCAGTAGATGTCATATATTTTGACTTCAGCAGAAGAAATTATTGTAGGTGGATAGAAAACTGTTGAAAAAGCTATAATAAGGGAGTGTTATTAATATTTCACTGTCAAAAAGAAACGTGTGTCAAGAATGTGCTTATTAAATCTGTAGTTGACACCAACCTGAGAAGTACTGTAAGTACTTGGAAAATAGCGAAGCAGAAGATCAAGGAAAAAAGTTATAATGTGATTACATAGGGAGAGGTACCTGGAAAATGTAATGATTTTGCGGTAAGTAGGGAATACCTCAATTTTGCTACAGTTTAAAATAAATTGTAGCTGAATAAAAAGCATGGAAGATCATTACATTTGCTATTTTTCTTGATGATTACAATTGAAAAAGATTTGATTTGCAGCATTCATGTTAGCACTTAAGGTATGATATTTCTATCTAATGATTTGGGTGAAAGAATCCATGCAAATGAAAAGGGACATAATAACTGTGTGAGGAAAGTGCAAATCTTTGATATCAAACTTTAAAGCTATTTTATATCACAGCTGCCAAAAACTTCAATTTCAGCATTGCAACTGATACCTCCTCTCTACCCAGTCATAAGCTTTTCTTGTATTAACTGATGTTTTATCATTTAAGTGGGCAAAATACAATTTATTTGATCATTTGGAAGTAACAACAGAAGTTCTGTAGTGAGGCAATTTCCGTCTCTTTGTAACAATGAGAAAGCAATTATTCTTAGTAAGAGTAGTTTAGCGTCATATTTGAATGTTGTTGTTAAAAGGATGTTATCTGCTTTGTTACTTTAGCTTTATAGCATATATTGCTTCTGATAGAAGTATATTAACATATATATGTATCTTAATATACTGTCTGTACATGTATAGACAGTATACCTGTATCTCTATATGCATATACCTGAGACCTTTACACTTTACAAAAGTGTATCCTTAAACCCTCCGTTAGGAAGCTACTATTATTTTAAGAAAATTATTTACTGACGTTCATAAAAGAAATAAGGAAGGACTGGAATTCAAATCCCAATTCCCTTAATAACATTGTGTTAACCTCGTTAAAGAAATTCTATTAAGTGTTAGAGCACTGTGGGGTTAAGTAAAGGATTGCTGAACAGTTTCTTTTCATTGTAGCAAAATTATTGCGCTTAAGTGATCAAGTCTCAGCAAAATAAATGCTTCCAAAATTTGTTTAACTTCAAAATGACTGTGGAGAATATATATTTTTTAAATATAAAACTGCTGTTTAATTATCATGTTAACATTTCAGTTGTTGTGTTTCTAGACAATGCATTTTTAATATTAATCCCATTAATATGTTTTGCCATCTTTTTCTTAGTAAGATTGTTTTATCTTTGCTGAAATCATTATATTTTCTTTAATAAGATGAACATTTAATGTGCTCTTGGCATGAATTAATTTTTAATAAACCATTAGTAAGTCAAATCTCTAATGGATTTCTTTCCCTTAAAAATCGAGCCTCTTCCAGCAAGGAGTTTTTGATAGATCCTGGCATTTGAATTTATTGTGGCATTTTCAACGTTATTCATAATAAGAAGGAAGGAAAAACTCTGGTTAGCCAGACTGTAGATTATGTTTTTCCCCTTTGATACATTTATGGGACAGTGTAAAATTTGTATTGCTAGAGGAGCTGATTCTTTTAAGATGTGGTAAAGCCTGGGTTATTCTACAGTGTTCTAACTTCCTAGCAGAAATGAGCAAAATTGCAAATTTTATCTATTTATCTAGCTGTCAGAATACTTGTGTTGTACTCAGGCACTGATTCACTCTTCAATTTGTTGATGAGCTACTGTAAAAGTTTTTGCATTGGTGTTTCGAACATCTGAGTTGCAGAACTGACATGGTCCGAGCATGGAAACGGGAATTCTACGTAGAAATTGAAAACCTACCTTGGTAAACTACAGACCTAGCCTTCTGTCTGTTCTGTCCAAGGCTTCCAAAGGAAGTAGTGTGACTATGTTGGTGGTTGATTTAACATTGTCAGTGATCACTCTTCAAATGATAAGTTAAACATACCCTGAATTTATGTGCAAGCTCCATGAAAATGCTGTATGTTCCAGCTCTTGGGGCGGGATGGGGTCGGGTAGGATGTAGATGCTCAGAAAAGACCATATCTGGGTTACTTTTTGTTGTGCTGACCGTAGAGTTGGGAAAAGGTAGACAAACTTTTGGGCTGTTCACTTCAAAACAGAACTAGCAAACTTCATCAAGAACAATTTGTCGGGGTTTGGTTACGTTAATGAGTTATACCATTTGGAAGAAGGTAGGTTGGTACTTGTGGGATGGAGTGGAAAACACTGAGATGTTCTCTCCAAGGAGCAAGATATCAAGACTGTAGAAATGTAAACTAGCCTTTTAGAAGAAAGGGACTTCTGTGCTAATTCCTCTGTGTAAATTTAGGAAACCTGATAGTGGTTTTTACCTGCTCACAGGTACTCAATATTTATACCAGAGAGGTTTTGTTGACCTCCGGTGGGTTATTGTATTTAACTGAAGTCAGTGACTTTTCCCGTTCAGTGAAAGTTGGAGCTGTGTAATCTCTTGCACGTAGCCTGTTGTTTCATGGACAGTATTTCTGTGAGTAGAGAACATGAGGCCCTTGAGTGGAAGGGTTCTCTTGGGTCATTTTGTGCAACTGGAGTTCTGTTTCAATATAAAGTTGATGCAAGTCTTGTAGATCTTTGCTTAAAACGTACAGGAAAATCAGTTTGCTATGAATTTTAGACTCTGTGGTATTATCGACTGCTAGGAGACAAGTGGGTACATAACCACTTGGTTGGGATCTACCCTGAGGGAAGAGCTACCCTTGATTCTACTTATACCTAACTGATTTTAATGACATTTTAGAGGGACTAAGGCCTCGATCCAGTGTAATACCTGGTCATCAGCTCAACACCATCTGTGCTACCAGTTCCCTTGAGTTAAATGGGGCTACTGCCAGCCTTCCAGTTGGAGCACTGAGTGTGCTGCATGGGATCAGGCTGTACATAAACTGGGGTTTACTGACTCTATTGCTCCCAAGGTTGCCCCCNACCTGACATAACTTCAGCATTTTAAAGGAACTGCAGCAAAGCAGAGGAAATAATGTGTCTATATTGCAATATAGGTATACCTGGTTTTGGCAAAACAGATGTGGCTGTTTCTTCTTCCATTGCATTATGGAGACAATATTTTGTTTACGTTTGGGCCTTTCTTGCTGCACTCAGAAGTGTTGCTGTCTGTGTGGAATTCAAACAGAAGACGTGTTCCTGTGCTGCTGTGTGTTGAAAATGTTCTCAGTCTGAGCCATTAATTTAAGAGGAAACTTACATTTATTTTTGTTAAATTGGAGTTAAAGGTTTTTAGAATAGACTTCAAAGAGGAATGGATAAAACAGGCTGAAGAACTTATAACTGGCCTGGGTTTATAAACTATATTGCTATATATATCTTGTGGTTACTTCCAGAAAGCTTGTCAGCTTCTTCAAAGGTGCTGACGATTTCTACTTTGACTAAGCCTGCAAACACGCAAATGCGATCCAAGATAACCTTTTACTAACACTAACAGCCAACTGATCAGGTCAAGTGACAGAGGCAGCCGTGAAGGGCTAAACCAAAATCTGGAGAGGATTCTCATTCCTTTATTTGTATTCATTTTCACTGCTGCTAAATCACAGACATATAAGGGGAACACCCGCAGGCTTTCTTGCGTAATAAGGTTCTGTGACCATAAGGATCATGTCTTTTGCAAGCGTCTTTTCTAGGCAATTACTGATGCTTTGTACCTTATAATGTAGCCATTTTTATGATTTTCTAACTTAGTTGCAGTACATTTCAATGTTACCTGCTTTTCTTGCTCTGACTACTAATTCTGTCCATCTTGAAGTAAGGAATCTTGAATCATTTCCACATACTTTTGTTTAAACAGGTACAATCTTCTAGTTTTGGTTGTTTTTTTTCTGAGATTGAAAGCAATCCAACATAGAGCATGTCTATGGTGTTCAGAAAATTGCTGTGTTATGTTAAATGCAAGGGGTTTTATCACTGTTATGAAGATAAATTAAGAATACCATAGACAGATACCATTAAAAGCTGGTTTTGTTGGGGGTAGGGGTTGTGGGGTTTTTGATTGTTTAACCATGTTTCGGGCTATGCTTGTTGAATGTAATCACCCCTTTGTGTGTATGGGTGGATGGAGCTAGGTCTTTTTATGTGTTAGGAAATTAATATACTCCTTGTGGTTTATCTATGGAAAGAGTAAGCATTCCTGCAGAGATGTTTTTAAGCACAAAGAGTAAGTCTTTAAAGCGTAGGGCCTCACTCTGTTTTTCTAGCCAAGTGACTTCAGTTCTGCTGACAAATGGATCTAATATACTGGGGTGAAATAGAAAATACTGTTCTAAAGGGAATTGCTAAATAGTAGCATTAACTTTTAAGAATATATATGTATAATAATTGATATTTTAAAATATTGTCAATTATAATAATTCAGACAGACCACATAACACATGAAACCTTATTAGATACCCACACTATAGGAAGAACTCCAACTTTCAGGATCCTTTAAGTATATGCCCTCCATAACTGTGGTGAATCATGGCAAGAACCAATACCAGGATTGCCAAGAAAGTACTTAAGCAGGCTACCATACATTGGAGTAGATGCACTCGTTGAATTTGTCCAGTACAGTACCCACATGCCTGGATTTCTTGCCTAGCCTGAAATAAGACTGCAGTAGTTGCTGCAGCGGCCTGGTCGATGGAAATGGGGCCAGGTGTGGGAAGGCTGAGGATGAGAGCTGAGCTCTAGCACCTAGCATTCGACCTCCTTGTCTTTGGCAGAGAAGCCATGCTGCTAGGTGCGCCATAGGAAGACTATCGAAATAGGAAGAGCTGAGTGTCCCAAATGAAATATCGAGCATGTTGGGCAGGAGGCACATGTGGAAGTACACGTTCACTTGTCAGTTCCTTTGTGCAGCCGAAGAGGAAAACAGTGAGGATAAGATGCTCTAAATCAAACAGTGGTCTTCTAATTATAATTTGGAGGAACCTTCTGAAGATACTCTTGTCTTCTGTTAGTAGAATATTTGCTGAGGAGATGAGACAGATTCAGTGCTGATGTCAGCATGACGGCACTGTAGCTGTCATTACAATGAAATGACAGTTGAAACTGTAATGGTGAAGCTGGTATTGCATGGAGTGCAGGGCACAACAAGGAAGAGAGGAAGGAAGTGAAGAGGAAAGAAAACACAGGAGTGACGTGAATCCTTGTGATTCGGCTTCTGTATTAAGCAGCAAAGACTGTTTGCTATAAAATATACGAGTGGTCTCATAAGCAGGGACACAAGGCTTCATAATCCCTGTTCCTCCCTGCTCTGTGCTCCTCACAGGTAACATCATAGTTGCAGCCAGTTTGATAGGAGATGTGGATTTGAATCTTTTCAGACACTGGAATTCAATCTCCTGCTCTGTCACCACTGCATTTTGTGCAGGTTTTTAAGCTGTTGGTAAATATTACTAGTACTTTGAGAACACCTACCAGACTGAGGCTCCAAAGGCATATACACAAGAAATAACGTAGGGTTTTTTTTTTTTGTTTTGGTTTGCTTTCTTTTAAACTGGCTGTTCTTCATTACCACAATATTCAGCAAAACCTGGGTGGAAAGGCAAACATAATACTATCTGTAAAACAGGGGAAAGAGGAAGAAACTTGGTATTACAAGGTTGTCAGTTTAACTAATTTATTTTTTTTTAGGAAAGCATTGGAACAAATAAATAAATTCTTTGTAAGCACCTAGAAAATTACAATGATGCTTAATAACTGTAATCAAGAAATCAAGATTAATCAAGAAGAATGTGTCATATGAATATAATTCACTATTCTGACAGCTTAACAGTTATGGTAGGTAGAAGAGAAGATGTAGATGTCTGTATACTTACACATTAGAAAAATCTGTCAGAATGGACACATACATCAAATAAGACTTTTCAGGAGCCTGACTTCAGCCCAATTATTATTCTATATTTTCATTAAATATTTGAATGAACTACACAGACTGCTTATTCAGTCTTCAGATAACAGTAACATGGGAAAATGTGCAAGGATATTTGGGTGTCAAGGTCTGAATTCTGTGAATATAAAATAATTCTAGTTGTTCTGTTACTTGAAACACTTTGGGGAAAAATAAAATAAGCTTAGCTGGGTTGCTGTGTAGAAAGGACAGATTTAAACTTCTATATTTAGATAGGAATAATTAACTGTACAAGCACAGGATGGGTAATGACTCCTTAGGCATCAGCAGTACAAGAAAAAATGTGGGTTAATAGTCAATCTCAACTTGAACTTAGGTAAACAATGTCTTGTCAATGTCAAACACCATCTGGAGTGTGTGACAGGAGCATTGTGTTAAAGAACAGAAGTTCTTTAGCCCTCCTTGAACCTCCTCAGGTCAAAAAGAATATGGACCAATTAGGAGAGTTCAGAGAAAAATGAGTCCTCAAAAGTCTGTTTAAAAAAAAAAAAAAAGCCTAATAAGAAGAGGTTGAAGGAACAGGATTTTACAGAGGAGGCAAGACTAAGGTGTCATGATGACAGCTTTCAAATATATAAAAGGCTGTTGCAAAGAGGTAGAGAATACATTCACAGTCTTTCATGGGGAGATGAGTGAGAAACAGAATTGAAGAATTGCAGCAAGGGAGATTTAGGTTATACATCAGAACAAAACCTTCTAACCATAAGGATGGTGAAGCTTTGAAACAGGTAGCCTAGGGAGAATGAAAGGTTTCCATTATTTGAGGTTTCGAGAACAAGTATTGTTACTTGGTATTGGGGGGCATATAACAGGAGCATGGGGAGCTCTTTGACAAGGGGTAATAGATACATAGGAATTTGATGCATGAAGTAATATCTGTTAGCTTTATGTTGGATTCTTGGAAACAATGTGCTTGTAATTGAATCTTTGCTGTTTGATACTGATATGTGAACATACTAGGATGTAATGCAGTTAAATACGTGTTGAACCTGAGAAGAGGAGCATGACTTATTCCCTTGCTTTCTCATTCTTCTGTGCAAAGTAATTTCTACCTGTTAGACTTTCAAAGGTGAAGTAGAGAATAAATCTGAACTGCTTTTCTTACAGATTTTTTCCTCCTAAAATGCTGGTTTAGCACTCGGCAGCTCAGAGGATGACATTTCCACTGGAGAGCTGTACTTCTGTCCTAACCCTGTTCTAATGGCACCAATGGGCCCAATGCTTCTTGGCCAGTGCTTGTTATTGACTTTGATTTTGCAGAACCTGACAGCAAAGGTCTTGCAAATTCCAGCCTTGTTATATTCTTGTTTCTGTGTCGCATAACTTCTTTAGTAGGCCATGTGTAATTCTGGTTGGGATCGTATCAAATGTTGTTCTTAAACATCCGGTCTAAAGCCACCACTCTACTTGGTCCTGCTTTTGTTGGGGAAATAGATCTCTTCTGGTTTTGTTTTTAAACAGCAAAGGGCTTCACTTCAGGTCAGATTGCTTATCTGAAAGACACTTCAGAGATAAAAAGAAGAATGCTGTATTTATCTTGCAGTAACAGCAACATCCAGTGAATAATGCAGCCGTCTCCCTTGGCTCCTGTGCCCGAGACACAAACAAACCAGCTATAGAAAGCAGTTCATGTTGCTATACACACTCAATTTAAGCACTGCCTATTAAAGAACATCTACATGGCCAATTCTTTCTTGTTTTCCTCCCTCAAGAGGAAAAAAGACCTAGCTGTTTTTCAGTCACAAAGGTTCTCAGTCCCAACAGATGGAAGAGCTGTCATCTCTCTTCTCTTTAAGTGGAAAAAGGACATTCATCAGCTCTTGGAATTGGATGCAAAAATCGATATCTCCTATGTTGTTAAATCCATTCAAAGTGGAAGTTTCAGCATATTTGTAAACTCGCTTAATGGAGTGAATTAAAAAAAAAAAAAAAAGCATTGCAATAGGAAAACCTCGCTAATTTCAGTATTTAGCCAGAATATTCACTATTAGGCTGCTTAAATATTTATGCAGATTCAAAATATAATTTTTTTTTCTTCTAATCCAAACCAGACTTAATTTTAAAACCCAGAGTGAATTTCTCACACTTCTTATCTTCTAAATACTTACTTACCTCAAAATTCAATTTGTCACTAGCTTAGCCAGTGCTGTATGCATTGTAAGCTGTGACAGAATTGCTAGTACAACCTGGGCTGTTTGGAGTTGACTCAAAGGCAAGAAGGAGGTAGATGGGTGCTGCTTCACTGAGTTTCTGATTTTGAACTGATCCGTAGTATGTAGCTGAGCCTCTAGTGCAATATCCTCCAGCGGTGACATTTCAAGGTACTGGAATTAGTCTAGGATAAATACATCAAGTCTTTTGGCAAATATAAACTTTCTTTGCTCAGGGAAAGTGAGAGCAGTAGCAGGAATGATTTCTTCTGTAATTAACATTGGTCTTTCACTGGAATTGGCCTGTGTTTTTTTTCAGAATATATGACATACTTTGATTCTTTGCTGACACTGTTCATTTGAGACTTCGTGACCATCTGCGACTCTCTTTAGTTTGTCTAAATTCCAGAATAAACTCTGCTTTTAAAGATACATAGCGCTTTTCATCATTATGCAAAATACTGTTTAATCTCAGAATTAAGAGCTCCTGTTCACTGGATAAGGAAATCTGGAATTTTGTTGTTCAGGCCATGCTATGGCAATAGCCTTTAACAGAAATATATTTCATATCTCATTTCTGATAAAGCACATGTAAAAAAATAAAGTTGGAATGTATGTAATTTGTGAGACTGAGATCTGAGTTTTTTTCTGCACATAGAACTGAGTTATGAATGTTTACATCCCATACACTGGAACAGAGGAAATTCTGTGTGAACATAAGGAAAAACTGCTTTACTTTGAGGGTGGCAGAGCACTGGAACAGGCTGCCCAGAGAGGTTGTGGAGTCTCCTTCTCTGGAGATACTCAAAACCTGCCTGGATGCATTCCTGTCCAACCTGCTGTCGGTGAACCTGCTTTGGCAAGGGGATTGGACTAGATGATCTCCCAACGTCCCTTCCAACCCCTACCATTCTGTGATTTTGTGATACAGCAGATGAGTGCCCTAACATCTGTGTATTGGGTGGTCCATCTTGATCAGGCTTTAACTTTGGGAAGATGTTGGGTAGTCAGATGTGTAATGAAAATTTTCATGACCAGCACTAGTTCAGGGTCATAGCTACCCTTGGTAGTGGTCACAGAATGGTTGAGGTTGGAAGGAACCTCTCTGGAGGTCATCTGGTCCAACCCCCCTCAGCCTGGTTGCCCAGGGCCTTGTCCAGATGGCTTTTGAATAGCTGTAAGGATGGAGACTCCGTAACCTCTCTGGGCAACCTCTCCCAGTGCTTGGTCACCCTCACACAGAGAAGGTGTTTCCTGATGTTCAGAGGGAACCTCCCATGTTTCAGTCTGTGCCCATTGCCTCTGGTCCTGTTGCTGGGCACCACTGAAAAGAGCCTGGTTCAGTCATCTTTGTACCCTCCCTTCAGCTATTTGTGTACATTGATAAGATCCCCATGTGCCTTCTCTTCTCCAAGCTGAACAGTCCCATTTATAATATCACTCTTATACTGTACCATACTAATTTTACTATCTTCATGAAAACTCATTAATGTTTCTGTTTATATGTCAGTCAGATTTACTGACCTGAAAGCAGTTGCACCTATAAAAATCCATTGAAAGCAGTTGGTTTGACATATTAGTAAACTCAGAGTTGAGCACTATGTGTTTGAATACATGTAATCATAATTTAACACATGAAGCTGTATTTCTGGTGATGACAAACTTCTGAGCAATTCAGCTTGACTTTGAGATCCCAGAATGGGTTTGGAGTGGAGGAACAGCAAATAGCTGTGAAAATCTCCAAGAGAGAATGTCTTCGGTTATGAAATTTTGCAGTCATATTTATAATACAAATTTCACTAAATATGTGTACTTCAGGATAAGCAGGAATGTTCTTTCCTTGTTCAGACAGATGTATCCTACGCTACAGGGAAATACCTTTATCTTATCACAGGTTTTCTTCTGTGGTAACAAGGTATTATCAATCACATTACAGTGACATCAGATTTTGTTTTCTTTTGGAGAACAAATGCACTTGCAGTAGCAGATCTCATTCAGTGTATTGTTTTCAAGGCGAAGCCTTGAGATATCCTCCTCTTAATGAGAAAGCTTGAATTCTTAATCTCATTATTGCTAAGGTTTAGAGGAAGTTGTGTTAAAATTCAGTTGTGTTAGTAAAGATGGTCAGTTGGTTAAAGAATTCACTCTTGTAACATCTCTCAAATTGCAGCTTTTTTGCTTCTGACTTCAAAGATTAAAGGTGACTTATGGGGTTGTTAGACGTGGATTTCACTGAAAGCTTTGAAGAAAATCCTGGTCTACTAGACAAAGAAGACACAAAGCTGTAATTCTCTTTGATGAAGTCCACCACAGTGAGATTTGACACTTGAGTCCCCATTGTATTCTGTACACGCATGATGGATTTCTGATAAAAGTATGTGCTGCTCTCTCATCTGGCTTTGTGTGTGTTTACGTGTGGTTATTTTAGAGGATATATGACATCTCTATCCAATCTTGCTGTCAGTGTTCTTAGGGTAAATAATAGATGATCTTCTAAAAGTTTTATTGTATAAATTAAATTGTAGATAAAGAGGAGCATAGTGGCTCATTATTGCAGAAGAAATAGAGTTTCTTTTTAATTGCAGTAGCATTGAGAAATATGCATGCATAGACTTTTGAGAACTTTTTCTAAAGTTATCCTTAATGTACTGTTTCCCCTCTTCTTTAAAACTTTTAATAAAGATGCAGAATTCAGCTCTGAGTACTTGCTATGTGGGAGTTAAGCATAAAAAACTAAAGTAGCTTGGTCAGATTCTTCTTAAGAACATTAAGGAATTTTTTCTGCAGACTGCATAAAAACTGATTAATGCTTTATCATGATTTTGCCTTACATGAACAACATTACTTGTGGGAAGATGCAATCTTTTCAACCTGAAGGATTTTTTTTTTTACTGAGATTTCTGTGTCTCGTTCCTTTTAGAAAATGAATAAGTAAGTAAAAAAGGCAGTGTTGTGAGACCAAGGTATCTTAAATGATCCTTTTGTGGCACGTACTCAACAAAACTGCCAGAGTGCAGTCTTGTCCTTATGGCTTACCTTAATGTTTTCTTCTGTCAGACATGTTGGCAGGTATTTTATTTCTTCTTCTCTCTTAACAACTCTTTACTACTGGCCTAAGGTACAGCTTCAATTAAAAGGAGTGTGTTGGAGAGAAATCAAAGGACCTACAATTCCTTATGGGCATGAGAGTATCACCACGTGTTTGACATCACATCTGCAAAATATGTGCAGGAATTTGGATGCTATGTGATTGATTTTTTTGGGCTCTGCATACACAATGGCAGGATATTAACCCTTAGACCTTCAGCTGGTTTCAAGGCACATCATACTGAACACTGGCCATCTTTACAGCTGGATTAGAACAAAGGAAAAAATTATCACTACACTGGAGGGTTATTTTTGCACTTGATAGATTTTCTGTTGGGCGTTTGGTAAGGAAAGACAGCAGAGGGGTAAGGAAGAAGGCAGGTGGGAATTGCAGGAGGATTCAGAACCTAAGTGTAGCCATATCATTTGTCAGACAGATGTACCGTGTGTATGCTTTGAATGCTCAACATCAGTTAAGTGTGCAGTTGAGGATGCAGTGCTTCTTCAGTCCTTGCAGGTTAACAATAAATCTTTCTGGTGTATTTTTCAAGTGGTTTTTGTGTGGTATTATCAGGATCTCTAAGTGTCCACCTTCGTTCACAGTCTCAGCTGCAGTTATCCATCCTGGTGATGGCTTCTCAGGCTTTTAAGTAATATCAGCGTACTAAAACCTTATCAGCATTTAATGTCAGCAATTAAATAAAAGGCAATACCACAATATTTCCTTCTTCTGTAAACTCGCTCGGTTCCTTTTCTCTTTGGCTTGAGGGAAATGTTTGCATATCTTTGTTTTATCTGGCTCAGAAAGTAGGATAAAAGCGGCATCTAGAATGAATGCCTGCACATTTTTTAACTGTACCGGTAATCCTCTCAAATGAGTAAAAATCACTAGTAACGTCCATTACTATTCAATGGACTTGAGAATTAGACAGCAGATTTCAGTTACCTGTGGTTCACCTTGCAGCTCATGGGTTCATGCAGAGCTGCAATCTTTTGCAGCGTAATAAAAAAGTCCAGGTTATCACAAATTAGGTGATTGTTTTGCAGCTAGAAAGCTGCATATTTGGGGGAAATTTATATGTATATATATTAAAAAATTTTCAAGTAGTGCAATCTCATTAGTTCATCAAAAGAAATACCAAGATGTGACATGACTATGATTTATGAGTACGGTAACAGGAGATAGTTTTCAAGAAACACTAAGCCAGGCAATTTAAACTTCATACTATGTACAAATTTTAATGGGTTGTGACTTTCACCTCTTGAGGTTCCTAGCTTGAAACTAGTGACTTATTCCATAATATAGAATATACTGTAAGCAAATAATAGTCGAACTTGAGAATAGTAAGTGGTATTGCATAGTCTTTACTGCACTGATTTCACACTCTTTCTGATGATCACTTCCCTTAGAAATCTGTGAATCAATGATTCCCAAGTAGTAAAAAAGCTTTGGCAAAGCGAAGCTAACACTCTCTCAACTTTGCCAGTTTATTTTTAATAAGAATTTATATCAAAAAACAAAACTCGACTTCATTTGCAGAATTAAAGTCTTTCTTCAGTAGATCTGGGAAAATAGGGGACTTGAAAATCAAACTTTTCATGAGATCATGGCAGTTACATCTGACTCGTTCTACACTCCTACATCCCAAATAGAATAAGCAGTTGGCTCATCATCTTTGTTACAGTAAGTGGAGCCGTCTGTCCCTGTTAGTGGACTGTATCCCAACCTTTGTGTTGAGCTCTTTAGAACTGACAACATTTTGGTTTTGGTTTTAAATTTTCCAAGTCTAATGGTGAGCTGTCTCTTACTCTTAATTTGTTTTCTATCAGATGACCAACTCTGACTTAAATGGATGGCTGCAAATTTGTCCAAATTATCTCTTTTAGTAATTGTGTTCTTCTGAATCTTTTCTGAGCTAATGATGATGTTAAGACTTGATCCTGTAATAGCATAGCTGTCATTCTCATCACTAGTTGTTGGACCTGATCTCTTCCTCGGGGTTTAACTTTTTTTTCCCCTCTTTCTTTTGTATTCATGCAGATGGTATCAGTTTTATGGTATTGAACACCAATCTTTCCTGTCATCCCCATCTACTGCCCTTCACACCACTGGGACAATTTTTTGGGGGTTTGGAAAAGTTAGGGGAAGTGATATGAAACGAATGGTAAGAGCAGAATGTCCCAGGAGATAACAGACACATAGGAAATTTCATAAGAAAATACTCGTGTCTAACAGAAAAAGCTATCCAAGAAATAAAATGAAGTCACAGTCATTCAATAAAGACATCAAGAGAAGGAGAGGAGGGTTCTCCGCCATTCTCATGCTGTGTATTAAAAAAACCCTAGTGAAGTGTTGTGAGAGCACTCTTCTTTTTTGCAGGAAGATCGCTTTTCACCACTAGAATTCACCAAGTTACCAGGTCAAACTCAGACCTTTTTGGGGTAGGAGGGGTTTACTCATGACCGGTGAGGAAGAGGAGACCTGAAACCGTTTGTGAGGAAGCTGTGGCTGCTGCTACTGTTGTGTTGCTTTTTAAGGGAAATGCATAAATTAATAAATCTTGGGCCTGAAGGTCCATTAAACTTTTTCGTGTAATACAGGTCATAGAATGTCACCAGTGTGATGAGCCGAAGAGCTTGTCTGGAGTCTGTAGGCAAAGCAGTTTGTTTACAAGGTGCCTTGAGTATTATTAAAATATTAGATTATTAAATCAGAAAAGTCTAACTAAAATATTCTGATTTATAAAGCATATAATACTAAAATGCAGAAGTACTTTGGATAATATACAAAAGGATTATAAAATGTCTGCTATAGCATGAGACAATAATAATAGCTGTTCTTCAGTAAGAGACATTTCCTGCTCATTGCAGGCATTTGTTTAGGTTTTTAAATGATTTATTTTTATGTTTAAATACAATTTTATTACAGAGGTTTCTGTAACTCAGAACATCTATAATTTCAATAGGAAAAAAAATGTCAGTAATAACCAAACAAGAAAGTTTTCATAAGAGTGATTTCCTGGTACTGCTAGGCTGTTATATCTGGAAATTTGGGACAAAATCCAGCAGAAAGCTATACATCTGTATAAAGACATTTTCTTTCATGATTTGTTTGTTTGCTTTTTAAATTCTTACTGAATCAGTGCTGCTCACTGTCAGTCCCTGACAACTTCTTGATTTTTCTTTTTTCCCCTCACCCTTTGCAGAGTGCAGTATTGGCTCCCGTTTAGAGCAACAGAATGCAGTCTGTGATTATTATCCATAAGCTTTCTTTCCAACTGCTTGTCATTCTCAACGAGGCCAGCAAGTCTGTTGCTACCTTACTGCAGTTGTTTTTGGAAATGTGCTCCATCATTTTTATACAGCAGTAGAACCCAGAATGCCTTCATGTCACGGATTTGGTAAATTAAGGCAAACAGATGAATTGTGAAGGTGTGTTGCTATGTACTTGTCAGTGAGGTATGCTAAAATACAATTCAGAAATACTCCCTTTGCAACTTTGTTGTGTTTTACAGGGAAATATTTGTACGGGAAACACTGTAAATCAGTTTGCTAAAGTATGTCATCCGTGATTCCTCCATTCCTAGTTCTCAGCTGGGAGCAGGATTTTATTCATCATGACTCACTTGGGAGGTTTATAATAATCTGTCATCATCTCCCTTTCCTCCCCACCTGTCCTGTCTGACCCTTTTCTCCTGCTAATCAGTGACTGAGATGTTTTTATTTCCTTGAATTTTGTCATCTTGGTGACTTCTGGAGGCAGTGCTGAGTTCAGATAATCCATTTCAACTCACAGCTCCAGACAAGTGCAGAGGAAGACAGCAGGGAGTGATAGAAAATGGCATTTGGAGGAATAGAGGATAAGCAATAAATTTTTAAAACACAAGTGATGAAGAAGTGGGGACACACTGGGAAAGAAAAAGCAGCACAAATATTTTCAGAGATAGGACATCTTTTCAAGTCATGGATTGGAAATGGTGGGTCATGTTATGATGTCCTAAATCCTTGCTGCACCTTTTAAAGAGACGTTGCACATGTGGCTTCAAAAAAAAGGCACTGAAGTGTTAACTGAGTAAATTCTTTACTAGATTGATTTCTCTTTGATAAGCATCTACATCCATTACTATAACATTATTTGTGTTTCACTGTAAACTCATCAATTTTTTGCATCAAAACTGCAAACTAGAAGGATGTTTACTAGTACTCACTTTTTAGTACACCATAGTTTGCGCTGAAATTCTCACAGTGATTTCTAAGTTCAGAATGTAAGTTTAAATACAGTAATTTAGCAAGCTGGCACTGCTAACTTCTCAGGATTGCACTTACATCTTCTTGCAGTTTACAGCACACACAACTTATAAAATTGAAATCCTAGGAAGTGCTTAGCCCCACAATACGATGGTGTTGGAAGGTGAGTTCAGCTGACATGTCACCTCCAATTTTCTGCAAGACCTGAGGTTTTTTTTTTACACAGGGATTGGTTGTTTGGGTTTTTTCGGGGGGTGATTGGATGAATCACAAGGAAAAGGTGTCTAAGGTCACCCAGTACAGTTCATGGTTCAGTGCGTAATTTTCCCTAGGCTTTTTAGCCTCTGATTTAAGTACCTGATTGCATGGTCTCATTAAAAATGAACTGGAAGCAAGAACATATAGAAATGCTATCAAAAACAACTGCTGCAATTTGGAAAGTTAGGCTAGCCAAATGGTAAGTTTTAATATTAAATAGAGATGTAATGGTTTTCCAACGCTTTTGTTTCAGGAGGACGTAACTGGTAATGAAAAAATGATTACTCAGTACTCCAAGTGATAAAAATTATTGTATGATGTATCCAAAAGCCTTTCAAACACCAATGTGGTGGAGTGTAGGTGAAGTATGTTTACTCTTCCTCCCCTCTTGGATTATCGTTGCAACAGTGCCGTGAAGAAAGCAAAAATTTATTACTATGTTTTGATCTTGAACTGAAGAAGTTATTTAGCAATAGAGTAAATTAACTGTGCTTAATATGTAAACATGGTGGTTATAGCTAAATCCTTTCAACTATGAAATCTCAACTATGACAGCCGTTGGTTGCCTTCATACTCAAGCCTTCAAGAAAGCATGAAAATAATTAAATGTAAAGGATATCTTTTAGTGACTGAGGTGGTAGGAATGTGTTGATACCTCCTTTGTAGTGACTGTTCTTAAGCATTAACAGTGTCTGTGCTGGACAAGGCAAAAAAACTCCGCAAAGTTTTTGGTCTGAACCAGGCAGCCGTTGAGCAGAGGGCTTCAAAAAGCCTGGAGAGGGATTGATTAATGTTGGTTTGCTTCTCGAGAGTCAATAATCCAGATTAACAGACAGTAAATTCTGCTAATCTGCGAATGAAACATGTTCTTAGCAGTTTCTTCTTTTCAGATGTCAGAAAAATGCCATGGGTTTGGTGTTTTATGTATTTGTGAAGTAACAAGGCAGTGTTTCATTTCAGTTTCATTTTGGCACAGAGAGCATCTTTAAATCTTTGTTGTGGCTGTTTTTTTTTGCCACAAATATGAAGGGGGGGACTTAAGACCTGATCCCACCACTTTTGAGGTCAATAGTGAATAGCCTGCTCAAAGAAATTGTTGTCACTACAGGTCTTTCTATTGACCTCTGTGAATTTTGGACCAGCCCCATGAGAATGGGAGCAGATCCCTAGCAGAAAAGCAATTTTCATCACAAGTTAAAAAAGTTTGGAATAAGGGCCTTGAAGCCTTGAATCCCCTAAAGGGATAGTGAGGCATCCTTACCCTTCACTGACTCAAAGCATATTGTATCATATGCAGATGACCTGGGAGATACTTGTAACATTGCTGAACATCATCTCGTGAGACCTCACCTGGAGTACTGTGTTCAGCTCTGAGGTGCCCTATATAAGAAGGACATGGACCTGTTGGAGCTAGTCCAGAGGAGGGCCACAAAAATGATCAGAGGGCTGGAGCACGTCTCCTGTGAGGCCAGGCTGAGAGAGTTGGGGTTGTTCAGCCTGGAGAAGAGAAGGCTCTGGGGAGACCTTATAGCAGCCTTCCATTACCTAAAGCGGGCCTACAGGAGAGATGGGGAGGGACCCTTGATCAGGGAGTGTAGTGACAGAATGAGGCAGAATGTTTTTAAATTGAAAGGGGGTAGATTTAGGAGGAAATTCTATGGAACAGGTTACTCAGGGAAATTGTGGATGCCCCATCCCTAGAAGTGTTCAAGGCCAGTTTTGATGGTTCTTTGAGTAACCTGATCTAGTGGAAGGGGGCCCTGCCCGTGTCAGGGGGGAGGGTTGGAACTAGGTGATCTTTAAGGTCCCTTTCAACCCAAACCATGATCATCACAGTTGTTTTTTGAATATCTGACTCCAGGAATGGAGCCCCCAAGCCCATCTTCCAGCACCTGCTCTTCATAAAGCACATAGAGACTGTCAGGTGTTCAAGCATGTTAACTGTGTGGGAATGTCTAAGCCAGCTCAAAGCTGTAGCCAGTTGCCTGGGGCTGCAGGAGGTAATGCAAATATATCTCAGCGGCAACTGAAAGCTGTCAGCTGTATCATGAAGTGAGGGGAAAGACTGAGATCCCAGAAGAGACGTGATTAGGGTGAGGAGAAAGAAAGAGATCTGCACCCACCTTCTCGCAACTTGAAGAACTGTGATCCCCGGCCCCTCAAACCCAGTTCCTCCAAATGATGCACATCCCAGTACTCTTCCTGCATCCTGCCATTGGCCTTTCCAACACAAGCCCCACCAGCCCCTCCTAACTTCTAGCCCTGGAAATGCCGGTCACTGCTTCTACCCCTTCTGCAATTCTTAACTCAGTGCATTGCCACTGCAAAATTGAATTGTGCTAACGATATTGAAGCCTGGAGTCACCTGTGAGTCATTTGACAGGAAAAGCTGAACAGGGTGCAAAAATGTGTCTGTGGCCTGACTGGAGTGTTTCTGGGGTACTCATTTGTTGTTTCAAATTTCAGGAATTTAATTATGTTTATCACTGTTTTCTTAATTTGTTGGGATGGAAAGAAAGAGGATTCTGCAGTTTGTGCCATGGCCTCATGGCTGCGTGCCCTCCCTGAGAGCAGGCAGCCGGGTTGAGTTGCATCCCCTGTCTGGGCAGCCCAGCCCTGCCTCCCTGCGAAAGCTGGGCCTGCTGGTGGGAGGGAGGGTGGTGAAGAAATTGGGCTACATCTTTTGTCTGATGGTCGTTTATGCATTTTGTATTTTTACTCTTCAGTGAAAAATGAAGAAGTAGTTTTCAGGTGAGTTATAGAAGCCAGATCTTGTCTTTCCTGGGCAGGGGTCCCAGCCCCACACGCTATTAGGAAAATATAAGCACCACTCCTGTCTTCTGCTTTTCATTTTCCTCCTTTTTGAGCTTGGTGCTGTATGTGCTCATGGGTATGCACTAAGTACATCTCCCAGATTAGCAGACAATTTCTAGGCCCATGGGTACCCGAGTTTATGAACCTGAGCTTGAGTTGCTGTGTATTTGCATACACAGCTGAGGATGAGGAGGGACTTCTTTACTTTGAGGGTGGCAGAGCACTGGAACAGGCTGCCCAGAGAGGTGGTGGAGTCTCCCACTCTGGAGACATTCAAAACCCGCCTGGATGCCATCCTGTGCAACCTGCTGTAGGTGACCCTGCTCTGGCAGGAGGGTTGGACTAGATGATTTCCAGAGGCCCTTTCCAACCCTGACTATTCTATGATTCTGTGAAAGACGGCAAATACACACAGCAAACTCAAAGCACCACAGTAATTTTCCTGGAGAAAACAGAAGTTCTCAGGGACCATTATGTATGGAAGTTGTTATGATGAAAATTAGCTCTCATGTTTGGACTCTGCCTAAGTTTTGCCTGATTTGAATTTTGGATACCTGAGTGCTTTTTTTCCCCCCCTTAAATATGGACAGCTAAAGTATGTCTTGGGGAAAATTGAGGCACGCACAATTAGTACATTTACATTGCTATAGCATGTTTTATGTTAGCAATTAGTTCTCATATCTACAGATGGATTTTATTTTTTTTACCTTCCTTTTCATTAAAAGTGTGTTAGGATCCAATAGGAGCTAATGATCTAAAGATGTAATAGGCACTGAATTTTGCAAATTAGTGAATATCTAAATTCAGTTTTTTTCAAGAAAGAAAAGTTAATGCAACTCAAAATGTATTTTAGTTCTTTATTTGGCAAATATAGATTCATATTGAATTAAAGGCTTCCTAGAATACTAAGAAATATTATTTGATAAATTTCAGTAAAGCTTGAGGTTCTTAGGGTAATGTACAGTAAATTGCAAATCTCATTATGTTGGTCTTTAGAAATCCTTTCTGAGAAGAAAGTAGATGGTGTTTATAATGCAAATTGTGAAGTGCAAACTAAATATTAGCTAGTAAGGTGCTATTCTGTTTAGGTTTTATGATTCTTGTTTTCTCAGATAGATAAACCTACTGCATTCATTTTAAAAAATAAATAGTGTTATGGAGTTTCTGTGCCTATTGTACATTAGGTTAAAGCACTATTTTTTTTTTTTTTAATTCTTGGAGTTGTTTAATATGATTTCATTTATATGTGGAGAATACAGAAGAGTGCTCTCTTTTGCTCTTTCCTTCTACTCTGAAATTTTTATTTTCTGCAGTGCCTGCTTACTCTGGAGAAGTGGAAGGAAAGGTGATTTGAATTGGTGTGACATGGCTTTCTGGGTTCCCTCGCGCCTCTTGTGGCCTTAATTTCTCTGGATTGGTTATGACTTTTCTATTGAGCTGTCATCCTCTGTCTCCCCAAAATGATGATGCTCACAACTGCTTTGACACCCTTTCATAACGACGCGGTTGTCAGAAGCATAACTTTTCTTTGGCGTATGCAGTACATAATGAAACTGTCTTTATGTCCACGGTGGGTTTCCATGGCAACAGCAATGTGTTCGCTGAAAGGTTAATTACAGTCATGTTGGTAAATGAAGAGCTCCAGAAGCTGTGTGGTGACTAATTCCATCTACCTGTGCCTGCCACTGAGGTGATGCTTGGTTTAGGAGAGCATCTTATTCACTGTTTTTGAATTATGCAACCCATGAAGCAACACCTTTTACAACAATCAGGGCAGAGCAAATTTTATCACTATTATTTTGATCAGATTTGGGCTAAGAGCATAGTCCAGGGGGCTGTCCCGCTGATGTCTGGTCCCACAGGGCTGGGGACAGCTGGTGCCTCTGAAGCATCTTACGGGGCTATATCCCTTGGCCAGCTTGGCAACCTGACTGCAACCTGACTGGCAACCTGACTGTTTTTCACTTCTAACTGGGTATTTTGTGAAGGTTTTCTCTGGTTTCATTAGCGCAGAAATTAATTTCAAAATATATAACTGTTTTTGAAAACAGATGAACAAGGCAGTAGCAGCCTGGGGTTTATGCACAGCCAGAGCATTATCCCTTCTTTCCTGTTTGACCACATCACCGAGTCTGTAAGGAACTGGTGCACAGACTGAAAAGTTTCAGACCAAATCTTTACAGACTTACTAGAATCCATTTGATTGGTATCAGACAACAGATATGAGAAAGTGTAATCTCCACATTAGCCCTACAGAGGTATCAATACATGATGAATATATTGAGAGAAAACTCCTCTGAAACAGCATGGAGGGAAATCTACAGCTGTCATCTTTAAGCTGTAAATAAACTTTTCAAGGACAAAAGGGATTGAATCATCAGGTGAAGTTTAATAAATACATCTTATATTTCAGTTAGTTACTTTTTCCAGTTTCACTTGTTTAGTATCATAGAATACTTGAGTTAAAAGGCACCCATGAAGATCATCGAGTCCAATTCCCTGTTCCTCGCAGGACTACCAGTGTCCTTGAATACTACCTCTGTCTAAAGATACCTAGTCACCATATTGAATTTCTACAATTCCCTTTTGAAAGCAAAGACTGGTTCAGTGATTTTTTTGCTTTCGTAGTGTAAAATGTAAGTCAAATCCTTAGTACTGTAACTTGAGCAAAACACAGGGGGGTTTCTTGGTAGAAGGCAGCCTGGGAATGTATTCAGGTGCAGCACTGGAATAGTATCCTACCATTTAGTCCCAGCATGGATGATACCAGAGAATAGTGTATATTGCAGGATTCATACACATTGCTGCCTACCTTGTATTAGACAATGACTTCATTTATGAAGAAATGTGCGCAGATGTGGAAGGAAAAGCAAATATAGTTAAGCCAACAAAATGTGTACTGAGCTGAGCCATGCTTCTATCCATTCTTTTTCTTTCTTTACCTAGTTTGATTTTATGCCCTTCAGAATAGCATCAGTGCGTAGGAAGTACATTACTGTTTCTTTCTGACACTGCACAAGTGACAATTTCACCTGCAGTGAGAAGTCAGGGATACCTGGTCAGAGAAATCTACTCAGCAAAGTAGGAAAAGAATCTCATATAAGACTGGAATAAGACAGGATATAAGATTGGAATTTTAGACTTTGGAAAACTGTAATCACAATTTGCAAATGCATTTGCCGATTTCCTTGTGGAAATAATCGAGAAGATGAAGAATGTTTAAACTCGATGCACAGAAATGTCTGATTTACTTTTTTTTTTTTCTCTTGGCCAAGGAAATCTGTTTTGTAGAGATCAGTGATCAGTCTTTTAAATGTACCTACTATGAAATGAGATGGCTTGGTGCTTATTTCTTAGTACAATATTAGATCATTCCAGTGATGGATGCAGAATAGTTAGCTATTCTGTTTCTAGTCTGATTGAAGCCTTGTGAGACATGATAGTTGCTCATCAGCAGGGATAGCTAGCAAAATATTTGAAGGACGTGACAGAGATCACTTTTTAAAAAAAAAATCTATCAAAGTTCTGTCAAAATTTTTGTGTAGTCACTTAGTTTATACTGCAGCATTTGAGTTCGTTTAGTCTTGAAAAAAAAAAGAATGAAAGAGAAAAAGAAAAAAACAGAGAATTAATAAGAGGTAGATGCAGGGATTTTTGGTTTTAATTTTATTTTATTTTCCCTAATACCCTGTCCCTTTGCACAGAACAGAGTAAGCCAAGTAGAAGACCACAGAAATATGCAGGAACTGGATGGGCAGTTGCTATTATCAGTAATTGATACTGAAATAACCTACAGTAGTCACATTGCAGATAACTATCCTGGTAGGATGCTCTCATCCCTTGAGAATGGAGTCAGTCTGGTCTTTGTGGAGACGAGGGTGTGAATAGTAATAAATATGGTGTCTGTGTGTGAAAAAAAAAAACAACATGTGAATGAAATGCTATTCCCCAGTTTTAGTTTGGTTTCTGAAAAACAACTGTAAAATCTGTGTTGAAATGACATGGGGAAGGCACGCCATGGGTTACTGCTTTGTGTGGATAATGTAGATGCAGTGTTGAAGTAATGCTTTTGGACAGCTAAACCAGTATGTAAAAATATGTGTATGGTCTGTCTAACAGTAATTTTTTTTCCAAAAACTTTCAAAGTTTCCCTGGGGGGACAGGATATGTCCAGCAGAAAAAAAAAGCACTATAGCTGTATGCTGTTACAATAATAGGGAGTGACTTCAAAGGCAGAGACCCTCGTCAATAGATTTTGACCCAAAGCTCCACTTGCCCTTAGTAAGGTTTAGTCTCCAGACTTGTATGTAAGGGCTGGAAAACTACATACGTTCACGCAAAAGACATGAATGCTGGCTGCTAAGTAAGTGGCTGGACTGCTGCCATCTTTGGGTAATCTACTACAATAGCATATGTTGGCAAGAAAACATGTTTATGTAAATGACCAATTTGTAGACAAGGAACGCTGAGCGGGATTTGTCTCGTCTGAGCATGCCTGACGTTAGAAGACTGGAAGATTAGCCTCGTCAATAGTAATTACTCCCTCTTCCTCCAGCCCTTGCAGGAGAATAATGATACCCTGAGCACTTCACTGCTCACTACCTGCTGCAGTGTGATAATTGCTTTGACTCAATCAAACCTTAATTAAAATATTATTGATAATTTGTCTGCAAAGGAACACTTGCTCACATTTCTTAATGGGAGGTCAAATCATGTCATCACTTACCTTAATCAGCTAAAACTTAAAAATTTACCTTGGTCTTTTTTTGCTTTACTGTGGAAGTGTCGGTCAGTATGTTTTCACCCTCTTGATTTCTGTATGCAGAACTAACTGGTGAAAGCAAAAAGTACAGGATGATATGCGAGGAAATCCAGGAATGGCATGCAAAAAAAAAAAAAGTATATAGAGAGATAACACGTCAGTTGCTTAGCAACCATAGGTGAGCAAAGCTCAGCAATTTTATTTCTCCTACATCTGTTTAAAGACTTTCTCCTAATGTTTGGATCTGAAGTGTAACAGTTAACCATTTTCACTTAATGTTCCAGCAGAAAAAAAAAAGATCCTTATAGTAAAACTCAAAACTGCTAAACTTACCTGAGTTTGCACCGAAAAACATATTTTAAGTGATTTAAAAAAAAAAAAATGACTGAGGTTGACTCCGCTCAGGTTACTTCAGGAACAAAGATTTTCTACATCTTAGCATGTTTGTGACACTTTGTCTTCTATTTGGGATTTATAATGCATTGGGATAATTGAATAATGTCTCTCAGGTTTGTTTGATTTGCTGAAAATAATAAATGAATCTTGTGTTTATGAGTCAGTTACATTTTATATGATTTCAAATTTGGTTCTCGTGTTAAACACTAACACAACCATTTACAAGTTTTTAGATCAGTAGTAGATGCATGTAGATGTTGTAGATGCAAATAGTAGCAGATGTGTTAGTAGATGCAAGTAAGTGCCTTTTAATCATCTAGATGTATGTAATGAGTCACCTTTTATGCACCAGATATGAACTTACATTGAACTTCCAAGCTTTTGTTTTCATTGTTGCCTAGCTTGCACTGGTGTTGGTAGCATAAATGTCATAAATACTATTGACATATTATGCATATGTATATGAATATGTATATATCTATATATATAATTATATACATATGAATCTCAAAATGATATTGGGGTCATATAAGAGAAGAAATTTGTTAATCTTTGAGTGTGATCAGATGTTTGGCCAAGAAATCCTACAGCTTTTGTCCCTGACAAGTCTCGAGTCCCACTTCAGAGACCGTTGCCATTAGGTGTGTACCTGAAGGGAATATACCTTGGCAAAAAATTAGTGTGTGGAATGCTGCCAATGAAGAACAAGGTTTTTGTATTAGCTATTGTTATTGCATATATTTTTTTTTATTTCTGGTTGGAAAAATCCTTTGGAAAAAATCTGTCGTTCTGTCACTGTGACTTCGGTATAATATTTCAACAAATGTGTGATCAACTATGTTTGCTGGATATATTTTGGTAAACTGTGACCAGTTTTTGTCCAGTATTTACTGGTCTTTCTTTGAACATGCATCCTGCAAGCGTGTAGGATGTTGTCTCCATTTGCTTTTTCAGTAGATTTTAGCATTACATTGTAGATACTTTGTGAACTTCAGTATTTTGGTATTTTTGTTCTGAGGCTAAAAAGCAACTTATGCTTTTAAACAGCCACCTAAGAGCAGTAGCTTGATGGAGCTAGTGAGTTTGGTTCTGTAAAAAAATGGTTAAGTAAAATCTGACTAGGAAAGGTATTGATGATGCAGGAGAATATTTTGTAGCACACTCTTAAACTTCTTCCAATACGTGCATGTGAAGGAGTGATTCAGTTAATTGCAATTGTCAATATACAATCTTATGTGTGTAACTTTTTTTGGGGGGGAAAAAAAGGACAAGCTAGGTTGTTAACTTCAAATGAAGTTTATTCAGAGCACATAAGCACTTTCAAAAGCAAAACAATTGTGCCCAGGAAAAGTGTTGGCTAGTTTGTGGCCTGGGACATAATTACTGATTATTCATGCTGTGCTATTACAGAAATTTTTCTAACTGTTATTTTAAAAGGCACAGTTTTTAATTTGTAGAGTAATTTTTCCTCTTTGGCCTCCATCTTCACATCAAAGTCTAAACATACTGATTGCTTCCATGATTGAGGCAAATCTCTGTGGGAGGAGATTTATTCCAGTATACTTCCAGCAGATAGGGTGGGGATTTTCTTTGCTCTCATAAGTAGATTATGTAAAAGCAGGCATAAATTGAGTCTCATTAGTGCTGGATATAGGAGGGCCAGTTCTTCATTCTCTCTCCACCCGTAATTAGCATAAAATATTACTTGATGCTCCAATATGCTTTTGTGATCTCTTTTTTTTATAGCTGACATAACTCAAATACACTTTACGTTTAAATGGTGCTTCACATTACCAGAGTGTTGTACAAATCATTAACAGTCCTTGTCATTCCCCTTTCACTTTTGTGATGAGAAAGGTATCATCATCATCTTTACAGAAAAGTCTAACAGAGAGGAAAGTGAAGAGGCTTCTTTATCATGATTCCCTGGCAGAGATTCAGCCCCAGATAATGATGATGCCCGGAGCAGAGCGGGTGGTCACTAGAGTGCAATTCTGACTGCTCAACCATGCTGTCTTGCTGGGAGGAGAGGTAAGAAAGGATTTAATAAGAAGTGCTAGGTGGCCGGAGGCAGCTGTGTTAGGAAATGAGGCAGTATTTACTGCAAGATGCATATAGCTGTTGTATTTCCTTGCCAGGGAAGTGAAAGCATAAATATTCAGCCAGATTTCTAACTATTCCCATCAGTTGAGGGGAATATGCAATCTGTTCAGACATAAGCCATCAGATTTCTGTAATTCCTCATCACGTTAGTCCTGTTTTCCTGCTTTGAATCCACCCAGTAGGTGACCAGTTTCTTGTTTGATTTTTTTGGAAGTGGTTTTGTTTCAGTTGTAGTGAGACCAGCTTTTTAAGTAACAAATCTGTTTGCACATCAGATGTGTTTTGTGACTCCAGTGAAGTGCAGAGGAGATTTCTCCTGGCTCACACTAGCCTTCAGTCTGTTATTGTGTTACAGTGAATATTTTTGTCACTGCTTTGTGAAGAAGTAAAGAACTGAAGACTAATGATACATGGAAATGAAGCACTAGAAGTTGGGTTTAAAAGTAAACATTTGTTTTCTCTCTTCCTGTCTTCTGCATTTTGGGTATGGGACATTTGGGTTTTTTTCTGTTCATGTGTGTAAGGGAAGGATAGGTGAAAACAAGTGTGACTTTAGGGATTGTACAGCTGTGGAGTTTGGACTACAGAAGTATGAAATTCCTCCACTCAAGACATGGGTGATGAAATGGACTCATTTCCCTTTACTGTCTGTAGATCTCCTTCTATTTAAATCTTTGCTAAGTTTGTTCTGAAGAATTTGTTTTACCTCATCCCAGCTATAGAAATGCGTAGTTTTTATTGTCTTACTAATTGAAAACAGTTACTTCTCTATGAAAGTAACTGTTCTTCTCCTTCACTCTTCTGAGGACTGTAGCCTTAGTAGCTCATGTTCATTTACTGTCTTGTCTGTTTTCTTGTCTGTTTTCAGAATTAAGCCCACTTAAGCCCACCTATCCAGTTTACAAGAGTTTTACTTCATTGTCCTGGTTTCAGCTGGGATAGAGTTAATTTTCTTCCTAGTAGCTCTGTGTTTTGGATTTAGTGTGAGAATGATGTTGGTAATACATATTGTTTTAGTTGTTCCTAAGTAATGCTTGTAGTAGGTCAAGGACTTTTTCAGCTTCCCGTAGAAGCGGAAAGGGAGCATAGATAGGACAAGCTGGCCAAAGGAATATTGCATACCACAGACGTCATGCTCAATATATAAATAGGGGTTGGCCAGGGGATCCACAATTGCTGCTCAGCACAGGCTGGACAACCAGTCATCAGGTGGTGAGCAATTTGTGTTACATCACTTTATTTTGTATATTCATTTACGATTATTATAATTATTAATTTTCTGTTCCATTATTGTTCTATTAGACTGTATTTATCTCAGTTGACAAGTCTTTTTCCCCCTCATTTTCTCCCTCTTCTCCCTACCCCACAGGGCAGGCAGGGGGAGGGTGAGTGAACTGTTGCGTGGTCCTAATTTCTGGCTGGGGTTAAACCACGACACTCATTAGTTTTATTATCTGAATTCTTTAACATTGGAAACGTGAAGCACGTGTACCATACCTTGGGCTTGTCTGGTGTAGTTTGTGTTTCTTTTTGATTTCATATTTCCAGCTAAAACCAAATGAGAGAAGAGTAGTAGTCTTACATGAAAGCAAAAAAGGAATCCATCCAGAACTGATGTCCTCATTGCAGTCTTAAGCACATATTAAGCCCAGGCTAAGAAAAAGTTGACTAACCCCAAAGGATCTTTTTGTATTTTCAATCATTTGACAAAAGCATCATAAATAATAATAGTGTCAGAAACTAGTAATCTTTCAATTTGTTTTCCTTAGGAAATCCCATTGTTTTGTCATTAATACAGTATCTTATTTTGTATCAACTACACTACTTATAAAGAAAAACTGTATTATGTGTAATGATAGCTTAGCATAAATGCTTCCCATTTAGCCTGTTACATTGAGATCCTGTATGATTAGTCTGACACATTTATGTCTCATCATAGCTTGACCAATGAGACATAAAAGTATTAGCAAATTTCTTGAAGCAGCATAATGTACCTTTCTGTAAAAGATAAACTTCACAAGTGTGTACCATATAAAAAGAGAAAAGCTGAAGGGAAATGTAAAGTTGTGCATGGTGTTTTGGATTCCTGTAGGTGAAAAATCCTAAGGACTTCGTATAGTGAAATTTTATCAGAAAAAAAATTACCCACCTGAAATTTTTCCCAGTCCCCATATACCCTGTATCTGTAGTTGTCAGATAATACAGCATCAAACTAGTTTAGTCCTTGACAAACCTGATGAGTGTGAAAAGTCAAGTGATGAAATAAAGTAGATGATAAACCAACTCTAGGATGTTCCATAGTTCTGTAGTTTGAGGTCAAAACAGAGTTGCCTAAAATTGTCACTGTAGGTTTGTCCCAGATAGCATCTCACGCTGTGAGTCAAGTTCGTACAAACTGCCAAATTTCTGGTATAGTCTCATGAATAATTTGTTTCATTACTGTGTGTAAGAATAGAATCTTAAACCAGGATCTGCAAGGGGGACTAGCATATTTATTCAAGTACTGATCATATTTGTTTTTACTGGCTGCTCAGGGTTGGAACTTGCCTTTATCTATCTTTTTTGATACAGTGTTTAACTTGCAGATGACATATAGAAGTTTTTCAATAACGCTTCTTCTATTATACTTTATATTCAACCTTGTGTTCTTGTTCTAACAGGCACATTCTTTCCCAATGAATCAGAAGGATTTTTACAGCAGTGTTTTCCTGCCTAAGCCAATGACCTATTGTACAACTGTCTACTGAAGAAATGTCAAAATTTATTGAAATCATCACTGAAAGAAAAGGGAATGAAAAATTGTTCCAGTAATAGAGAGGAGCGGAAAAAGTGTGCAAAAGCAGATGAGCTTTTCTTTGCTCTTCTTGCAAAGGTGTCCTATTTTCCTCCAAATGTTTGTTTCCTTTTCAAATCTGGCCTCTAGTTCAAAGTTTGGTTTACATAAATGATTTTTTGGCAGGGAAACCCTAAATGACCTGTCTAATGTATACTGCAGGCATCAGTTCTTCTCTGATACTAAGTCCTGCTCGAACATTTTAAAGCCTTTTGACTACCAGATGGCTGTATGAGTTTTCAAGAGAACTTTTTCATTTTGAACCTGAGCTCAGGATATCTCGGTCCAACTGGCTTGTGAATTGGTTTGTGAATTCTGAAAAAAGCATTGGGGAAATACATGAGTACAGCGCTACTTAGTTTAATAATACATACTTGTCAAACTTTTCCTTTTTTCATTTACTAGTATTTAAAGGAAAGAGTCCCAGTGGCCCATTTCATGATGGGCTGGTTTCATTAGTAGAACATGATTTTTGGAGTTTGTGGCAGTTGTTGGGTCATTTGGCAAATAAATGCTGAATTTTCATATGGAACCTGAAGAATTTAACTATGTTGGGCCCAAAGTGATACATGTTACCAAGCAGAATCGGTGTGTCTCTTTGAGCCTTTTAAGATGATGTGGTTTAACTGGGTTTTTAATTTAGTAACATGCTTTTTAGTTTAAGGATTCCTATTATTGGTTGTTTGCAAAAAAAACCCAAAAACAAACAAAACAAAGGAAAAAATGAGAAAAGGCCTTTATATTAGAACTTGATTACCTTAAATATTAGATTCATTTTGAGTTTTAAAAACTTCATTAATTAGTCACAGTAGATATAGCACTGAGCACTGTTTGATTTTTCTATTGCAAACTTAATTAGCCATAACAAGGAGAATTTTTTAAAGTGACTAAGTGACTTACAAGGACATGTAGCAGTGAAAATGGTGTGCTTAGATACCTTTGAAAATATTGTATCCTGTGTTTACTTTAATCCATGATGAACTTTACAAATGCATACGGCAAAACATGCTACAATCAAGTCAAGCACTCTGATGCGTTCAGTAATGATTTTGATAAAATCTTTGTTTTCAGAAAATAAACATTGCTTTAAAAATGGGTCGATGAAACCACAAGGAGCCTTGAACATTTTGTCTTCTCTCCGAGATTTGCTGTAAATCTCTCCGAGATTTGTCGGTGTCGGTTGTAAGCAGAACCAGAAGCAACAGGATTGTTTTAAACAGCCAGAGGAGTTGGAACATCCATAAGTAATGGAGAGAATGGAATTGACCTTGACTGACATTTGGGTTGCTATATGGTCTTAAGTTAAACAGAATCTTATGTTTTGCTTTACCTATCTGTTATATGAGAGCCTGATTCGAAGCTGAATCTTCCCATATCCTCCACTGGGTTTTGAATAGGTTTCAGATGAATCTCCCATGGTTATTGTGAAGATTAATAAGTTAATGTTTGTGTAGCGCATAGAAAATGTAAGGTAATTCCTACCCAGTGAATATGTTGAATTTAGGAGTAGCTGTAGTCCAGGTATAGGTGCAGAGAAGGGAGGGTGAAAGGTTGTGGAAAGTTACATATCTACACAACTGTGACCATGTCATGTGATTCATGAACATATACCACTGTAATAATTGAGGAGCTATAACCTCTTTAATCTTCCTCATCCAATCCTATCTGAAATAAGCCTTCCAAAAACTTTAATGAGTGGCAGCCTTGGAGAAGACAACCATTTCACACTCCTTATACCCAATAAGTATGTTTTTACTGCTCTTTAAAGAATGAACTTTTTCTTTGGGAAAAAAAATTACTCTCTTTGAGCAAATTTACGGATAAGGTATTGTTGGATTATGCTAAATATTAGGGATTCAAGGTGAATGCTTCTATTTTGGGGCTTTGTTATCTTCATCTAGGCTAACTACTGATGCTAGCATGTGGGCTTTATCTCACTAAGCTATTCTAGACAGGAAGAAGATTTGCTTATTTGCAGCCATGTCCACAGACCATCTGGAAGAGTAAGGTGGCATCATGGTTCTTTCAGGTTAGCTCTTGTAAAAGATAGGTTATTCTAAAAGTTTAATAAATGTAGCCCCATTGCATTTGGGTTCACAGTCATGATATGCCACCTTTCAATATGAAGGATTGCCTCTGGGGGAAGAAGCCAGAAAGGGAGGATGATAAAAGATGGGACAGGGCTGGACTTGGAGGCTATTCAGAGGAAACCTGTGCTTTCACATGGTGATGTTGTGTTTGAAACAGTGAAAGCAGTTAGCAGTACTCTGGGCTTGTAGAGCAGTCCCTACGGGCATGTTAAGAGAGAAAAAAGTGACGCATTAATTTTCACTTACTATTGAGTACCATTAAAGATGCTTGGCTCCCTGCTGTCTCTGCCCATTCCATGTAGCCAAAAGGACGTTCCCTTGTTTTATTATCTGACATTTCTTTGCCTCACTTTTTCAGTAAAGTAGAATTGAGATCAAGGATAGTGAACTTTTGAGGTAAAAATCAGGGACAGCTGCGAGGTATGTTTTACAGCCAAAGAGGATCAGTTATCATCTGTGCTACTAAGAGTCATGGGGTAGCTTCTGTCTCTACACACATCTTTGCAGAAAAATTTAAAGATAACTAAAGACGCTGAGAAGCATTCTTTTAATCCTGTCTCTTACACCACAAATGCCTGAGCTTAGAGAACACGCTGAAGTGCTGTAATAAGTAAACATGTTTGACTGTGGATAAAGTCAGCTGGACACATCTCCCTCCAGAGATGAATAATGCAACTCTGTGTGGCAGCCAGAGGGGCCAGTTAAGAGTGATCTGAGCTGCTTGCAGCCCCCAGGAGATATTAACAATTGCATTTAATGCTTATGTAGCACTTTCCCAACGTTTAACTGGATTACTGGAGGCTTGTAATTTAAAGGCTTCTCCTGATTTAAAACAGAAGAAAAGCTGAAATCCATTGAAATAAATAATTCCCACAAAAAATGTGGTTTTACCTGCCTAAACCTCCAGCTCTGCAACAAAAGCATAATAAAGAACAAATACAACCAGAGGGCAGAAACATCGTCCTCCTTATGGACATACCCTAGGACAGGAGGCACTCAACCAGGAACAAAAGAAGACATGAGTCCTCTCAAACCTGAGCTTCACCAACTGTAGCTTGTTACATATGGAGTGTGTACTAGGTCATATACACAGAGATCAAACAAAAAATAGACAAGGCATCATATTGATAGCAATGGTAGATAAAGGTTTTTTTTTCCATCATGATAGTAATAAATTAAACTGTGCTCTTGCTAGCCAAATTGTGTCCTGGCCCTAACGTGTGTAAAAGGGCCAGCAAGGAAGACATAAAACAAGGCTGAAGTAAAGCCAGTCCGTGTGAAGGGAGATATATGTTGCTGTCTATAAAGTGCGGAAGAATAGCTAAAAATTTGCATCTTCCTTAAGTGGAAGTGAAGAAGTTGGTAAAGGATCCTGGTGGTGTGAAGTAAGAGTCCTCTCCCTGCGTTCCCTCCAAGCTGATGGAGCTGAGTTGGCTCATGAACAAAACACCGAGCAATAGCATTCTGACCAAACCTCCCACTAGTATCGGGTACAGACTAGATAGTAAGGGTTTGAAGCAAATCATACCAGACATCTTTCATAACCCATTAATGGCCAGTGGATAATGTGGCATTAGAAAATAAAATGCACAGATACCAAAACCATGGGATCATGTTGTCAAAAGGATGATCCAAGTATTTGGTTGTCTTGACAGTTGCCTAGTATCTCCTAATACCAGACTTACTTTTCAGTTGCTTATAACTCTGCCTGGCATTAGTTTGGTAAAGTTTAGACTGATTTTTTGTTTACATATCTGCTATGCAATTGTTTTAATTTACTGTGAAAGTTCTATCATTTTTTTTGTAATATTAGGCAGTAAGCCGCCTTTGAAGATTAGGTATACATCTTTTGCCAGTGAATGAAGGAGGTATGTGGAACTACGTGCAAGAAAGGATTATATGCTCAAAGACCCATTTATAATATATACCCAAGAAGCTGAGCCAAGGTTGTGCAAGGAAAGTCAGCATAAGTTTTGACAATTACAGCTCCAGTGTTTCTGGTCCGTATCTCTGGGATAGGAGTGCTGGAGTATTAAGAGCTCAGAGCAAACACATCTGTGCGGTCCCATGTGAATTCACCTCTGACTTTGTCCCATGGGAACAATCAGTTATTTCTGTACTTTTTTTTTTCCCCCAAACACATGAATCCTGGAGGCCTCTATCAGCTCAAATGCAACACTGTGCCTGACATAACCAAGAGACATTCCCTGTTTGTTGCAGTGCCGGAGAGTGCAGTGCAGAATCCTGAAGGTCTCTCTCATGTGCTGTGTGTGGTTCAACCTCCCATGCACGTGTGGCAATAGCAGTATTATTTGGCTTTCCTTCCCTCTTATTCCTCCCACTCCCAAAACTGGAGACTTTAATATCTTAAGTTGTTTTCTGAAGAATATATCCCTTGCTGAACCACTTAGCCTTTTGATAGAGAAGGACAATTATGTGGTAGGCATGTTACCTCTTTAATCTTTCCCATGAAAACAAGTGTGGTTTTACTGACAATAAATAACATGTTGGAGCCCAATTTTGATGACACGACTCATCAAAGCATTAGCATTAGCTAATTCTTTTATCATTAGCATCAAACTCCAGAAGTAGCCCTACTGGATTCATTGGGTCTGCTTGTAGAGCAAGAGGTCTCTTACCATGAGTAAATGTAAAGAAGCTGTTCTCTAGCACTAGGACAGACAGAAGAACTGGAAAAAAAAAAAAAAAAAATCAGGTCTTCATTATTTCTTTTTAATTTTGACTTCTAGCAAGTTAGTAAGAATTTGTAGGAATGTGGAGGGAATAAATACTGAGGTAGCATATCAAGATTTGGCTTCATGTTGGTAAGGGGAAAAAGAGATAGTCTGATGCTAATAGCTCAGCACGCTGCAAATATAGCAATGCGCAAGCCATGTGAGCAGTTATGTGCATGCTTGACCAGACAAATATAATTGTGCTCAGTCAACCTGATGCAATGGTGACACATGACGTGTTCCTTTCCAGCAAGGCACAATGTGCAGTTTTATCATGCCACATTGCATGGGCCTGTAATCAACCTAGAAATGCTTTTGGTATAGGAAATCAAGTGGTTCTGTTGTAAATACTAAGGAAAATGTAGTGTAGCTGCATTTCTGCTTGAGGTTTGTGAATCCATTCTTCTGTCAGGTGAAACATTTCATTTTATAAACCTCAAATCACTCTCCAATCCAATATGCATTGTCATTTAATCTTCATCTTAGCATTTTCTATTCTTTATTCTTGATTTATTTTTTTTTATCCAAACGAAGTATATGAAACCAGAAGAATATATTCTGTCTTCAGTAACAGTCTTCAGTGATTTTATTCCTGGTTTTGGAACTTGTATGTATAAAAGTATATGGATCTGTGAGCTCAAAACTCTAACCTGTGTTTGTAGTGATGATGAAAATTCAGTAGTTGCTCCAATAAACATCCAGTTACATATCTGCATCTACTTGCATGCATAATTATACATGCAATTGTTTAAAAATTAGGTCATTCATAATTTTGCTTATACTCCCACTGATGAAATGGTCATTCATCTTAATGTTTCAAAAGCATGCTTGACAGTACACCCACTTGTATAATATACTCAGTGAGTTTATGATTACAGAAACAGTTATGTTCTCAGATGTCTGGGAAAGCTGGTTATTTGTAGATGGTGCAGGCAGCACTTTCGAAGTGTGAGCACTGACGTTTTTCTATGCTGAACTCTAATGTTGGAAGCATATCTGTCCTTTGGGGACCAGTTCTTTGGAAAACCATCATGTGCTTGGTTTTGGTTTTTGGGGGTTTATTTGCATGGGAAAGGTGCAGAAAAGTAACATTTCCATGCCATAGTCCATAACCAAGCTGAAGAAAAGAAAAGTAGAATCCTCCTGTGTTTTCTCTATAACTAGATGAATTTTGTTAAAAGGCTTAAAATAACCAATGTTTTTTGAAGAATCTTTCTTACTGCAAAGCTTTTGTCTGCAACAAGTCAACAAGCTCTGAGACTTGCATTCTGCTTAATTTTCCAAGCAAAGTAATTTGGCTGAAACATCACACAAAGTTATTTTCAAAATGCTAAGAGAAGCTCATAACATGATTTTCAAGATCTGAGTCATACTATACCTTTAAGACACTAATGTTCTTACAATAGAAACCTTTTTAGTATACGTTGGGTACAGAGTTCAGTGTTAAAGTTCCTCATATTGAAAATGTTTGTAGCAGTGTTCTTGTGGTTGAGTTGCATAGAATCAGATATTTTAGTTGATTCTCCGTATTGCTGCTGTGTATCAGGATAGTAAGTTGCAGATTTATTTTTCATTTGGTAATTTTCCAGTCTGTTTATGAATATGCTGAAGAATTTTGCATGTTATGCAGTCTAATTCCTTACTTCTGAACTAATGATTATACAAATCCAACGTGAAGTTCACTATCTGCGAGGTTTTGGAATTGATGCTATTTCTCAGCTTGTTTTATGTCAGATATTTTACCCGGATATTAATGATTGTGTTCTTTGCAGAAAATTGTTTTTACAGCAGAATCAGAAATAAAAAAGAGCAACAAAAATGATACTAATACCCAGTAACTTGGTGGAGAGTGTGCCAAAATTATACTTATCTTGAGGTTTTCTAGCAAGTGTTTCTATTGAGTGCTGGATTCTCATAGCAGAGCTCACTGGGAAGAGTTTGGTGTCTTAATTTTCATCATTCACGCAGTCTTTCATATCCTACTGTGAGTCTGAAGGGGCATCCTGACCACTGCCAATTTTTTTCCCTTGGTATTCTAAAATAGTATAAAGGGTGTGCTCAGTGGCCTTGTGTGTAGCTTCTATATATCAAAAGATATTTTTTTCTCTGGAATTTTTTGGGGAAAATTAGGTGTAAAGGTTTTAAATCTACTCCAAAAGTATGCTTGAGTCAAACTTCACACTTCTCTTCCATCCTCCTTTTATAAATACCTGCTGACATAGGATCTTATTTTTATTTCTGCAATTTTTTTTCCTGCCACTTTGATTAAAAATGTGAAATGGCAACAAATTCTTCTCTTAGAATGTATCTGCACAATATTTGGTAGTAATCATGTAATCTGTCTGATTGCATAGGCTGATTGCAAAAGCAGGCGTTCAGATGGATTACATAAAACAGCTTCCCTTTTGGAAATAACTGTCATTAAGGGGCAAATTGTGCTCTCATGCTAGTTTAATTCCAAAGTCACTCCATTAAAATTAATGGAAAGTCTTTGGATTTCAACCAAGATAAGGTGTTTAGTGAACGGTTCAGATGGCAAACTGGCATCTTACTGTATATATTATTTTTTTCCCCAGGTGTTCTAAAGCCAGAGAGGATGTTTTGGGGTGATTGTATAGAGGTCGTTATCTGAGATACAAATTAAAGAAAGGAGCTATGTAAAGCATAATGTTTTGGTTTTTGTTTTGGGTGTTTTTTTTTTTTTTTTTTTTTTTTTTTNGTGGGAATTTCAGGTCTGGGTGTTATAAACAAAGTATTTCGTTCTGTTGGTGTCATTAATGGCACTGAAAAATTGCTTGGACATAGGCCAGAGTCAAAAAATGTAGCGTACTTCAGGAGCGCTGTTCATTTGCTATGGCTTCCTCTGCAATTCCTAATGTGGGTAATGCTCAGCTGTGACAGCTGTAGACCTTTCTTCAATTGAAATATGGTTCCGTTAATGTAGAGGTGCATTGAGGTTACTTGGATACTAATAGTGTCCCGATATCTCCTGGTAAAACCTGAAGTATTCCTACATTCCCCACTAGGGGATTCATTTGCTGTGATATTGAGTAGGATGGTGTTAGGATGACTCTCACCAGCCCCTCTTGATCTTTGGGTGTTTCTGCTTCATGAGATGAACTACATTTTAGACCAAAAGCAGAACACGTGCAGTGAACCCTAACTGAGGAAATAAAGTGGCATCATTTTGAAGTTTTATTTTACCTAGCAGTGTTTTTATGTGTCAAGTATAGGCAGCTTAGTATTAAAGAGGTAATTAGTAGAGATCTGGGGAAAATCCAGCAAGCCAGCAAAATTATGCCAGTGTAAAAATGATATTAGAAGTCTGCAGTATTATCCCGGGCAATTTCAGCAGTGTTGTACTCATAAGAGACTTGTAGTGGCCTCTTTGAGCCTTAAAAGGTATGAATCTGTGAGGTTTTTTATAGTTAGGGAAAATACAGCGATTGCTCGGTATTTTTACGGTAAATAAGTACTTCTAAAAATTGTTTGGTGTCAATAATTTAATGCATAACTGACTCAGCTTTTTACATGCGGGTTGTAGTCTGCCTTTCAGATCAATTCCTCCAACAAATGGAAGCCTCATAATAGATACATTTGAGCACTATGTGATGCTCAGAGTTAATATTAAGGCACACAGGAAAACATTTTATGATTTTCTTCCAGGGCTTCATTTTCTTTTTTATATCACCAAAGAAGAGATAAAGGTTTCTATCCAGGTTTTTCAGTTACTTGACTTTTCAAATGCAGAGCATGCTTGAGACAGGAACATTGCTTAATGCCATTGTATTGCAATCCAAGTTCATTGCACTAAAACCAACGCTGTCGTGATTTGAGCACAACTGAGTTGATTCTGTTGTCTAATCTGTAAATTCACAACCTGCTGTACAAGTGATAGCTTACCAAAACTTGATTAAGAGGTAGTAACTGGGGAGACAGGATAGGAATCTCAAATGTTACACCTTTTGAACTCTCACTTGAAAACCCCGGCAGCAAATAGCTGATAGCAGTAGGTTGCTATTGCAAAGGCTTGAACAGGTCCAGTAAAGGGCAGTGGTGCACATCTGTGTCAGCTGTGTCTCAGCAGTGATACGTGCCTCTCAATTACACTTATCTCTGAAGTTTCATGGGTAGATACTGCCTTCATAGAACACACTAGGCAAGGATATTGCATGCACAGAGCTGCGTAAAAAGCCGACTGTCTTGTATGATGCTGAGCTGGGAAGTTACTGATGGAGGACCTGTAAAGGGTGGTGAAATTCAGAACAGAAAAACACTTTAATAAATCCTAAATCTTGACTCTAATGAATGTTGATTGACTGTGTAACTTTTAGGTAGGTTTGAGCTGGAATAAATGTCAAATATAATTCATTTCACACAGCAGTGTGAAAAGAACTGTTACTTCCCTTGGAGAAAACCTGACAGCCCAACTTTCTTAAAGGGCTTTTCTGTCTTGCTCTTTCGTTCTCTCTTTTTAATGAAGCCTTTCACAATTGACACTTCCCTAACAAAAGGTAACACAGGTCATTCTATTAAACAGAATATTCTTCCATCAGCGACATCATAGCTGTAATCTGAGATCAGAAACTATTATATCTTTTATTTGATGGAAAGGATGAGTTGTTACTCATAAGAACAGTGTGGTGTTCTGCGGTGATGGCTGCAGCCTGTGGGTGCTTGGTATTAATGGCATGTGTTGAGAACAGGTATTTAACTGCCATAAATATAAAATGTGTGTATATATATACACGAAACTAAGAAATGTGTGGTATTAAGTTCTTGAGTGAAAAAGAAAATGCACTGCATCAATACCTGGCTCTAAACACTTCACACACAGAATCCTTTAGGGAGCAGATATGGGGGATGGTGGAAGAGGAGAGAAAAGATCAAAATTCTTTAGTGCCTGTGATTATGATCAGATTTTCAAGAGCTCAGAGTACAGAGTTCTGACATCACTGGAAAATGTACTCAGGGAGTCACAACAAAAGTTGCTGTATACTCAACATTTTTGAAAACTGGGTCTTTATTTACATGATTCAATAGAAACTAAGGTTTTTTGAAAGCTGGTCTCTGTTTTTCTCCATCAGTTCACGACATGGTGCATGATGGTAATGTGTTTCCCTTTTACTTTGGCCTCTTTTCTTTAAGTTACAAATGATGGTCAGGATCTCTCCCCTTCTCTGTGCTTACATTTCTGACCTGCTGTGGTTGGTTCGGAGTCACAGAAGAATTCAGAACTCCTTCAGATCTATCTGTAGTATTTGAGTCTTCTGGGGCAGGATCACACTGCTTTACATCGTTCAGGATTTCTAAAAAGATGACCAGTATGTGTCCCAGTCAAAGTCAGGAGGAGTGGGAGCGTTAGATTTGCTTCTAACAGAGGAAGGACCAAGCTGGGGTGGGTTGAAAAAGGAAGAATTTGCCTGCAAAAGCAATCAAGAAAGGTGTAGGAGCAGGGAGAGAAAGGAAGAGCAGGAGCAGAAAGTTGTAGGAGCTGTAGATTGCTTTTGACAAGTGCTTCAGGAAGCAACTGTCATGTCAACAATGCAGCCACATTGAGCCACCCACGGTGCCACCCCTTGTTGAATGCCAGGATATGTGTTAATTCAGCATTGTAATGAAAATAAAGAAATAAATGCCTCTGAATAGCAGGGGGCTGGGTAGAACTACAAAGAGCCACTATTGAAACGTAAAAAAGGTTTGTCCATGTAAAATGTAGCAAATTCTGTTCTAGATGTAATTAAATAAGTAAGAATGACAGATAGTAAAGAGATGGTGGAGGAAAAAAGCACCTCTATTGTTCTCAGGTAAGACTGAGATTCAGTTTGTATCTGTATTTGTTACAGAAAACAAGGCAAATAGAGATCCAGTTTGAAAATGGAATTATTGATATAGAGAGTAGGAATTGCGAAAAAAATCTTTTCTGTTACTGGCAGTTTTTTTTTTTTGTTACAGTTCTCTTGAGATGTTTAAGAAAATCATTTTGGTAGCCCAGTCAAAAGATAAATTTTGACACTTTCCAATCATTCTTTAATTACAGCTGTTTATGACTTGGGAGAAGCTGCCTGTGTGGTGTGGGTAATGATGATATCCCCTGTGATTACTCAGAAGACAGCAGGACTTGTAAGGTTTCCTGCAATTTTTGTCTACATGAATTGTACAAAAGCCACTCTGGGATATAATGTTTCTCATGCAACAAAATACTGTTCTTCAAAGATTCTTAAAATTACTCGAGAAAATACATTTCCTTTGTAGATAAAAAAAAATAACTTAAATCTTAGAATTATTTTCACCACCATATTTCTCTGCCATGTTTTGCTGCCATAGTATATATTCCCACTTGCATTAGAACACACTAGTACTTCTTTGAAGTAAGAATCATAATTGGTTTTCCTACATTTTAGCCACTTGTCTCTTTACAAGATGACCATTTCAAGGTGGAAGGCTATGGTACACACTCAGTGCTTTCCAAACTGCTACTCAGAACTGAACGAATTGAGTTCAGGATGGAAACTGAGGATTGAGGGAGACACATACTCGGATAATTCATCAGTATTTGCAAAATCATGTATGTATTTATTTATGTATTTGTTTGCATTGGGCATCCATGGGTATTGAAGTCCTATCACCCAACAGGTGAAGCTTGTCTTTGCAGAAGACAAAGCTTTCTTGGGATTTGGTCTGAGGGAAGCCTAAGAACTGCCAGCAAGCTCTGTGTCTTCTCTTCCATCTGCAAGGGGCACTCTTGATCTTGTATTCTCCAGAGTACAGAAGTGTGTATATTTTAATAAAACTCCAGATGTAGACTGTGCACAAGTGCCTCCTTGAAAAGTATTTTTAAGGACCTTTCTTCCATTAATTCAAATAAACCAATACAGAACTCAGCATGCAGAAACACCAGTAACTCACAATGCTGATGGAGTGACCTTTTTTTCTGAGGCAAAGAATGGTTTATACTGACTTGTAGTCAGCATGATTCGACATGATGTGACTTTTGATTGCTTTTTACTGCATAATTCAAGTACATTCCATTCAGAATTTGTAATATAATGGTGAATGCTGTGAATCTGCTTTTTCCTCAGAGTGGTGAGACTACTAGTGGTAATTACTAGATCTAAAAATAGATATATTAGCTAACTTTCAGATCAGAAGTAGGGGGAGGAAATGGAGTGCTAATGCAGGTGCTAACTTTTCACACTGAATTGAGCAGCTCTTGATAATATGAAAGTCACAGAATACTGGTGTGCTTTAGAGGATAAACCAGCTCCAAGGCCTGAATTCTTACACCTCTGAAAACCAAAATACTCATCACAAATTGTTTTACTTCAACGGATGGTCACAGCAAACCTGATTCTGCAGCTTCCTGTTGCATAAAAAAAGATTACTTATTTTGCTAAAACACCTCATATGAAGAAGGACTGTAGAGACCCTTACCTCCAGCTCTGTTTTTTGAAAAGGTCAAAATAGATCTGGACTTTATAGATTGTCACAATTTTTTTCACTGGCAAATGTGATTGAACCAGATCTTATAGCAAGAGATTTTATTTCTCAGGGTAAAGATTTGTATCTGTTAGATTGAGCTTCAGCAGATTTAATGGTTTTCATATTTGGTTCTGTCATTTCTAGAGGGAACTATGAGGTTGAATGGGTGAAGGTTACACTTAATTCATGGAAAAATCTGCTTTTCAGCCTTCTTTTGACAGCACAGATGGTGTTTATTTTTCTTCACTGTATTGTTTGTTTCCTTGCTCAGTGGCTACTAATTTGATCTATATTATGCCCATTACAACAACAGTTTTATATTAAATGGTCAAAATGCCAGCATGGAAAATGAGAGGAAACCCACACAGGATGAAACCTGTGTGCTTTTGTGGGGAAGTGTAAGTATGGATATTCTGAAATATTTATAGCAGAGGACAGTTTAATCTTAAATCATATTTTAATTCCATCATTTTATTCCTACAATCCACATAAGTACTGTCTCCATCATGTTGGTGGGTATTATAAAGCACAGAGAGGTGAGGTAAAGAGTGCCCCGAAGTCTTATAGTGAATTGCTGAGGAAATCTCAAATACAGCTTGGGAACCTGAGTCTCTAATGCCTGATTTTGCTGCCTGCCCATCCCAACCACACCCTTGTTGGGATCCAACAGTCATCTTCTGGTGAATCTTGTTTGAACTATCATTGCAGCAGTTTGTCCTAATATACTGGTCTGTGACCAGAGCAGGCATTTTTGCTGTTCCTTTTCTAGAGTGTAACCTTCAGCAGAGAGGTTGCAGACACCTATCCCAAAATGCAGCAGAGTTGGCGTAGCTTTAGGGTCTTGCGTTGAGGGGGAAGGCTTTGTGAACATGTAATTTTCCTACAAATCTTCTGTTGAGAAAAGGCTGTGTGCTTTTTGCAGCTGTGATCTGTGTTTCCATAGTGCGATGTGCTTTGGGAAACAGTTCCTGTACCTTGTCAGCCTGCATTATGTTACAGCATTCTCAGCAAATTGTTTTGTTACCATCACTCTATTGCAAAAAGTACTCTTCAGTGAATGAAACTTTTGAAGGTGTTTTTTTCCCCCTCATGTTTAATGAAGTGAGTATTGATTAATAAAAGTCACAGCTGATTATTTTGCCCAAAAATACAACAGCTGGATTTGGGAATAGATACAAAAAATGCAATGTGTTCCTAAGTTCTGAGGGCAAGTGTAGACAGAATACTGACATAAAACCAAACCATTTTTTCTTTATATGAATGTTTTAGAGTATCACAGGATCGGCCACTGCTATTGTGCTATATAATGGGAACTACAGATCATCAAATGTTTTCCTAGGGCCCAGATCTGATAGAGATACGGGACAGCACAGAAATCAATTTAACTCCAACTTTTGATGGAGATGCTTATATGAATGTTTAAATTACCTATAACCTACAGTGTTCATTCTCCTTCTTCCATAATAGTTTGCCAGCTTGCAGTTTCACTTAGACATGAATAACAGAGAGAAGTCAAAAGATATACCTGGGGGTTGGAGGAACAAAATACATGAATTCCCAGCCTGAGCATGGTAAATCTTGGACACTAATGACAATACAGACTTGAAATGCATATCATAACATGATCTGTATCCCATGAATGTTTCCAAAACTTTGCAGACATGTAAAGACTTTGTCCGTACTCATTTTACTGGTGAAAAACAGATATAACCTCTGGTTAATAGGTTATGATGTGAACATGTATGTAGGCTGCAAAATTGAGCTGTTTTGTATCTTTCTGAGAAATGTCTCAGTAGGAGGCAGACTTTTTTTCAGTGGGATTATTTCATTATAGAACTTGTTTTAGTTGGAAACCAAATCTGCCCTATATTGAGCTATATGGTCCCAGTTCACTGAAAGGAGTTCTCTATACCAGATATAGATTCCACACTCCATAAGAAACTGTGGCCTAAGTCTGAATTCACAAATTCTCTCAAAACCCGAAGACTAAACAAACTCACTCTAAATTTGAATATGGATAAGAAAGACGTCCACAATTGTTTTGTATTAAAAAAATATTGCATCGTGCTGCAGCTGCCCTACCTGGTTGGATTTTTATAAAATGTTGTGCTGATGACTTGTGCCCTGTTCAGCAGAGGGACCTGAGAGTTCCCCAATGTCACCGAGGGAGAGATGGGAACCAGGTGAGCAGGTCTTCACCTGAGGCTTGACAGGTTGGGTATATTGTTGTTGAGGGTTTGCAGGGATTTACCATTCCTCAGAATTGATATGGGCCTCTCCAAAAACTTCAAATTCTTGTTTCGTCCTGTTTCAACTAGCTGTTGGCAATCTGACATTTCTTAGTCAGAGCTTGTTTTCCAGGCAAGCATTTCAGCTTCTCAGTGGTTTGCAGTGATTACTGTCAGTTAGCATGGTGCCACAACAGGTTGTTCGTGCATGAACCTGCGTTGTTCTCTTTTACTCTTTTCCTCCTTGACCGCAGCAATTATAAGAGCCTGAATCACACCTAACCTTTCATTAATACCCACGGCCATGATTGTTTGTGAATTCATAGCTCCAGGATACAGAAAACTCTTCCCAGTGATAAACCTTGGAAAAGATGGTCCGAATAGGAGGTTTAGCAGACTTGGGCTTCTCTGTAGGCATAGATTTAAAATCTCTGAAAATTGTGGAAAGCACGAAAGATGATGATACAGTTAGAAATTTTTGGTGCTTTGCAGTTTGGAAATCACACGACTAGTATATCAGCAGTAGTACAATGAATAAAATTAATGGTCTTGCTTTCTGTGTATGACAGTAGAAATGAGGGCAGTGTAGCTCATTTGAATTAATGGGCCATAAATATTTGATGTGTCTTTAAAAATCACCAACTTCTCATTTAGGGGTTAAAAAGAACAGAATTGAGTTCAAAAAACAGTCAGCAGGTCTCAGCATTCGGTGTGGCCAGTCTGTTTTTGGCAGCTGTGTTTATTTACTTTTATCATGATTGCACCTACAGGCAAAGGTATGATTGAGCTCGGCACTGTCCAGATGTGAAGCAGAGAGACAGTCTTGCTCTGGGCAACTTGTAATCAGACTGACAGAGAAATGGATGTGCTGAAGCCTTTTGAAAACTTAGCTATGACTATAGGCATGCTGACTGTGTTTCAGATGGTGGGATCCTATTGCTGCTTTGTTTATGAATCCTAACTTCAGTATTATTTCTGCATCCCCAATCACCACTTTGATTTATGCAACTAAAACTGACAGAAATTCTGGTCATTACTTTCTGAAACATTTTGATTTAGGATCCTTTGTTTCTGTATAAACATGCAATATTAGAATCATAGAATTGTTTAGTAATCATAGAAATTTTTTTCACAGACCACAGAGGTCTGTTTGCAGGCAATTTGGGAAGACTAGCTGTCCACCTGGGCAATCTTTCTTCTTGAACGAGGCTTGTTTTTTCTTCGTATTTTGAGGGTTTTGGGTGTTTGGTGTGTTTGTTTTGGTTTTTTTTGTAAATGGAGCATCTTTGAAGTCTTTTAAGTCCCGTAGGCCCTTTTGTTTTCAGCAGCAATAAATGAGTTGTAGCCTATTTCTTTACAAACTTTTTCTTGTCTGCTTATTAATTCTCTCAAAGAAATGCCTAGGAGCAAGCTGATGAAGCGAGGTAGATTTGACTGTGAGACACTGTCAAGCGAGAGAGTAAATAACCTTCTCTTTTTTTTTTTTTTTTCTTTTTTTTCTCCCCCTTGCTTGTCACTGAACTGTTTAACTTGAATAAATTATCAAGAACTGTTAGTAAATTAGTATGCCACCTGGGACGGGCTGTTGATTATTCTGTGATTTCTATTTACTTTTCTGGAATGGGCTGCAGTCTCAGATGAGTGCTTCTTTCAGGAAACTCATGTGTAGAAATGACAAAAGGCCATTTTTTCTGGATATAGATTATACCAAGAGTTTTTAATTAACTTTTAATTATGTGAAAGAGGCTTTTCATATCTCCTAGTGTTTCTTTTTTTATGTCTCCTCCTTTATGGCTAACTCACACCACCCTGCCTCCACCCAGTTAGTTCTGTTTTGTTACAGTGAATTCGACGGTGCTTACAAGTGTTTAGGAGCATTACCTCAAATACAATTGATATAAAAGACCATAAATCGTCATATGTTTTTTATCAGTGGCTAGCTATGGTCCAGGGCTGCAATGGATTAAAACATAAGAGGTGAAGGACGAGGTGTCCTGGAAAGTTATACTGGGAAGGATTTTATAAACATAGGAATATACACTATGTTGTTTGCAGAGCTAATACCAAGGGGGGAAAAAAAGAACAAAAAACAAATTTTGAAACAAATCTTGAGTATCAGAAAGGGTCATTTGAATGTATTCTAGTGCAGAAATGAGCAATTCAGCGTTCCTAATTATTATAACTGATGCTAGAAAATCAAGGGTGGGATCTCATCCTTCTAATTTAGGAATCTGAGATCCTTCCTCGTCAAAATGTTAGGGGCTTGGACTGCTAGGGGCAATAGACTCCACTTTACCCAGGCATCTGGCTATCTCCAACAAGATAGAAACCTCTGAAAAATCCAGAGGGCAATCTAGTCTTCTCAGCTTCAGTGCTTGCCCTTCTCTATGGGTTGTACAGGGAATAGCATTTGTGGAGGACAATGAGGTGGCTGTTGAGACAACAGTAATTGCTAGGTGCCTCCATCTACACACATTTTTTTCAGGAGGGTACTTTCAGAGCCACATTCACTCTGCAGACTGGAGAAATGAGCTAATAGAAAACGTGTGAAGTTCAACAAAGGCAAATGAAAAAAAAAAAGTCCTCCATCTTGGATGGAATAACTCCAGCAACTGTACGAATGGGGCTGACTGGCTAGAAAGCAGCTTTGCAGGAAAGATCTGGGGTTCCTCAGTGAACTTCCAAGTGCAAAGCAGTGTGCCTTTGCAGCAAAGAAACCCAACCGCATACTCTGGAAAGGGTGTAGCCAGCAGGTCTAGGGAAGTGACCCTTCCCCTCTGTTTAGGAATTTTGAGACTGCAGCTGGAATGGATTCTCCAGTTTTGGGCTCCGCAGGACAAGAGAGGCATTGACATACCAGAGGGAGCCCAGTAGAGAGGCAGCTAGATCCAGCTCTGGGGCACAAAAGACACGAGGAGAGGCTGAGGGAGCTGGGCTTCTTCAGCCTTAACAAGGCTTAGGGGAGATCTTACTGCTGTCTAAGCCAGATGTGCATGAAACTGGAGTCAGACTCTTCTCAGTGGTGTGGACTGGAGGTAGAGCCAGCAACACCAGCTGGAACATGGGAAACTCCAATGGCTTACAAGGAAAGAAATTTTTATTATGAAGGTTGTTGAACACTGAAACAGACCATCCAGACTGTGGGACCATCCTTATTAGGGACTGGAGGCGACATGGTCCTGAACTACCAGCTCTACTTGGCCTTCCCTGGAGGAGAAGGTTGGACTAGATGATCTCTGGAAGCCCCTTCCTACCTATATGTTTGTACTATTCCCTTCTCTTTGGTGTTGTAGGACTGACACTGGACAAAGAACTCCCAGTAGCCACATAGCCTGTCCCTTAGCTCAGCAGATGATGTGAGGAGCATAGACAAAGGAGAGGGAAAAACAGTGAGACAAGCTGAAGTTCTTACCTAGGAATAAGAACATGTTCATTTGAAAGGAAAGAAAGGGAAAGACCGTAAAAACGTGCAACTTCCAAGTCAAAGAGCTATTTCTAATGTAACACCTGGGCAATATCCATCTAGGTCTATCAGACACTGGAACTGAGTCTCCAAGAATGATGCCTAATTACCAACTGAGATGAATTGTTTTTATCCTTTCTGTCTAACCCAGATTATTTAGGACTGCCTGTTCAGATTGGAAGACATACAGGTCTGTTCTGTTTGCTGTATGTGCATGGCAGCTGACCAGCAGATTTAATTTAAAACATATACATCTGCACAGCTGAGATCAGAAATCAGCTTTGGAGCAGTAAGGTGTTCTCCTCTCTAAGGTACTGAGACCGCTGAGAAGAGCAATGTACTGTGATCTTAACCTGCAGTAAAGGGGTGAAATTTATTATTCAGTCATTGGAAGTGGATGGTACTTTAAACTGCTGGTGCTTTTTTTTCATAAGAACAACTCCTAGTATTAATATAAACATTTTTTCAGGTTTAATATTTCATTGATAGTATCGGTGGGTGGGATGTGAGAGGGAGGAGTCACTTTTTTATTTACGGCTAAAATCCATTTTGTTTATATGGGGCTGCTTATATACTTCTAATATGCTTGAGACAATCTGGTGACTTGTATGGTATCTGGTACTTTCTGCTAATGAGATCAAAATATGAACAATATGGAGATTTTGAGGAGAATGACAGAGAGGTTTTCTCCTTCTGCGTTTGTTGCGTTGCAATTGTTCTTGCCAATATATCTTCTTCAATATTTTGTGCCACTTACTGAATTTCTGTATTTTTGTGGTTTACCTTCTAAAGCAACATACATATTTTAATTCTCATCCTGTTGGTATTGTTGTGAAATCTAGAGAATCTGTGATATATGTAAAGTCTCATAAGAAATTTGTGTTACAGCCTCAAGACCCACTACAAAATCTTCTAAGTGCCAACAGAGTGATATGACCAATGTTTTGTTTGGTTTCTGCCTGTCCCAGGGTCTGCAAGATGGTCAGTTTACAAAGTTCATGCTGACAGAGAACAGAATTGGTACCCCAAGACTAACCTCAGTCTGATGTTTTTAGAGCTCTGTGTAGCTGTCCGTCTTAGAAAAAAAAAATAACGGTATCACCTGGACTTTCTTTTTTAGTATCAGCCATAATTCATGGCTGAATCTATAGTAATAGTGTTGCTGAGAGAAAGCTCCTGACATCTTCCTAGCTGCCTTCTGTCTCTGTAAACACACTGCCAGGATACGAGCTCCCCAACATCTCATTTTCAGTAAAAAAAAAAAATGTTTTTTAAAAAAAAGTAATCCCCAGGATTAATGACAAACTTTTCCTGAGGATTAAACGTTAGTAAAAGTGAGAAAAGGGGAACTAGTAGAAATGTCTGTGCATTCATTTCATTTACTTTCCTATTCACCTTTCAACTTTTCATTAAAATGTACTGAAAAAGAGACAAAAGAACATGCTTGGAACAAAAGAGAACAGAATAACCCTTGCCCCTAAATTTTACAAATCTAGCAAATGAGCAAAAGAACACTGTTTCTATTTTTGTCTTGGTTTTGATGAAGTACTGCCTTTTCTTGCTTGTATATATGAGAATGTGTACAGAATTGCCTAAGGTTTAGTAATCACAGCATTCAACTGGGAAGCTACCACGACTCGTTCCTTTAATGATGCATGCAAGTACTCTAACTGATGATCCACAAAGTCAGTGTCTCTGTCCCAACAAATACTTTCTTTGTATCTGCATAAGGTGGAACAGACCCAGAAGGAATACCCTCAGCCCATAATTCCCTCATAGGCCTTAAGAATCATGCTGGTAAATCTTCTGATGGAAGTTTTCAGCAATACATTTCAATTATGGCAAAACGATGCTTTTCAATAGGAAAAAAAAAATGTTTTATACATCATCTTTCAAAAGCTCAAATCAACACCCATCCTAAGTACACCTGGAGAAAACTAGCACAATGAGTGCCAGGTATGCGCATTTACTCTAAAACCCTACCTCAATATAAAATAGGTACTTTACAACTGCAAAAATCTAAGCCCTGATGGGGGAAGGTTTATTATCTACAGTGCTGTTGGAATCAGGCACAGCAGTACTGATGCTTCCGAATAGAAAAGCTCTATTCTTCAGTGAAGTCCTTTTTCTGTTAATGAGATTCACCCTAATGGGACCAAAAATTACTTTAAAAGACATTTCCTTTCTGCTTTTCAAGGGCTTTTTTCCAGTCCATTTGGACTGGATATCAAAGATAAGGGGAAATATTTCAATAGCAAGAGCTTTTATAATTAAGCTTTGTAGCCTACATAATGGAGATATGGCCAAATTCAAGTGAAAAATAATTACTGTTTTTCCAGTGCTTGCTTCTGCTGCTCTGCCTCCCTTTCTTGTTCCCCCTTACATTTTCCCCTTCAAAACCACATAATCAGTTGTGCCTTATGTGTGAAAGGCTTGCTCAAGGCAGCTCTTTTCCCCAGGTTTGCCTTTTCCCCAGGTGGTTTAGGAGAGAAGAGCTGTTCAGTCTTTTAACTATACCCAGACCTCCATTAAGAATGGCGCCTATAGTTCTCAAAAGGAAGCAGGTGCTTCCTTGAAAGGTAAAGATTTCAACAACTCATTTTGTCGTGCCAGATACCCCTTTAGATACAGGAATGGACAAGCTCACAATACAGTGTGAGACCCATCTGAGAGACTGTAGATGATGCTAACATGGGCATGTTTATTGTCTTCCAGTCTTCAGGAACCTCTCCTATCACTAGAGCCTTTCAAAGCTCTCAGTGATTTCAGCCAGCTGCTTCAGCAGCTTTAGATGTAGCCCATCTGGTTGCATGAACCTATGTGTATTTGCATTGTATATACACACACACATATATACACACATCTCCAAGTTTGGAAAATGCTACTTATTCTTTATGATTTTTAACAGAGTGATTAAGTACATGGATCTCCATAAGAAGTGCTCTATAGAATTGGGAGAGAGAGGAGTAGAGGTGCTTGAGGTTGATGTCTCCGCTGGTGTTAGGGATATCTTGGGAACATTATGTGATGGCCTTTGGCTGTGAGAACAACAGGAACCTGTTGAGCATTTGGGATTGGAGAGGACAATTTGTGCAAAGTGAGGTTCCCCACAGCAATGTTTTGACAGCTCCCTTTTCCAGTCTTCCTGGAAAATTCTTATGCAGCCTTGTAATAGAACTGAGTTTTGTAAGGGAAGACCAAAAGGCACACTTGTAATATTGTTAAGGCAGACAACTGTTTTACCTGTTACACAAGATGATGAGGTCCTGATCGATCCCATATGACTGATATTTTTAACGACCACAACTGCCTGCCTTTCCTTCATATTTTCTCCCCGTCCACTAATTACCATCCACATAATTTCTCTTTGAGCTTAGTGCAGTTTTTGGAGCTGACAAATTAATGGCTGGTGACTAGGAACTATTTGACCTATTTCTTCATTAAATGAGATCAATACACATATGCACTCATTTGTTGTGCATCCATTACCTTGTTTGGGAAGCATTGTTTTATATTTTTGCTCTGTAATGTTTGCAGGCAGAAGATAATTGCAGGTTTATTGGAGCTCCACAAAATAACTTCTTGAATTAGTCTGCAAATGCCCAAGCTAAAAAGACTGACGTGTGTCTATGCTGTCTGGGAAATACTAAAGTTTGTGGAGATAGTGAGAGTGAAACTTGCCCATTTCTGCTGTGCATTCTAATTCCCTTTTTTTCCCTCCAAGTCACACAAAATGTCTTTATTTTATGGGCAATATAAAACCTGGTTGGGGAACCTGCTGTGACAAGAGTTGGCACTATGCCTCCACAGTGCTGTTCCCCACTCAAACTGCTGATGACAAGCACGCTGGGAAAGACTATCTGATTTAGTTCCTGGTATACTGTAGTGCATAATTTTAAATGAAACCATTTGAATATGTAAAGATATCAATATAATGATCATCCCACAAAACATCTCAACATTAGGTTTTGCTCTTTTTAGATGTACAAACTGTACAAAGCGTACATTAAATGATCACTACTGCCGAAGAATTAGCAATAGCCAGGCTAACATTTGACCTTGCAGGAAGACCAAAGGATTCTTCTGCTTTCACTTTACACAAAGAGAGAAAAAAATAGTATCCGTAACAACTGGTATTAGGTTCCTTTATGTCAAGCTTAGGTACCTAGTAAAGCTTCTGTTCCTCTCAGTGTAAGTTCAGCCTGTGCCAAGAGATCCACCGGATATGTTAAAGATATTCCTTATTAATTAACTACTTGCTCATAACAGTGCCAATGTATTTTACAGAAGATAAACTATGTATATCGTAGCTCTGCAAGATAGGTGCAAATAACACTAGAAAAATTAGCTATTAAAGGATGGACTGTCTATGACAATGTTGAGTACTGTTTCTACTCTCCCTCTTCTGTGACCTTTGGCATATTCATACCTCTCACAGTGTATTTCAGGAATGCCAAATTTCTTAATATGTTCCAGGTTTTTAAAATTCTTGGGCTCGCAGCACGAATTACTGCTCTGAAATGTTTTTGAACAGAGCATTTCTCATGGAAAATTTGTCCTGCCACGCTAGTCAAGTGGCAACAATTTTTTGGTTCCAGCAGGTTATGGCCCATGGAGGAAGAAGTAATGATCGGTTGCTTGTCCTACCCAACATTTCTCTAAATAAGAAGACTGAAGAATTGAGCTGTAATTGGTATCCCCTAGAGAGCTGGCATAGTCAGCATCTTTGAGGTGTTAAGTTATAGAGATCTGGCAGATTTAGATACATACAGGTTTGCCAAGTAGTGCAACAAGGCAGGATTTTCAGGCTGGTCAGCAACATCAGTCAGAACTTTTGTAGCTGTTTCTCTGTGTACATTCATTATTATGATATGTGACCACCCTTAAATGTGCTTCCACTATAGTGAATGCCCTAAAGAAAAGCCAAGTATTTCATTTTACTCGCAGATTATATCATTTCAGGCTTGCCTAGCTGCAGTGTAAGTCAGTTGTTCTCCATCCAGTTGCTCTGATGCATTTTTCTGTTAGGGTGCAAACTCTAATGTTCATTCCCTCTTTAGCATGTTTCATGTGTTACCAGCTGCTCCTGTTGGTAACCAGCTCATTTTAAGATCCTCACCTCTTAATATTCACTCCATATCCTGAAGCACCTGATGTGTTGCTGGTACTAGATAAATAATATTACAGCTCCTGTTGTGATATTCCAAATGATTAATGAGCTGACCACAACACAGGGGAGACAAAACTGTAATACATGCTTTCCATTAGCCCCACCAGGATTGCTTCATATGGCCTTTGATTGTGTCCTGAGAGCATGTGATCAGTGTAGCGGATGTTTCTCAGGAGCCACCCTTAACATTCCCACCTTCCCTTCTCTTATGGTGGTTCTCATAGAGACTAGTTGCTGTTTTGACATGCATGTGTGCCAGCTTGAAAGGGACCCTTCAAGAGAAAGTAAATATGAATTCTAGAGGAAGCTGTGAACGCCTGCCGTGAAAAGTAACACAGGATGTATGTACATTCATCTGTATATGTATTCCATTGATGTGCATTTACGCAGTTCAGTTGCACGCACAAGCTGATTTTCTAGCTGGTGTTAATTTTCAGTGATTCATTAGTGATAGATTTGCTAATAACTAACACTTGTGAGGAATGATTTTGAGTGCAACTTCCAGGGAAAATCTACAAGATTAAACTGCTATCTGGAAGGCATTTTGTTTTACATTCTGCTTGGAATTACCCTGGGTTGATTCTTTAGATATTGTTTCTACCACTATGAGAGTAAAAGGACTGTATTTCACTCTGCAGCTTTGCCACTCTTGAGTTATCAGGTCTTTCATACCATCCAAGATAAAAACCATAAGCCTCGGCAGTCCCCTTTGTGTGTTTTATGAATGCTGTCTGAGAAGCAACACCTCATTTACAACTGGGACCAGGAACTAGAGTAATTTCTGTATCAGCCAAGCATCCCTAATAACATATAAATAATGTAAATTGTAAAAACAAGAAAAATAGATGAGTTAGTTACTTAATCTGAAAAGCGTTGAGAGTATGACTGCAGGGCTGTGAGGTTCTATGAATACTGCCCCGAGACTGGCAGTATTGCCACAAAGAGTATTTATCTTCAAGACTCACGAAGGAATGCAGGTTTATGTGATGGTATCACTAGGAGTTTGGTGCTGCCCTGTGCCCAGCAGCCTTGTCTCCAGTTTAGCTAAGAACCTAAGAATGTTACATGTCCTTAATGGTAATTAATTGACCTGAGTGGGGATGGCTCATAAGTTTGCATCATGAAGGTTTTTGCTGGAGTGAGTCCAGCACTCTTTAGGATTGGATCCCTATAGCTAAATCCTCTATGTTCAGTGGGAGTTCGGTCTACTGGAGGTGACTGAAGAGGTGTAGGTGCTTCCTGGGCGTGCTTGGGCTCTCAGTGCATGGATGCTCTGCGCTTAAATTACGAGTTTCTGTATTTTGATTTCTTACTCAGCCCAGAGGGAGGTTTCTTCCTTCAAGGTCAGTTGGAGTGCTCAGGAATATCAGGTGTCTAAATTTCTGGCCATATGTAGAGTTATAGAACTAAAAAATGGTGTGTCTTATCTCTCTCACCACTTATTGCACAAATCTGTGGCAAGTCAGATGCTGTGAGTCTAGAAATATCTTCATGATGGACGTTTTGACTTTCTATTTTTTCCTATTTTAATACTAGAAATACAGAAAGGAAAATAAAAGCAAGAATTAAAATTAAGATCAGTTGCTGAAGCTGAAAGAGCACAATGGTAATACGTTAGAAGATTGCCTTGTTTTAGAGAAACTGCTGATTAAGATCAAATTTATCTTGAGTTTACATTTTGATTGGACCTAAACTGAGGGGAGGGGGGTTATATTTCAGACACAGTGCAAATGATGCATGTTAATATCGTGTGTTTATTGCCACTTGAAATTACAGCATAGCTTTGAATTGCTGCCAAATCTACAGTTAAGTCTCCCTAGTAATCACTATGATTATTTCAAGTCTGCATAGTAATAGTGGGAAGAAAAAGTATGATACGCAAGCTACTGTAGCCTAAGCTATCAGAGTCTCTTTATCCTTTGGGGTTCACATTGTGAACCTCCCCCAGTAGAGGGAATGGTCAGATGTGCACATTGGCCAATCAGTCCTGAAAGAAAGATTAAATAAATGGATTTAATTATGTTATTTTCAGATTTTTTTGGCATTTATATTACCTCCTGCCTCACTAACTTTTCCTGAAATGAGGAAAAGCGTAGGGTTTTTTTTTTAATTTTATTTTTTGAATGCTTTAATTCATGTGTTGGCATGGTGTAGTATTTTTCATTTTTATTGGAAATCTTTTTATGCTTTCCTGTACCGTCGTCTATATCTAGAACACATTCTATTTTTACTCATTTTCTTTACAATCCATGGGATAGTTTATCTCCTTGAAATACTCTTTTACCTCTGCTTCACTGTTGGAAGTTGTAGACTTACATCTGATCTGAATGTATACATATGTGTTATTGTGATTGATGGGAGATTAAGCTGATGGGAGATTAAGAAGTGAGGTCAGGGATAAACACCATAATATAAAGTTACAATTTACTAAAAAAATATTGGAAGAGTCTAACAGGAGGGAGAAATGCTCTGTAAAAAGTTGTTTAAAAGAAGCTTAAGTGAAATTTAGATGTGATTAAAAGCTGTTCTGGTTTTTGGATACACAATTATTCAAGCAAGTAGTTATTTATTTTGAGTTAAAACCCTCAGCAGTCACTTAGTCAGCTCTCCAGATAGTATGTCCCACTTGCAACCTTTCATCAGTTGCTAGCAGGAAGGTTTGGCTATTTGTTCCACTTACAAAGTAAATAAAACTTGTTATGGAAAGCATTTAATGTGGGTACATTATTTACTCTGGAATATTTTCCTCAATAAGTGGTGTTAGCCAGCAGACAAGTCTGAGCACCCAGTGTGTTAGCTGTGGGAAGCAAATCTTTATGCCTGGCACATAATGATCACTTTAGACTATTGAAATATAAATCAGAACACTGAGTGAAATTGAAAAATATTTCATTAAATGAATTATGGTGTGTGTGAATAAAAGTATAGTTAGGGACTGTGCCGTATATGCTTAGATGCCTGCAATCTTTAGGCTATTTTTTTTTCTGATAGATTTAACTGTGAAAGACACATAATATTTTTGAAGGACAGCATTAGCAAATATCACAGCGTGTTTGCATTTCATTATAGCTAACATTTTTCATTTTTCTTATGACTTCAGTTTCTAGAATGATGTTCTCTGCAAGATGCTCTTGGGTCCTCATTATGAAACTTAGACATGCCTATACTCAAGGCTCATTAACAGTGGAAACCACTCCCAAATTTATAAACCTCATTCCTTCATTATTTTGAAGCTAATATTCTGGTATTTTTCAAAGTCTAAGATTTTTTGGGCCAGAAAAAGAAAGCAAGACAGTAGTGCTGTAGTCCAGAGATTACCCTTCTGTACAAGTACCGTTCATGCCTTTTCTGGAGTATGTGCCATACTGATTGGTTGTCTTAGTTGTATACATTTTTAAAAACATTAACAGGAGAGAATGAAGATATTTACAGAAAAAGTTATTTGGACTAGAAGACTGTATCCAAAGATACTAAGCTTTCTATATGGAATTACTGCTGTACTGCTTCTAGTGATACAGCATGGAAAAACCTGTACACACTGCAAGCCAAGCATGGGTATCAGGACCAGCCTTGTGCGTGCGTTAAAACGTGAGGACGTGCCTGGCCACAAGCTTCAGCAGGAATTGTGGTGCTCCCATTGCAGCCTTGCTTGTGGAGTTTATTTTTAGCACAGGACCGGGTCCTTCTTTCTGTGATCTGGTCAGGAACTAACAGGAACGAGCGTTATATAGCTTGCTCAGCATGCAGATAGTTTGAATTCATTTGTTTCCAAGAAAAACTAGATATTTTGAGCTTGAGTTGCAGGTGATAGTTTGGCAAGGAAAGTAAAGTCTCTGTGCTGGTCATAAATGCTTCTGCACTCCACCTTGCGAGGCAAGCAAAGGGACAGTGCAGCACGTGACAGCCACATTAAATTTTAGGTTGGTGCTGTGCCCTCTGCAGAAAACCTGTAAAATGAGCATGTTACAAGAATCTTTGAATGCTATATCTAGGCCACCAGCAGCATGCCTGGAGCGTACATAGTAATAAATTAAACAGATGCTCTTTGAAGAGTCTACGGAGAGACAGAAGGCCATTGGATACTGTAGGAATAAGAGATGGCGCTTGTGAAGGTGTCATTTATAGAGGCTTTCCAATAAAAATGACACAGTTTCCTACTCTTGGGTAAAATGTATCATTAAAAGAATACAAGATCACAGCAAGGTTCTGGACTATTATCTTGCTCTTCTTACTGACCTAGTCACACAGCTAAGAGAAATGTGTTTGGCTTAATACATGCTTCAGTGTGGACTTTCAGTGGTGGACCACAGACCCTGAAGTATGTGCAATTCTCTCTTGTTCAACAATGTACTTCAATATGTGCCTCATTTTAGGTATAGGAAAGCTATGCAGAAAATAGTGCAACTGCGTGTGTGCTTCAAGTACAAGTGCACATGCTTAAGTAACCTGTCAAATTACAGCATCTACAAATGTGGTATTTATAGATTTTCCCCTAAGACCAATTGCACTTAAAGGTCAGTCCAGCTGTCATATCTGTGTAATTCATTAGAAATTTCAAATTTTTAACTTCAGCTTTACTCTAAAGAAAAAAAAAAAAAAGCACTACCTAAAAATTGTACTGTTTTGTCTAATATATTTCCCTCTCTGTGTTCACGTTATTGTAATTCTGTTTGTATAACTCGTCATTTATCTCTGTAAGCAATTTACAATCACTGTATCACAGTGATCAGGATTCTGTGGTGCCTTCTGCATCATTTGCTGAATATTCTACACACATTTTGAATTCAGGATTTATTTTTTTAATTGTTTTTGAAGTGTGAGCCAAATAGAGCCCAGCTGGGCTTTGAAAATCCCTGTTTTGTTTGTAGGCTATCAGTTGATAAAGGCTCCTTTTTGAATGCAAACTGGGCCTATTTGGTCTGGAAAGACAATAGAAATGGATCCTCACATTGGCATTTTTAGAACCATGCTATAACATGCTGGCCAACCGCAAAAGGTGAAGAAGTTGAAGAGTATGAAGTTCTGTGGGGATAATGTGGGGATAATTTCTTTGTTGCTGAAAGCCTGACATGAAGTTCACACAAGGAGACAGCTCAGGCTTTTAGTATGTTTGAGTCAAGGTATTATCTGGACCTGAGAAGGAAATGCAAATAATTGATGAGCATATTTTTCTGCATCAAAGGGAATTGCCATTTTATCCAAAATGTGTCAGCAGGAGGAGAATGGTGAAGCAATGGAGAGATGTTACAAACTAGTTCTTTCTCCTGGGTCATTCTTCTGATATAACTATAATAGTGATTATTTTTACATTTAACATTTATAAAGGAAGCCTCACTAGATAAAATGATGTATTTGTATGGACATGTTAAAAAGAGTCGTTACTGGAATGAATTCTTTTTTGATTAGTCTGAAGATTTTCTCATGTGGCCTCATGAACCTTGCACGAGGACCACAATCCAAGGCAGTCATTTTGAGCAGAGATTAAGAGTGTGATCAATCTGGTGTGATTTGCAAGAGAAGTTATAGAATTTAACGTTCACAGATTTGGTCAGGGAAGATTAATAGGATCTTGCAGTCTTTATCTTAGATGCTTTTGAATTTCTTGTCCACAAAATTTTGATAGGTAAGGTATGTACAAAAACTGACTTTCACTCAAAAAATAAGGCTGTGTTGTCTGTTACAGAGAAAGCAGTCTTCTGAACGTGTGTTGTCGGTTTTGTCTTTTAGATTATTCTTGTAAGTTCCTCCCATAATGACCGCGACCAAAGCCTCTTCATAAGCACAGATGAAGGAGCCACTTTCCAGAAACAACCCATTACTTTCTTTGTGGAAACTCTCCTTTTTCACCCCAAAGAAGAAGATAAAGTACTTGCTTACACCAAGGAAGGCAAGGTAAAGCTTGAAGATACAGCATTTGTGTGAAATTTAGGAGTTACTTTCTTAAAGAGATATAAAAAGTTCTGATATGCTCATTAGTGTTGGGTTTTATGAAATACCTGTTGCGCAAAAGGGAATCATATTCTAGTTTCGAGGTTTATTTAAATATTTATTGTCTTCATGTCCAAATCTTTGTTTTTAGGGTAATTTCAATCCTGGGGTTTTCTGTTGATATGGATATAGGTAATATTTATCCTCCTGCATAATATAGTTAAATAGCACCTCTGCAACGTGCTCCTCCCTAGAAAGTGACCATAAGCAATTGCTCTGTAATTTTAGTGAAGTAGAAAGTTAATGAAGCTGAAATAGTGCCTCCAAAGGCCATTCATTAGATGTAAAACAAAGTAATATAAAATAAACAGCATAGTCTTACAGCAGAAAAGGACTTGGGGAATCAGCAAATCTGTAGAAATGTAGGATAATTCTCTCTCTTATGATGTATTTATACCACTTTCAGATTCAGGTGTTGTATCATGTGGTTTGTAAATTTTGGCCACCTTTCAGAGTTCTTTTTGTTAAACTATAAAGACATTTTTCTGAATGGGTTAGGTTAAGCACTGTTGAGTGTGCAAACAGTCTGTAAATGTGTAGTTTATCTCTTTTTCATGGTGCCAAAATTGAAGAAGTTGACCAGCCCACAACAAGTGGGTAGAAATATTTGCCAGGAGAGAGAAGGAGGCAGAAACACAAAGTGAAGCATTTGCCTTGTATTTTGATGAATTATGCATGATAGGGAGATTTTCACACATTGTATACTTGGATAATATTCCAAAAAGGAGTCATGCTATTATTTGCCACTCTTAAAATATGACTGGACAAAAAACCTACAAAATATTCAGTAAAGCTCTGCAGGAGTAGCAGGAAGGGTTAGGTAATCTGGTGGATGTTTCTCAGGCTTTCAGTATGATGCTACAAGAAGCCAACCATAAAGACTTGCTGGATAAGTCTTACATCTTTACCTGAGATGTGTAGGAGTAAAGGATACCTTTGACTATAACTGAGTCAGTAACCTTCTTAAAGTTTGTATAAGATCTGCTATATTTGGCCTGGAGGGAGAGGAAGATGAAGTCATGTTGGCAAAGGAGGAGCTGCAACTTGACATAAAAAGAGGTCGCTGTACTAAAATCAATGCTCTTCAGAGATAGTGTTGGTCTGAATTTGGCCTAGGAGATGGTATGCTTTAGGTTTTTGAGTTAAGTGACTTTACCTTCACTGAAAGAAAGTAATACCAATCTAAAACTCAGGAAAAACCATTGCCTGCTGTTACTCAAATGATTTCCTACAATCACGCTTTTGAGAATACAACAAATACAGGATCACGTCCTTCATAAAGAGCAATCAGGCTTCTCTGTCTACTGGAGCATCACAGCCTTTCTCACAACTTCTGATTTGATTTAAGGCTTATTTTATATTGCAAAATATGCATTGTTCTTTCATTCAGAACCCTAGATTTTGTTTAAATAAAGCTCTAGCCTCTAGCTGACACTATAAATGAATGCAAATGCAGTCAATATGGTTGGATTAATCCATTTACTGCCTCAAATCTATACTTTCTTTTTCTGGCTACCTCAGTTATAATGAATAACAATCAGCTATTCACTGAGTCTATATAAATGCTTCTAGATTTTTTTAAAAACTCGACAGGGATGCAGTTGTTCATTTGGAAGCTGAAAGGATGAAAAATGGCAAAACTGAGAAAAGCCTTTAAATTTTTTAAAAAAGTAATTCCACACACTTATTGCATGGATGGCAATAAACAACATTATAACATCTATTAGATGTGTTTGCTGAAGCCAGAGATCTTAGCTGTCCACTAGTAAATGGTTTTCACCTCATATCTGATGTCATTTAGTAGTTTTATCATATGTACCTGTTACAAAACAAAACACATATGGGTCACACACATGAGTCGTTTCCTTTAATTAAAGGAAGTTGGATGTGTGCATGTTAGGTACACATTATTTTTTATTTATCTCAGCGCATCAGTTAAAAATTAATCTCAGTCTGAATGTGCCTTATCAGTCCTACTTCATTCACCCTTCCAGTAAGATTGCAAGGGCTTTCCCCTACACTAAACCAAACTGTTCATTCATAAACTCCCAGACTTCAGTCTTAAAGGTGTGTGAGGGCAGGTAGTTTGGGTTTGGCGGTGGGGATTGATTTGGTCTTTTTTGGCCCCTACTACACAGATATCACTGTTGTAATGACAGGAATCTTCTTTCATTTTCTTCTGAAATTCATCCATGACAAGATTATATCCCTTTATCCACTTGCCAGCGTTATCCCTTATCCTAAATAGCTCTTTTTCCTCTTGCCAGGAACCTCTTGAATTCTTGGCTTTCTTTGCAGCTTGGACACCAAGGTGAGGGCAGCGCATTAAATAATCATCTCTTCCCGATTTATAGCAGTCTGCTGAGGCTGGTAATGAGCTGCGCAGGGTCCACCCTTTTAGAAAGATGGTGAAACCAATCTTTTCTGTAATGCCTGTGGTGACAAATGTTTGAAGAAGTAAGAAGCTTAGGTTCTCTGTCTTGCACAGTCTAGCCCGTTCAAAGCCACATCCCTCCCTCCCAGGAGGCTGCTCTGAGCTATGTGCTGTAAAATACACTGGTTGCAGCAAACCCTAACCCACATAATAAAACTAAGATGAGGGAGTTAGCAGGCAAATCAGGAGCCTGGCTCTGCAGCCCCATCATTAATTCATTTAGCTCTGAGGTTGAAAACTTTTTGATCCCCGATCGTTTCTGTCTAGCCGTTGACTGGGTGAATGCTAAAGTAAGCAATCTGAGTCCTGATGGTAGTTTCTTACCTGAACTGTGGTCTACCTTCTTTAACTGAGCCTGCAGTGGAACAAAGCCCAGTGATTGCGAAGTGCAAAGTAACTAGGAAATACTGTTTTATCTCTAATTCAAATTTTAGTAAATTTACCAAGAGAGTTCATGCTGAGATAAATTACTTCAGCTTTTATCTTTATATATTAATATTGCTGGTTTTCTGTAGTAAAGCATAATACATAATAGTGGCACTTTTTTCAATTTGTCATTGAACCTGTCATTTAAAAACAAAAACATTTCTTACTAGTCCTCGTAAGACACTTATCCCAGAACAATCATTGGCTGAACTGGTGACTTATTCCCACATCAGAGAAGAATAGCTTTACGTGCCTTTTTTTCCCCTATTAGAGATATTAAGAGAAAACCCACCACATGTAAATTGGATCAAATAAGAAATGAATGCAGACAGCAGGGGGTTTGCTTCAAATCTGTCTTTTTAGAAGTCTGATAGATATTGCCTATTTTAACCAGAGGAAACACATTATGAAGGCAAATGCTGAAGGAGGGAGATTTTTTTTTAATAGCTATTTTATATCCCACTTTATTCTGGGGGAAAACGGCTTTCATCTGCACTCTTGATATCCATCCATATCATTAGCATTTGCTTTTTTACCAGGGGTGAACTGTTCAGAGGGAAGGTAGAGCTGGAGACCTCTTCCTCCAGGCCATCTTCTGCCTCTCTGCTGAGTGACCATTTCTCATGGGTCACAAATTGCTAACCATGAAGCAAGCCCTTAAGTGCTTCTGTCCTCATCAAATCTCTTAAGCATTTCTCTAATATCTTTTGGTACTATTTTAGCAGAGTTTTAAATCCATTGACTTCCTGGCTTAAGTGTTTTTGATGGAATTAAGGCTTGAAGCATAAAGGGAACGTTTGTGCTTGTTTGGTCAATGAATGGGAAGAAGGAGAAGAAAAGTGTCCTTTTACCATCCCTCTTGTGTAATCTTGCTAAGGTAAAAAAGAATCTGACCCAAAATGAACTGTGAATTGTTTTCATGGAAAAGAAGATGACATTGTCACTGAGTTTTGTTCATTATAGATTATATTTTAAAATATAATTTCCTCTATGAAAGGTTATTACTCTGAAAAACATTGTAGAGAGCTCCTGGTAATGATTTATTTTTTTTTATTGGTGTGCAATCTGTCATTTTAATAGTAACATAGGACCTGTCTTTGAAGATGTACAACAGTTTCCTATTATCTAGTTTTTCTTTTTTTTTTTCTTTTGTAGGTTTATGTATCCACTGACTTGGGGAAAAAATGGATCCTTCTGCAGGAACGAGTTTCAAAAGATCATATTTTTTGGTAAGAAGTCTGTTATTTTCCACATAAAAAAAAGAACAGCGGAAGTATTTCATTCTAATCAAGAAAGATGTTTCCAGAGAAACCGATGGGGACAGTAGAAGCCTTGGCATCTTTCGCAGCTTATGTCAGTGTTGCTGCTTCCACTATTGCAAATTCATACTCATGCCAGTGATCATACCAAGCGTCAGCATATATAAGGGTTATAGGTCTGGATCTATGGAGCCCAAGATTTAGAGGGAGCTGTAATGTCCAATGAAATTGCTCTTTGTTTTACTGGTGAAATTGATCTTTAGAAAGAAGAGCAGTCTTTCTGCTGAGAAAAATCTATAACATTTTTTTAAGAGAGGTTGAATCAGACCTATTAACTGGAGTCATATATAAACTTACACTATTAAGGAAACTGGTGAAACATATGACTTTATTGAGTACACATGTATCAAATTATTTCATTTTCAGCTCAAATATTTTGCAGTCTCTCAAAATGTTTAAGAAGTGATTTAAGCAAGTTGACAAAATGTTTGAAGAATAAGTTGATGCCTGTTTTTTTTCTAAAATGAAATTAATTTGAAAAGTCTGTAACTTCTTTTACACTGAAATGAACCTTTTGATAGTGTTTTCAATTGATTTTGTATTTAAAAATGGTCAGTTTGCACACTCACCGCTTATCTGATTTGTATTGAAAAAGCCAGACAATTCCTCCTTTCACTTTTTACTTCAGTGTGCAAGTATGGACTATGCATAACTCTATCATTACCAATAATTGGTATTTTTTATTACAGGATTAGTCATGACATGCTAGACACTTCTGTTTTCTAAAGAACTTTTTATTTTAGTTCTAGAAGGACTCTGATCTGACTCAATTAAGTAAAATGTAATTATCCGTATGTCTATGGAGCCGTATCTGGCTTTCAGCAATATTTTGTGGTTTGTTAGTGGTGTTGCCAGTATTGAAATGGATTTACCTGATCTTGGTTGCAAGATTTACGAAGTGTTTGGCATTCATGCTTTGATCCTCCTTGTTCTTCAGGCAGTTGCTTTTCTCTTGAGTTGAAATAGCTACTCCCATAGTCGGAGAAAAACAAAACAAACAAAACCCCAACCTGCTTAAACTGCTGGTGGAGAGGGTACAAAGCATGCAGAGTTGTTATTGACTAAAAAAAACACTTGGTGAGTCCAAAGGTGTGCTGGCATGTGTGCTGCTGCTGAAGCTAGGCAGGGGGGAGGTTGTGACCCAGGGCAGGGACACGTGAACAGGTTAAACCCCGTTTCAAAGACCTGGAAGCACAAGACCTAACCTGCCCAACGTCCCTCTTGGTGTAATTATCCCTGGACACATCAAGGGAGCTTTTTCACACTTCCAAGTGCCTGTTTTTCAATCTGCAACCTACTTAGTGGCTGTACTTTCAGAACACCAGCCTGCGGTCGGTTTGTAGTAACGCCCATCTGATTTACTCCAGTTTGTCTCAGCCTTTTCCACTGAATTACTTGAATCAGCCTGACGCTTTCTGCTTACTTGTTCCTGCAAAATATAGCCTTATTGAAGAACTTACTTCTACACAGCATCTGGAGTTTCATAGGCAATACACTTTTACAGGTCTCTTAACTACCATGTGAAGAGGGTATAATCATTTAGAAGTAATACAGTGGGTCAAAAATGTCATGTCTGCTGTATAACTTGATTTTTCCTTAGCAAAATTATTGTATAGAGTGTAAATCAGGAGGGCATGTGGCTCTCTATCTTTAATCAAAGAAATTTTTCAAATGTATTAGGTCTGAGAATTAAAAGTCACTAACAGGTAAGAAAGAACAGCAGAAGCCTCTTTCTTACAGTCTTGTCGAAAGATGTTTTTCTTATCTGAGTCTAAATATATTTAACACACTTAAATTATGAGGAACACGGCATACCACTGAGATATCTGTCAGTTTTTCTTTGATGCAATCAATCTCTCAGTATTTTTTGTATGTAAGAATTAAAGCCAGCAAGTGCATGTTTAATATTAAGTCTGTATTTTTCTGTGTGTCAGAATCCTTATATCATTCAGACACAATCGGGGAAGTGTCCTGGAGCTTCGATAGGAATAACTCCCATGTAGTACTTCAAACTCATGGTTGTTTGTAAATGTCACATTCCTCTCAGATAAGAATAATAAATTCTAAGAGTCTGTACGTTTATAACCTTTTCGAGGATTTCTTTTCCCCTTTTCTGTATATGGACCATTCTCATTTCTCTCAATGACTGCATCAGCTAGCAACAGCAAGGATTTGGGAGAAAAAGTTTAGTGCCACATCAGTGCCAAATGATCCTTCTCTTAAACTTCCATAGAAATAAAGGTATATAAATATATTTTACTTCTAATATCTTATAGGACATTGCAATATATAAAGAATCTGCTGCAAGTGGTGGGTTGGACATGATGGCCTGCCAGTGGGAGTTACTCTGGCGTTATATGAAACTTTATGGCCTTCATCACCCAAGTTATCTGAGTGTTGGAGAGAAACAATTCTTTGTGTAGTTTTCAGCTGATGTAAGAATATGGGCTTTGTCATACCATGACTAGTAGGACACTAAGTCCAGTATTGTTTTCTTGGCAATATATAACATCTGTTGTGTTAAAGATAGGTGAAATTAATTCAAACTAATTTTACATTTCTCTATAAATGAGAGCACATGTCTTGCTGATACCAGCTGGTTGTGCCAAGAACGTTTTACTGGGCAGATCTTTAGCAGATGTTTCTTCTTTGATTTCAGTTGAGTTTTGCCACTGAGGCTGATAATATAGCCTAAGATTTTTATTTCAGCCTGGTAACTACAAATATTATCAGTCATAGTATTTCCCTATGCTATGTAAAAGCAATTGTCTTCTGTGCCTCCAGCAGCAGCCAGATCATGTGTTTCCTGAAGAAGCACTTTTTTTACTCAATGAAAATCTAAATGCAATTAATATAATGGCATGTCTTATGTATTTATATTAAGGGAAGGTCAGTAAGTACTGAGTATTTTAAACTATGTTCAGATCTTATACTGTAAGTTTATATGCAATATGTTAAAATCATCTTCTAGGCTTTATTTGCACGACATCTGATAGATGTAAAGATGGTTTCAAAACACATGTATTATAGAAATGTCTTTTTTTTTTATTTTTTTCTTATTCAAGTTGAAATGAAAAAATCAAAACAAAGGAAAAAAAAACCAACCTGTTGATAAAATATGGAAATACTGAAAATAATTGTTGTGACATTGCTCATTAAAAAGCTTTTTTAAAATTTTCAAATCAAAATTATGAAATGCGGATTTGAAATTAACTTAATGAAATGAAATACTAAGTCACTAATTCAAAACAAAAAAAAAACATTTCATATCAACATTTAAAAAATAAACCTTTTTTTCTTTATAAATACTAGCTAGGAAAATTCAAACTGTTTTCTTTTTATGTGAAGAGTTTTACTTTTGAGCAAATTCTTGTGCTTTAGAATTGAGAAACTTTGATTACTGTGACCAGTTTTACTGCTGCATGTAAACTACAACTGGCCAGGCAGTATTGCCGCAATGTGGTGATTTCTCTTTAAGGGATGTTATACTATCCATCCTTTAAAAGTACTTTTTCCAGTAAGAGGGAATGCAAAGAGACATGACCTATCTCAGCCAAACATTAAACACCCACACATCACATGCTACGTAATTGGTTTTATATATCAAGCCCATGTATATAAAAAAAAGGCTTATGCACCAGTTACATTCCTTTTGATTTCTTAAAATAGAATAGATTGTGAATCAGCTGTCTGCAACAGCACAAACATACCCTGGGACAGTAAGTCGTGAATCAGTAATTACGAGAGAGTTAGGCCCAGCACTTTTCCTTTATGACTCTGTCTAGAGCCTTAGAAATGCTTTAACTCGACGCACTAGGATATGTGGATCCTGTGCTATATGGGTATCTGTGTACTCTTGTTTTTAGCTATAAGTTCTCCATTTTGTGAGAGGTGAGAGCATAAAATAAAAAATGAGGATTTATTTGAGTAGAGCAGTTGTTCTCAGGGGACCGAAGTTCTGTTCTCATCATGAAATCCCACACGAGTAATCAATCACAGCCGTATCCATTAATGTCAAATGTAGCAGGTTCCTGGCTATTCAAGTGTCGGGTGAAAGAGGGGATTTCAGTGATGATGTGCCCTGAAGGAAAGAGAAATGCAAAGAGGATTTCATTGAGCCTTTAACATTGAATTTGGTATGAAGGGTTCTTTGTGTGAGAAGCCAAGAATCGGTGTGGGCAGTCGTTCTTACGTGTGACTTAATCACTTGGGATGGTATTTGTTTCTATTTCTATCTGCTTGGTCGTGTGTATGACTCTATTTGGTTTATGTGGCAAGGTTTGGTAGCAGGGGCATTCAGGGCTTCTGTGAGAAGAGACCAGGAGATGCCCCCATGTCAGACAGAGGCAGTTGGAGCTGGCTCCAAGACAGACCCACTGCTGGCCAAAGCTGAGCACATGAGTGACAGTGGTGGCACCTCTGTGGTAACATATTTTAGAAAGGGTGAAAAAAACTGTGCAACAGCATCTGGGAGAGAGGAGTGAGAAAAATGTGAAACAGCTCTGCAGACACCAAGGTCAGTGAAGAAGGAGAGGGAGGATGTGCTCCAGGTGCCAGAACAGAGATTCCCCTGCAGCCTATGGTGAAGTTCATGGTAAGGCAGGCTGTCACCCTGCAGCCCATGGAGGGTAACAGTGGTGCAGATATCCACCTGCAGCCTGTAGAAGAACCCATGCTGGAGCAGGTGGATATCCGAAGGAGGCTGTGACCCTATGGAGAGCCCATGCTGCAGCAGGCTCCTGGCAGGACCTGCGGACCTGTGGAGAAGAGCCCACACTGGAGCAGGTTTGTTAGCAGGACCTGTGGCCCTGTGGGGGACCCATGCTGGAGCAGTCTGTTCCTGAAGGACTGCACCCCGTGGAAGGGACCCATGCTGGAGAAGTTCCTGAAGGGACTGCACCCTGTGGGAAGGACTGACATTGGAGAAGTTTGTGAAGGACTGACTCTTGTGGGAGGGACCCCACAGTAGAGGAGGAGAAGAGTGTGAGGAGGAAGGAGCAGCAGAGACAACGTGTGATGAATTGACCACAACTCCCATTCCCTGTCCCCCTGTGCTGCTCAAGTAGAGGAGTTAAAGTGAAGGAGTGAAGCTGAATCTGAGAAGGTGGTGGTTTTTTTTTTTTGCTTTGTGTTTTGTTTCTCAGTATCCTACTCTTGTTATTAATTGGCAATAAATTAAATTAATCTTCCTGAAGTAAAGTCTGTTTTTGCCTGTGATGGTAATTGGTGAGCAATCTCCCTGTCTTTATCTTGACCCACGAGCTTTTCATCTTATTTTCTCCTCCTGTCCTGTTAAGAAGGGGGACTGATAGAGCAGCTTGCTAGGCACCTGGTGGCCCGTGAAGGTCAGCCCATGGCAATGACAAACCACTCCAGCTATTCTGTTTGGATAAAGATGGCAAGAGAAATGTTTTTGTTAAAAACCTATAAGCATAGATAACACAGCACGTTGGCCCTTTAGGGCATTGACTGAATCATTGAGGGTGTGTCTTTCAAAGCAGATGCAAAGTTTGCAAGGCCTTAAACACAATTTGGTCATAATCAAACACATTTTTAGCTTGTATGAATCAAATCATAGTTTTGTCTCCCTGAGCAACCAGGTTGCAAAGAGTCAATATCATTTTAAGCTACTCAGTGAAAAAAATTGCGTGCTTTTGACTTGCTTTCTAAGCAAAGCACTGCCCTTAAACCAATTGCTAGAAATCAGTCACTATAAACTGATAATTTGTTACCTTTTGGATAAACTTCATATTCAGATATTATGAGAGGGGCAGATTGAGGAGACCAGCATGTTTTCAGATGGTCTTTCATTGGAGGCTCCTACACAGCAGGAATTCTTAGAATTTTAGCATGGTTATTCAAAAGTATAAAATAACCTAATGGTCATATCATGGAGTATATGTTCATACACAGACCAAGGCAGATGCAGAGGGCTTGTTATTCCTCTCCATTGCACTATTTTCGTACCGGTGTAATGCTGTTAAGGTCAGTGGCATTACCGGGTGGAGCAGTAATGCAGAGACGTGAAGAATTAGATCATACAACAGCTAATCTTTCAGAACTTCCCTAAAGTCTAAAAAACTGTATGTATAAGAAAGGGCTCTAGTGTCCCTCAGGAGACCAAATTCAGGCCTGAATGGAAAGAAAGGTGCCCTGACTTTCCCTTTGCTTCTCATCGTGTTTTATTAGATGCAGTTTTATGACATAAATGGTTAGGCATGCACAAAGGCTGCATTGGGGCTGAGGCAATTTAACCTCTGCGCCACCAAAAGAGGGGGTATCTTGCTGATTTTCTTCCACAGGATTGGTGCTCAACTACCACCATGAGCTGGTGACTTAAGAAACAGACAACTAATCCCTCCAAAAAGTTCCAGAATTACATTCTGCAGGACTGTTTTTCCCAAGAGGCTCAGCGTGGTGTCAGACAAGCACAGGAGAGATGATGGGAACTTGTGTTCACAGGAAAGGGAAGAAGCATATTGAGGCTGCCTATATTTACAATACCCTACAGTCAAGTTGGGCTATTTTAATTGTGAAGTGTTGTAACCACGCTGTGACGTGGTCTGAAGTGCTGGTGTGTTGCACTTGCTTTATCCAGCATGGTAGGTCAAGAGATATTTCTTTTCCTGGAGGATAAGTCTGGTCTAAAATTAAAGTTAGTCTGAATTTCATTGGAAATTTTAACAGTTGAATGTAAAGTGCTAAAACAACCCAAACCAGAAACCCCTAAATTCAGTGGTGAGCCCACCACTCAAACAAAGAAATGGTCCCCGATTGCTGAGATATGACCATTTTCATTGCAAACTACTGCGAGAAGAAAAGTGGGGGAATTCTAACCAAACCAAGCCAAAACCCCTGCTGAAATTGAGAAAAATAGATAGTTCCTGAGAAAATGCTTGTTCTATTTGGGGGAAAAAAATATAAAAATTGAAGCTGTTGGATTATCAGGGTCCATTGTGTCTGTGCTTTATAAAACAGAATTGTAAAGCCAGCTTAGTAACAGTAAACTATGCTTGTGAACGGGTGTGTGGGCACAGTCCTCACACTGGTGCAATGCATTGATGTTGTGGTAGTAGTAAGTTTGTAAATGAAAATGCAAAAAAAAAAGAAGTCTTACATCTCTCCCTCAATATGAAAAAAACATATAATTGAGCCTTCCTTTTAAGTGGATCATTTCCTGTATGTGTTCCTGTATGTACGTTATTTGCCCATCATTTTAAGAAAGCTATATTGTATGGGCAGAGGGACCTAGACTGTTTAGCCTGCATAGTATCATATGACTTTTTCTTTGGTTCATGATTTAAGCACAAGTGAAATAATAGTATTGCTTTTTAAAGTAGTGTTGGCAGAGGAGTCTGCTGAAATGAGTAGATTAGTTTATTCTTCAGGGATATAGCTTCAAGATCTCTGCATTAGTTACACTCTGTTCTGAAGATTTTCTTAGCAGCCGTAATAGATGGGGTATTTTTTTCAATAAAAGAAGAAAGGACTATTTCTAAGTGTTTGCAAAGCTGGGTAAAGGGACTTAGGGGTTTGGAAACTCTTCTCTGTAGCTGACATTCTAAAGTAGACTTTAAGGGTGTAATGTCTTCACTGAGTAAACAGATTCTCTGCTGTTATAGCTTATCTGTTCAATTAGAGTAATGAAAAACACAAAACACATTTTTTAAATACTCTGCTTACTTAATTTGTGCCTTTCAGAATGGATAAACTCTGCACTTAAAGGGTGGATCTTGCCCATTAGACTTATCTAAAGTTAGATATCTACAGGTATAGCTTAATGATCATTTCTTTCAGCAGCCTTGTGTCTTCCATCTTTGTAGGATCATCTTTAAATTAGACAATTCCCAGCACTGGGCCCTGGCAAGTTCAATAGGACATCTGAGGCGGTGAAGGAGAGGCAAGACTGGGGACACAGAACGAGGTGGCTTAATCTGGTCAAGCAATGAGGAGAAATGCTTGTCAAGCTGCAGTAGGGAGCTGTCATCATAAACCACCTTTATAGTCAACGGACACCGTCTTAGGCGATCCAGCTGGTTTAGGAAGAGACAGTTGCACTTTGGAAGTAACTGTTCTCCTGAATAATGAAGGATAGTTGTAAAAGGGGGAGTAGGGGAAATGTCTGAACTTCAGGAGGAAAGAGGTATTGCTTTTTCCTGGCTGGGTTAAAAAAAAGCCACAACCCTTCCTTGTGATTTTTTCACATCTACTCAAATAAAAGTGTAAAGAAGAAAAGTAATCTGGGTTGGAAGCTTTCATTTTCTGTGTTGAGGCAGTGTTCATTAAAACACATCAGTTACAAGCTCTTGCACTGAAAGATTACACTGGAAAAGAGATCAGAGGCTACTTGTGCCAGCTGCCACTATTAGAAGGAACATGGTAGATATGAGATCATCGCCACTTCTGAGCTGTTGAAAGAAATATAAAAAGGTAAAGATGTTGACAAATATCTCAAACTGTGCTTATGAAATTGTGTGTGATAAATTATAGATATAAGAGGTTGTTTCAAAAGTACCTAAAAACTCTCTGCATTATTGATGCCAATCAGCATGTCAGGCGGAGCCTTGGAAAATTTTAACCCTAAAGTTTTTGTTAGTTTAGTTTGTGGTTCCACTTCATGAAGTCCAGAACAAAAAATAAAATATTCAGCAAACATAACTTTCTTCCTTCAAGAACCTTACTCCAGAGTTGATAGCAGGTTTGATTTGGTGTGTTGTGAATATCTAGAAAAATAGATACAGCGCACACAGCAAAAAAGTTCGCAGATCCCTTCCCTCTTCTCATATATATTCTCATCAGACTTCGGTGAATGTAACGTTCTCTGACCTAATGTGTTGCCTCTAAAATGCTAGAATAATTTGTGTTTCTGAGACCAATTTCTTAGTAAATGGGAGATTTTTCCATGCCTTTACTAAAAAATTTCCACTAGAAGTTTCACATCTCATGGCTTGGCGGGGGCTCATCCCTCCCCCTCCCCTTCCTTCTTCAGACTGATCATTTATCTTATTAGGGGAAAACATCATATGTGATTATTTCTGGTTGTTATGCAGCAGTGGAAATCATCCAGTCTCTTCCCCCTGGCCTGCGTTCCCAAGGAGCCACCAATTACTGAGTCTGAGTTTTAACCGCTCCTCATAAATCAATGCTATTAAAATCATTAAACAGTGATGTAATTTCAAGCCAAAGTATAGTTTTATTGCATTTGATTATTAATAATTGTATCAAAATGATAATTTTCTCTTAAGTAGTTTAATGGGCTTTTTTAATATCTGCATCCAGCTGCACTTTATCACTCAATGTATCTCCTTTGCGTGTCTTCAACCCACATCTGCTGACTCGATGGACTTGTACCGTGCCAGTGAAGAGCCATGTGAAGTGCGATGTAGCTATGGGAGTGGGGTGGGATTCTGCTTCGCTTAGAGACAGCACGACTGTCAGCTCAAAGCTTTCTCTGCAGAATCTGCCTCACTAATGACAATGGAAGGGCCAGAAAAAAGCCCTGAGGGTAGAAAACTCATCTTTTAGCTGAGCATATTTGACATGGGAGATATTAAGAGAAAATCAGCCAGCATTCCCATTACACCTTTTCAACGTTAAACTGCACCTTGATCAATTCTGGCTGCATTTCCTTCTCAGGATATTCTTCTCAAAATTATACTTCGCTTTCTTCCTTTGTCAAAGTGGAATCTACTCTTCTCCTGAATATACTGACCAAGGATGTATCAATTCATTACAGAAGCTGTGTGTCAAGTTTAAGATATTTCTAATAAGAATGGAATCTAAGTCTTTTTTAGCACTGAATCTGCCTTGTAGTCTCAAATGTCAGAGGTAATTGTAAAAAGATGTTCTAGCGCTCGCCAGTGCATGTGAGTGCGTGCTTATCTGTGTGTGCATATTTTCAATTTATGATTACAAAATTTTGTTTCTAATTTCATACCTATTTCTGTTCTTTTCTCCAATTGTTCCTATTTTATGCATATTTTAGTAAAAGAGATTCTAAAAAAAATTAAGAAAAACATAATGTCAAGTACAGAAAAAATAGTTTCCATCTAGATGTTAGTAATAGTACATTATAAATGGGGTTTATTTCAATTTCCCAGCTAGAATGTTAAAGCTTGTTAGTATGAAATCCTTTCTTTTCTCCCATCCACATAATGATTATTCTGTAGCTGGCTCTGCATAACTTGATTATATTATGTTCTCAGGGCTGTTGCTGGAGTTGACGGGGACCCTGATTTAGTTCATATGGAAATCCAGGACCCCAGTGGAGGTATGCAAATGAAAATGTTATCAATTGATACCCTAGTGTGTAGTCATTTCTCTTTGTTTTAGAGAGTACTTTTGGGATTGTTTTCAAAACTAGTCAGAAGAGAAATTGTGCAAGTCAGATTCTTTCTCTGTTTGTCTGTAGTCAGCAAAGCTGTCCTGTTATATAAAAATACAGTATAATTTAAAATTTACTTGTTTTCCACTCTAAGACGAATTGACGTCAAGATGCTATGCTCCATTGAAAATGTCCATTAATAGTGCAATTTATTCTGGCAGTTCAACACTGAACATTTTTTCCTGATTTGCAAGTAAAACTGGCAATGTAGTGTTAGTGCTGGGTAAGTGTCTGTTGAAGTGAATCGCTGCATATGTCAGCCCTACTGCACTAACCACCGTCTCCCAGAATTCCCTCATGTTACAGTATCCAGTATACTTTGAGACTTCAAAGGGAAAATAAATGAAAAAGCAGATTAGCAGTCAGGATGTGCTGTACTAAAGAGTCACCATGATTCCAAAAGCTTGTATAGTTTCTTGTTACCAGTCGTACTCTTGAAAGATAATTTAATTTCTTGACTGAGATCATCTAAGTTCCTGCGCAGTCTTAAAAAGAAGTTGTAAAGAATGCACAGTTTGATTTTCCCTGATCCATTAGCTTTTCTTTATTTCAGCCCTATTAAAAAATCAAAGTTACCATGTTAAATTCTGGATGACAAAGTTTCTAAATCTTTCGGCAGTGAGACTTCTGAGACTTGGTGACCCCTGCACAACGCCATCAGCAGCTCTGTTTAGAGGCAATGTGAGATGATTCTTCAGGAGCTGGATGGAAAGATTTTATTTTTTTTTATTTAACAGAAACAGCAGAAAAAGAAAAACACTCATTAAATATCTCCTGGCTGGGTTCTCAACTAACTGACTTTGTGCACTTATGGTCAGTACAAGTATCACCATTGATTTTAGTGGAAACAGCATCTTTGTACTACCTATCTGAGGAAGAACTGTAGTGCTTGTCATGTGAATTATGAATAGCTGCAAGACTTTTCTATGGCCTATTGCTGCGCTTGCTCAAATATCCTTGTGGTGATGATTTGGACAGCAGGAGAATTTGGACTGACTCTAGCTGCCTCTTAAACAGATCCAGATTTTAAAAGAAATATTTGTGTCTAGTATACTGGTTTGGCCTTTTCTAACTGAAACTCAGGAAGTGTGGAATGCAAAAGTAATGAAGCACATGCATGGGGGTGCATTTTTTGCTCTTTCATGCTGTGTCTGGAGCGTGAGGAGAATTAGCGATCTGGACACAGGATTGTGTATATAACATTTTTCTCACTGCACTTTGGAAAGTCACTCAAGTACTTTGTGCTCAGAAGCTTGTGACGAAGGGTGAGCTGTACAAGGTCTTGAGTCTAAGAGAAGGTGTTTGGGCCACAGGTGGTGTGAGATATGATTATTGGCTCTGCTCTCTCTGATAAAAAACAGATTGCATCAAAGATGCAGTGATGCTGTTCTAACAGCCCAGGCAGAAAGGATACTCCTTGCCCATTGCTAACTGGAAAGTAAGAGAGAGGCCACAGCCTCCAGAGATACAAATCAGTCCAGGCTTTTTCAGCAAGGTATTTCCTCTGAATATATAAGTCCTGCCCCAATAAAGCAGTTCCAATGGGGTGTTAATAGTGTCTTAACTATCCTACAGAGCTTTGAAAATAGCATTTAAAATTCTGCATGCTATCAAATGGAGTCTGGTTCTCTTCTTGCTCATCACAATTTTATACTGGAGTTGATCTATTGATTTCAGTTATGTTGTGTCAGGCTGCCGTTTCTCCAAGTGAATAATTCGTCTCTGTGCATAGGTTAAGTGAGAAAAGAGGCTCCTTCTATTATCCCCACCCATGAATGTCTCATTCATCTAACCCCTAATCTCTCTGGACCAGCAAAATTTGGATAATAACAGGCTGCCTCCCGGGAATGATCTGAACTGTAAGCAGTTAATATATTCTCAGTACATTGGAGATTGAAAAACTCTTGTATGAGGGTTTAGTATAATAATTTTACAACTAACTCGACTGGCAAAGGCAGTGCTTTCCCTACATGAATAACATTTTATACTGCTTGCTGCTTTTTCCCTTGACAGCACTGTCATATGTTTCTGTCTCTCTTCCCTCAGGTTATCGTTACATCACTTGCCAGATTCAAAATTGCTCTGATAAGACAATGACAATCCAGTTTGCTGGTGGCACTGATCGGGATTCCCTCACTGTGCAGGATGACTACATATTTCTTCAGGTACTGCCACTTTCTGGAAAGACAGTCCATTTTCAAATTCAAAAATAAAATTTTAAACAGTGCAGCAACACTGTAATTTAGGAGCATGGAGAAACCTGTCCCAGAGTATGCATGGTGATTTATGATTTTTACATGGAACAAAGCATTCCTTTATCAGTCAAAAAAAAAAAAAATTGCATCTTTAATTTGTGCAACCTGTTATTTGGTTGATTTTAGTTTATCACTGACCTAGCTTTAATAAGATGGAGACTTTCAAATAGATTGTGTGGTTAAAAGTTGCTTTTTATAAATGTAAATGTCTTGTATGCTAAGCAAAATGCAACCCTTTTGTTTTTATGCTTACAACCTCTTCTGGGTCCTTTCTAGTACCTCAATAGTGCAAAAAGGTTACCTGAGAAGAGCATCCAGGGAAAGCCACTGACTGAGTAGCGGCTCAGCTTCTTCACATGTATTCTCTTGTGAAGAGGTTTTCCCAGGAAAGAATTTATACAGCTGTGCTTAGGAAGCGAAAGGGTGAAACAGCCATAGCTGGGAAGCTTGGAGCAACTTCTGATGGTTCAAATTGCACTGGGGTTATTTCATTCCCAAACTATGAGACCTGCGTGCAGAAACCTGGGCTGGGACTCCATCAGTCTTATGGCACCACATGCAGCTCAGACACACTTAGATTCAAGTCATTTTATATGCTTGGGACTGGTTGTGATTTGAATCTGTCAGACTTACAAACTTCTGAAATAAATGTTATGTCTTACCTTTTTTTTAAGATTTTCCTACGAAAGCTGCCTACACTTTCCTCAGTGGTTGGCTATCATTTTTCCTTTACTTTGATATGATTTGCTTGTTGCCAAGGCTTGTTTATCAACTCTGGCAGGAAGGCAATGTTGTGGTGATGGATAGCTCTCCCCACCACTGCCTTGGTGTACATGAGATTGGCTTCTTTGCAGCTTTCCCCCGTTGTGGCTGTTTCTTCCAAAAGGATGTGTAAACTGGTGACGAGACAAAAGATCTGTTCTCCTCTTGTTTGCCATAGTGGTTTTAAAGGCCCACACAGCTTAGAACATTTAGCACCACAAAGAAACAGTAAAATGGATTTGGAAAAGTATTTTTGAGTTAAAGTAGGCATTTTTCAGCTCAGGTCTAGCACTCATAGCATCTGTTTTGCTCAAAGGTGGTATTACCTATGCCTCCCCCCAGGCACACTCTAAAATCCATTTCATGGTGTGTAGACGGTGAGAAGTGCTTCTTACCATGTGAATTTCCAGACTGCTGTGCTCAGCAAAACACAGGCTGCTTCCTCTTTGTGCATTCTGTTTTGCCGCGTGCCTTGTATAAATGCTTCTCGATCTGTTGTTATTCTGTTTCATGCCAGGCATGGGCAGACATGAAATGGAAGTGCAACCTGGAAACGTACACATAAAGTAATGGACGGTTGCTACTAGCAAAATGATGCCATTGGTAACGTAGTCCCTGGAGGTCTGAGATGCGTCAGTGCCAGTAGATGAGATGTGCATGTATCCCACATGAAGGGGAAACATCTCTAGTCTTTTCCTTTCAGACTCACCTGCAGTAATTCACAGTGTATAATATACATCTCTCTTATTCCTAAATTGTTTTACAGTTAGCCCTATCTATGTTACTGGAGGATACAAGATAATTCTGTGATCCTATGGTCACATCTGAAGTGCAGCCACCCCTGAGGTGTGATGCAGGATGCTACTCGACTGTTCCAGTGAAAACCACACAGCAGCTACACATCTGAGAAACAGCATAGTTTTGAAACCACGTGGAAATTCTTTTATCACTAGACTAAAATATTGCTATGTAAGTTAGAATCAGACCAGGGACTCTTAATATCACAGCAGTATCTGTCAGAAAGAAGATGGGACAGATGAGACTGTCCTATTGCCCCTAGCATCGCTCACATCCCCTCAGCTGTGCAGCTGTGAATCAGAGCGTTGCAAGTCTCCACTGATAATCCTGGCCCGAATCTCAGACTTTTACCGTCTTAGAGGAAGATCTCAACCCCATTTCTTTAGTACATCTATATCCACGAAGATCAGGAAATTCCTAATACTCGTTTCTTATCCAGTTTGCACTGACAGTCAGGCAGTTTCAGGGGTGATTTTAGTAGGAGGATTAAAGTTTCAACACTGTTTTTCAGCACAGACCAGCCTTTAATGTCAGTGAGGGTTGCCACAACTAGCTGCTCCGACTACAATTCTCTGCTGCCTTGCATCATCTTCAGTCATTTAAAATGAGTGACATAAAATAAATGCATAATGAAACAAGAAGGCTGTGAAAAGATGGATAAGACTGCTCTTTAACACCAATTAAATAAATGGTGAGGTTTTTGGTTTAATCCATAATTTCACAAATCACATTCTTAACGGGCATCACATTCTACCAGAAAAAAAGGGAATTCATTTAAAAAAAAAGAGGGAGAATAATTATAATGTTAAATACGTTGAAATTTTTAAAATATTCAGTCAGGTGGACTTTCTGTCATGCATCAAGTCTATTTTTAGCAAGCCAAGTCAAGTTTCCATACTTCAGGAGAGGCTGTTTTCCAGATCAGGTTCCCTTTTTAAACACAAAATTTGGGAAAACCAGTGACATTAGGGTAGGATTTTAAATGGATTTTCTAAGTCAAAGAAAGAAGATGAGTCTGGTTTTGCTTCTGTTCCAAATTTTGCACATTTCATTTCCCCTATTTTTTTTTTTTTTTTTGATCAGTCCATTCCTGCAAAGCAGCCCTCCTTTATAAACTTAGTGAAAATGACTGAATAGCTGTTACCTAGCTGATCTTCTGGGGGGAAAAAATGTGAAAAAAAAACATGAAATATTATTTACAAAAAGCTAAAACCTTTGCTAATCTAGTCTGATGGGGTCAAGAGGCTCAGCTGGAAATGTGCCAGTTTACAAACCAGCACAGGTTTTGGCATTACATTTCTGTCTAGAAAACTGAGGGAGGCTGTTAGTTGAGTATTCATCAATGATTATTTAGTAGTTTGGAACAATATTTGCATTGTTTTTTTTTTTGTGAATAAGGTAAAACTCTTAAAACGACCAGTGTATCTGCTCTTACAAAGAGAAAGGGGGTAATAGGTAATAGTCATACAACTGTGTTCCTTTCAATGCGCATTTCTGTTGGCTTTCTTTGGTGGAAATTTTCATAAGCCCCCAAGTATTTTACATAAAACCTAATCTGTTCCACACATGCAAGCAGTTGAAATACATGTTTGACCTCTGTATTTAAGCGTATAATTGTGTCTTCAGGAGGTATCATTGACTTTCAAACTGACCAACTAATGGATTCAGAACTGCATCGTTATCCTCCATGTGGCATGTCAGCATCTTGCACTGGGAAATCTTTTATCCTGTATAGAAAATATTAGTCAAATATAGCTAACGCTTTACATAATGTTAGCATAATTTATTTAGCCTTTATTGGTCTGCTTTGAATAGCGCCGTTGGAGTACTGCTTGCCCTTGAGGTACCTGGTGTTCATGGTCAGTGTACCTCCTCCCTACCTCTTACCAGGAGGGTGCTGCAGCCTGGATTTCTACAAAAAGGCAGAAATGTGGGAGGCCTATATGTACCGAGGTATCAATAAGGACTGGGGACAGTGAGATGCTGAAGTCTTGGGTATCACCCATGATAGCTGGAATGGCAAAAGAGGGAAGTAAATAACTTTTTTACTTCCTAAAGAGAGGGGGAGCATAAGAGTTTGAGTCTTTTGGGAGTCTATTTTCTCACAATTTTTTATGTACTCTTTTAGGGAGTTCACTGCAAATTAATCACTTGTAATAGAAGTAATAGCTATGTATATCAGTTGTAGGTTAAAAAAAGAAGTCTTCTGTTGCAGACTCTTTAGGTTTAACATAAACTATCACAGGGTTCTGTTTTTCTTTTGTATAGACAACATCAGCAAATCGGACCAAGTATTATGTGTCTTATCGTCGCAATGGCTTTGTACAGATGAAGTTGCCAAAATACGCATTGCCAAAAGTAAGTATACATATTTGTCTTTCTATGTATATGTTTTAATTCTTCACTTTCTATCTAAACTAGCTTTGTTCTTTTCTTTTTTAACCTCATTATTCTGAGGTCATAATTTCTCCTTGCAAAGATTTCTGAATCCCATTTGTGGTATATTCTTACCCTACTGTTTTTATTTTTATTCTAGGAATGTAGTAGCTCATAAACCATTAAGGGCAAGAACATAAGATAGCTTATTTGTCACCAGTTACCGCAATAGTTTCTGAGCTTTGCTTCCATGAAACAGTGCTACACACCCAGTGGCAATGTAATGATACTGAGCAAGTGTTCTTTCAAGAATCAATTACAGTTTAATTCCACATGGTGCCTTCTGGTATAAGCATGAATAGTAATATAAGAGCATTTCACCGGTTGATGGTGCTCTATTTCATTAAAGAATCCCAATATGAACTTTAATTACTTAACAAAATGGCAAAGCTTGTTGAGAGGTTTCTTCTGTCTAGCATATTTTTATAGTGACAAGGTTTCTGTATTTGCATAGTAAATTAGCAATAAAGCACAGATATTTACATATGATGCAACTGAATTTTTGTGCTGCACTTAATGTGTTTCATAACTTTATGTATAGTTAGAAGGCTTCTACAATCCTGAAGAAAAATGACTTAGAGGTTTTAAAAACCCATCTGGATAAAGCCTCAAGTAGCCTGGTCTGGCCTCAGAGCTCACCCTGCTCCCAGCAAGAGGTCGGTCGAGAGACCTCCTGAGGTTCCTGCCTTTTTATGTGATTCTGTGTGATTCTGTCACTTACTTAATAGAGAACTAAGATGTGATTTTTGCATGTCTTGAAATGCACAGGTTTAATTCATTGCTCACCTAATGACGGACAGTGGAGGACAATATATTTCCTTCTTTTCTTCACAAAGAATGTGTTTAATGTTGTTTTATCATCTTCATTTTTTTTTTGTTTTGGGTTGTTTTTTTTTTTTAGTCTAAGTGGTGGTCCATAGTCTTCTGGTTTTAAATATGCAACTTATTAACAAAACCCTCAAATCAAATCCTCATATATTATTTGGGATATGCTCCTAGTAGCACTATGGAAATAACTATTTTGACAAGAAATGTATAGCCAAGGACAGGTAAATATATCAACACTTCCACATAATTATTTCAGTGTTTTTAAGGCCTTCAGTGTAGCCTTTATGCTTTCTTAGGGGAATTTGTAATTAGGAAAACAACAGGAGGATATCCAGTTGTAAGTGTAAAACATGCCAGACGGTCACACCCTGAGGGACTGCAACTCTTGGGCAGCTCCTGCTGGGGCAGGGACACTCCAAGGGATTGCAGCCCACAGGTGACCTACACAGGAACAGAAGAAAACAAGAAAGGAGCAATGGAGGAAAGCAATGAATAAGCAAGGAGCAGCAGAAAGAAACCCTTCCACAGATGACCTCAACCTCCTGCACAGCCCATTGCCTCACTGAAGTAGTTGGGAGGAATAAAATTAAAGCTAGGTGGAAATGAGGGACTTGAGAGTAGGAAGGGGAGAGAAGAGGTGTTTGGTTACAAAAGCTGGTCCTGGAGAAGGGGGAGGAAGGATTCCCTAAATGTTTAATTATTTATGGTATGTTTTCAAATACCCAAATCAGTAATTAAAACGTGTGTGTTCACTGGCAATAAATTAAATCACGTAAAGATCACCAAGTCGTGAATATTTTGCTGATGTCAAATTTCCTAAAGAAGTGTCAGCACATTAGTGCAAGTATTGACTATGCTAACTCGTGCAGGCAAATGTTTTCTGTTGGGAAATGGAAGGGTAGAATTCTTATAATTCTTCCTTATGCTTCTGAATGGCCCGTGCAGGAATCTGTACCTTTCCATTGCAGTTTCCTTCTCATTCCCAGTAATCTGCTGCATTTGGCCAGTGCAGCACTGTTTGTCCTTCCTGATACTGCCATCATGTAGAAGATGGACATTCTGACCCAAAGTTTTAAAAGCTGCACAGAGTGTGATGATTGTAGACAGTAGTGGATAATTACTCAAGCATTCAGGAAAGTGATTTTATTTTATTTTTTTAAAGTTGGATGCATACTATACGTCCTTAACGACGCACACCTCTGATGTAAATATCAATATCGCAGTACACTATATTGATAAAAGGCATGTTATTTGGGTTCAGATGTAGCTATCTGACACATCTCAATAAACAGGTGGCGGTTGTCAGAACTCAAGAACTATATGAGACTATTCTCTTGTAGGCATCCATGCTTGTAATAGGTGAGCTTGCATCAGTTGTGGAGAGCAGCAAATGCTATGGGAAGGCTGGAAGCACGGCACACAGTGGGTGATCTAGATCTCTGTTCCATGGAGCTTTCCTTGGCAGCAAAACCAGTTTAAGAAGTCCTCCTCAGTCATTTATTTCTACTACTCCTCTGCAGTCCTCTATGACCTGTGTTGTGTTTGCGGGACCGCACTATAAACAAGATCAGTGCAGCAATCTTATTGAAAAATAACCCTGAAAAAAATGTATAATTTGTTTTTCAAAAAGGCAGATCAAGAGTTCACTTGATTGTAGTGAAGAAGCCTCCTTATGGGGAGAAAATACAGAGTCTTAAAAACGCTTTAGTAGAGAAAGACCCAACGTAGCTGGGAGCTGCATCCAGACACGTTCAAATTAGAAATGGAGCTCAACTTTCTAATGGTGTTGGTGATTATGTATTTGAATAAGTGCCAAGGAAAGTCACAGATATTATAGGTTTTGAAGTTTTCAAATCATAACTGAGATTTGCTTTAACCATATAGAAGTTATTTGTCCCTCCTGTATCTTATAAAATATGCAGAAATAATTGTTGGAAATTCTCTGGTTGGAAAGATAGCAGAAAGTGAACTAAGGGATCTAATCATCACTTTTAGCCTTAAAATCCATTAATCTGCAAAGGGTGCTTAGTTTACTGGGCATATGGTCTTACTGAGTGCGTTTCTGTCGTACTGAAAAAATGTCAGTCATAACTCACTAGTATTTCTGTCATATATAGTCTGGATTGTTTGAAATAGTGTTGCATGCTGAATTCTTTGTCTTGGAAAATACGGTTTTTGTTTATTTGTCTTTTTTTTTTTCTTTCTAAGCAGATTAACTCCAGGCTTGACTGAATAAATAAATTAGAAGTTAATGGTTTCATTTTGGATAGAGTCAATAGCAAGCTAGGAACAGGATGACTGTGTCATTTGGAAAAGGATGTTTTTGTGTTCTGCCTAGTTCAGGCAGTACCTGATGAGTGGAACGAAATAAACTGTATCTCTTTAGCATTTTGATGATGCCTCCAAGAGAAGTTTCTTGGGTATCTGCACAAAACAGAGCTGAAAATTTCACTAAGAGGGCCTGGAAGCCGTACATGCATTTGAACAGTGGTGAATGGGAGGGATTTTAACCTCTTCTGTAAAGGAGCGGGTTTTTTTAAGTGGTTTGGTACCTTCTCATTACAGCAGAAAATTTAGATACTGAAGTAAATAAGAACACATCACATTTTCATCACGCTGTATTTCAGTGGGAATCATCAGAGTACAGTAGAAATGTATCTTCCAATCCAGTTTGAACAGAAGGAAAAAGATTCATATGAACAAATTACTGATGAAATTTTGCAAAGAAGCAGGATATCAGCAAAGACACTGGCACATTAAGAGTACATCTAGAACACGTGACGCTGGAGTTGCTACTTTTATGTTGGTAGGAGATAAACAGAATGAAAGCATTTACAAAGAATTTGTTTACGTTTGATTAAAAACAATAGATTTTGAAAGAACTGAGTTCAGGGATTTCTAAGTATTAGATTCTGCCTAACCAGCAGATGAAGTGGGTCTGAAATAGGCTGTATTTCATTTTTCTCAGAAGAACCGGATGAAGCTTCCAAAAATTGCTTTCCAGGTGGTCTCTGTAAAGTGCTTCGTGTCACCGGCCAGAGTTTTTGAGTAGTGATTGCGTACAGGGATGGAAAACTGTAGCCAAGTCAGAAGATACTACAGGCTGGTCAAGGATGTGTCTAACAACATTAGGAAAGCTGAGCAGGAAAACCAGGCTCCAGCCTCAGGGAATAGTGCTGGGCTGTTCAGATTCTATTCTTGTGCAGCACAGATGCGTTTCATGGTAGTTTTATATATGGAGATAGGATGAACATTTTCAGACTGAGTAATTACAAAATGTTATTGATGTCTCTCTTTCCTTTCGATATGAAGAAGTTGAAAATCTGCAAAAAAAAATTATTCAATTGTTTTATATTGTTTTTATTTGCATTTGTGTCTGTCTTTGTCCAAAGGTACCCGCAAAGAGAAACCTAGAAAAGGGTAAATGTTTGTCTTTGGACATATCTTTAGGCCTCCTTACTTGTCAAAGGCTGCTAAAAGCGGCTTCCAGCCAAGCTTTATATGTGCTAAGCTTCTAGTCTCTGGCTCCACAGTGCCACTTAGATCACTTTTTTTGTGACACATCATGGCTCTGTGTATGTAGAGAGAACAGAGCTGTTGGGGGCCATCTAATGAACAGAATTCAGATTTATTTATTTTTTTTAGCTTTTTTGCCCACCGTTGAGACATGTATTTTTTTTTTTTAGTAGCGTGTTTGATACTGACACTGCATTGAATCACACAGCTGTCTCCTGCATTTGACAGGAGTCAAGTGCTGGCTGCCGCCAGGCAGAGTGTTGGCAAAGGGTAGTAGACAAATCATATTAAAGGCTGGCTGTATGCTCCCCAAAACAGAAGAGGAAATTTGGAGTGATTGTATTAAAACTGAATTGGCTTTTATGCTATATTCCATTTTACCAGGATTGCTTGTTCTGTGCTGCTAGAGCTTGATCAGAAGTGAATAACTGGTAGGAAATGAATATCAAAATCAATCCAAGAGCAGCAGGATTGCATTCGTGTCATGGGATGGCTGGCTAGGTATGCAGATGTGTTCCAGGGAGATCTAGTATGATCCAGGGAGATCCGGCGATCACTGTTGGGCTGTTTTTAGCCTGGAGCAGGGGTTCAGCGGCCGCTGGTGGGAGAGCAGCTCTGCCAAGTGCCACAGGCTGCGGCCCCATCCGGAGAGTCATCATGCTTGTATTGCAAGAAGTTCCTGCAGCTCTGATTGCCCTTGCCTAGAGAAGTCTGGTGTGGAGGAGGTGGAGTATGTTGGGTTCTGGTCCTTCTTTGGGATTTTAAGTCGTGCTGTAATGTGACTAACAATAAAACGGAGCTAGTTCATTCTGAGAGTTTAAGCAAAAAATCTGTTAACAAAATTGCTGACCAAATCAAGGAATATGCTACAAATTATGGCAGTTTTACTGTTGCAATTTGGAAGAATTTAATTATTCTGAGTCCCTTCCCACCTTTGGTAAATAAACTTCATTGATAGTGATCTCCTTTTATGAACTGATACAAGGCATTCATTGATTCTGCATTTGTTCATGGCAGCTACAAAATCTTAATAATGTGAGAGCTCTGTCATCTGTTATACCCTACTACAATTCAGAAAGTTTAGTTCTGAAAAGATATGGTGTGGAAAAAGCTTCTTTCATCTATTTTAATCTCTGTATGTCTTTTCAATCTTGTGAAATAGGTAATAATGTAAAATTTTTCAGGTAACCAAGATAAGAGAATACAGAGGAAAAATAAACAAAAATAAAAGAAGAAAAAAATCCTATTTCCTTAGAAATAAGTTACAATCTTTAATGTATTCATGGTAATATGAATCTCTTATACATGCCTTTCATCAACTCCATATATTCTTTTTATTTGATTATCCCCTAGTGCCCTTCTAAGGAGCTCAAAACAGGCTTACCTCTTTCTTGCCTCAGTCTGAGACATACATCATTATTTTAACCACAGGTTTTCTTCCAGACTTGTCTGTATCATCCAAATGTAAATGTAACATTATGTAAAATATTTTGATCAGTTTTGCTCTTTCTCCCTAAATAGCCATCAATCTTTTGAAGCATGTATTCCCTTCTCTATCAAGCTCCCTCTTACCAAAACTTTTTCAAGGATTCCTTAAATGGGCCCATTCATTAACAGCAGAAATGGCAGGAAAGATTCCTGCAGCCTTTTTGTCAGCTGACAAAGTTCTGTTGAGACTCTGGCTGCATGATGGTTGGATTACGAAGTACTGAGGCTACGAGAGCTCATTTAGCAAGGCTCTTAGTCTCGCAAGAATTGTTTCTCTGCTTGGGCAGCCCCTTTGCCACCTCTGCCGTCCATCACTCGAGGAGGCTTAGGCTGACGTTGCTCCTCTGGGCCAGGCAGGAGAGCAGAGTGCAGCTGCAGCAGGACTACTTCTCCAGCCTTCTGATAGTCCATTGGAGTGGCTGTTGAACAAAGAATAAAGGCAAACAAAATACAGGTAGCAGTGGCATTTGATGCAGTAGAAGTATTCCTTTCCCGGGCAGTGTCACAGCACTACCCAGTGAACCTGAGCTGGAGCAGCTGTCTGGCTCCCCAGTTGTACAAATCCATCCGAGGTGGATTCAAGGAACTGTTCTTTTCTTCATGGTGTAACTTGTTATTGATTCCTCTCCTTGCACCATTTTACTCGGCCAGGCGAGGAAGATTAGGGAGATTATCTTTGGGACATGTGCCATCCAGTTACCTTGATTGTATTTAAGAGATTACAGGGGTATAAATGTGGTGCAACTGGAGGTCAAGGCTCAGACTACACAGCATTCAGTGCTTACATCTGTTGTGCTTCTGATATATTTACTCTTTGTGATTCTCTGTTTAATTTATCACTTGCTTCAGGTTAACATATTGCCCAACCAGAGCATTAAAAGATTGCAGAGGGGCAAAATTCTGACATTGGACTGAAAATTGTAAGATTTGAAAAACAGGAATTTCCAGGTTCTTTTTTATTTGCCTTGTTGACTAAAATGCCACAGTCCTGCCTGTGTAGCATTTTATTGGCTGTGCTGAACATTGCCTACAGTGTTTTCACTTAATGATATTTCATGTGTCATCAGCACATTTTACTACACAAAGGAGCACTGGCTTGTTGTACAGTCCTTGCCATCTTTTATATCCTTCTGTCTTCAAGGTGTAACTTATTTCTGTCACAGGGTTTCTTATCATGGTTAGTAATATAGTAAACCATATAGACCATTTCTTGAATATAAAATTCTATAAAGTATTAGCATACTTACAGGCTGACGAGTAACTAAATGTAGGTGGCAAGGGGCTGTATACAGTGAAAACAATATATTTCTCTTCCCTTCCTCCTCTAAACCTCTTTCTTTCCTCCTGCCCATCCTCAGCTCCCAAAAACTCAACTCTTTTAATTGTTTAGTGGTCTTCTGCTTCTTGACGGATATTTGATTTTTGATTTGGCATTCATTCAGCCTTCTGTGAAAACAGACTCAACTGCATTAAAAGCAAATAATTTTGGAGAAATGCTTGATCATGTTGGTATCTCTGTTTTAAAAGTAAAGAAATAATTCTCAAGCAGTGTGGATGTTTTTAAGAAGTAATATTTGATATTTGGTTTGTACTTGCTAGAAGAGTTCGTGAGTGCTGGCTTTCCATTGCATGGCTGAACATGCAGTTACTTCAGTGTCGTGTGCACACCCTCAGACTCAACATATTTTGTTTAATAGACCAGGCCTGTCCATGTGATACGATGTTTCTTTGAAGTGGTGCTCATCTAACATGTCTAATTATTTCTAGTATCACTTGGAAAATGTCTTTGTGTTTATTTGAACAATTGTGTTCTCTGCTACTGATGTAAGGTACAAACACAGCAGCTTACAAGTCCCTGAGAGACCAAGAGTGGTATGACCTGTCACTGGATGCCTTGTTTAATCATACCAGTTTTTCATATGCAGTCTTTGATCACTTTCAGGATTCATTTAGCATTTTTGTAGAAAAGTAATTCTGATTCAACAGATTTCAACAGAATTCCTTAATTCTAATTCCATGATCAAGTTTAAATTCTTATTTGTCTGGAAATTGTTTACTTAGCATAGTTAAGAAATTATACTTCTTGAATTAAAAAAAACCCTAAACCAAAAACCTAAACCAGAACAAAGCCCTAAAAACTCAAATCCTGTTTTTTTAATGATATTTCTATTTGTATGTGAAACATTTCAAGTTATTTCAATAAAGGTGTGTTTTTATTTTCCACTGTTTTCACAGGATCATAGACAACAGACATGGAAAGGATCTTGAGGGGTCCTCTTCCAAAACAGTCATGTGCCTAAACCAGTCCTGACAGATATTTGTCTAATCTACTCTTAACTTCCGAGGATGAAGATTACCTCCCTAAGCATTTTATCCTCAGTGTGTATCACCAGCCCCTACTGTAGAAGGATATTCTGATGTCTAACCTAAATCTCCTTAGCTGCGATTTATACCCAGTATTTAACTGCAAGTAGACAGAAGACAGTTTATTCCATTTTCCTTGGCGTGGCTATTTACATTATTTGAAGGCTATTTTCTGTCTGCTCTCATCCACCCATAGGGAAATGACCTCATGGGCTTGATTGCATAGTGGATTTTAGAAAGCTTACAACCTAAAAAGAGGAGATAAAGCTAATGGAGAAAATTGGCTGGCAGACCTTAGGATGTTGTATCTGGGAATGATATCCTATTTCTCCTACAAAGTGCCATTGGTGAGCTTTGCAAAAAAAAAAAAAAAAAAAAAAAGAGAAAAAAGAGAGAGTGAAGTGAGAATGACAAGAACATGGATGCTTTGGTCAGCAAGACATGGGACAGAGCAGACGGCAGACTGAGCGGAGCAGAAGTAAAGTAGTAGAGATGAGAGAAAGGATGTCCTTGGAGAAATGGGCATGCCATAGAGAAAACAACATGGTGGTTATGGCAAACCTGGAGAAAGATTCTGCCTCAGCACACCCAAAAGTACACAGACTCTCTCGTTTGAGTATGGAAATGAACAGGAAGCACAAGAACTCAAATACTGAATGTATATAAAAAGCAGTCCGGAGATAAACAAAAATCTGAGCAGTGATAATAAGAAATGTTCCAAATTCTGAACATCTCCAACATCAGTGAAGAAGGTCTTTACAAATTAATTTGAATAAATCATGTGTGAATAGCATAATTACAGAAAAATTAGATGGTCAGCGGGATTTTGAGTAGCCTGCAGAATGTGGAGAGAGAAAGCATGAGGTCCAGCAAGAAGGCAATTACATTAGTCCAAGCATGAAATCATCAAAGAATGAACGCTTTCCTTACAGGATCTGCTGAGATTACAGCCTGAGATAGTATCTGTGGCCATAAATTACGTAAAGCTATACAAACTCAGATTCTTTGCATCAAGATATTTCTTCTCTCTCAGATGCCCTTGGTAGTTGACTCTTTACTGACCATAAGTTCTGTCTAGCAATATTTGTTGATATCCCATCTTCGTGTGCTTGTCATCTGTTGAGCAGCATGTATTATATCAGTAAGTGCGATATAACAATTTAGCTTTGTTTTAGCTAGATTTTCAACAGCCTATGTCATTCAGGAATTTTAAAGATATGATGCATGAAATTTTCAGTTTTCCTTACTTTGTCTGTTAGTTTTCCCAGAAGATTATATCATGGTTGTCAACAGAAAGTGTTGTGCAGGATTCTTGCAAGGTAGTATAACTGAAGGACTCTCTTGCTTCTTGAGGGAAAGAGAAATCACTGCAAAAAGAAATAGCAGTAAGGCTGAACTAGAAATCTGAAAGAGTAAATTCTGAACAGAAGGAACAAAGTTCAAAGAAGCGGAAAGGCAATTTGGCTTGCTAAAACCAGGTTCCATTAAGTTCTTGCCTCAGAAAAAAATGGCATCACAGTCTGAGTGTACAAACCTCTTTCTTGGTAACAGTCACTACTAAGAGAAAAGTAAGCACTCATTTGCTTCCATAAATTTCTCCAGTCCAACCGCTCTTTCTTTCACCTGAACCCTCCAGTCTGCCCAATATTAATCTTCCTGTCCTTTTGCACCACACGTTTTAGCTCTCTGTGCAGTGCTTTTGCTGACTCAACGTCTCACATCCCACCCTGAGACACGGAGTACTGCCACTGTGCCACCACCTATGCAACCACTGCGACCCCACCAGAGCTTGGGGCAAGGAAAGCACCTTACTGGAGTTTTGCATTTCTTTATGGCACTCTATAAATGCTTTATCATAAGAATGTAGATGATAATTCTGCTGAAAGCTCCTGGCATCACAGGAGAGTAAGGGTTTTCTACAGGTTTTCACATGAAAAAAAGAAGTGAAGAAGTGTTTCTTTACACCTTTCTTCACTCCCTGCTTCACTTCCACCCTTACTTAATGGAAAATCATGAGAGCTTTTCTCATGCTGCAGAAAAGAAGGTGAATTCAGTATTAGATATGGTGTAATGTGGGCTACCCAGCCATATATTCAAGGCAGGATGAAGTGTTCTGTACACATAGGAGTTTTTTAAAAGAACCTGTTGGGATCAGTTGCTGTGTTTTGCTGGCATTTCTGTGGCAGAACAGTTACTATTTCGTACTCGGATAGAAAGAATTGAAGTTCTGCCTGACTCTCTGCTTCTGAGTAATTTTTTAGTACAAAAGAAAAGAGATCTATTAACAGGATGCTAAACAAAAACCTACTTTAGGACACAGTTCAACAAGAAAGTCTTTGAAAACAGCATTGAGCTGTCATTGATAGGAAACTTCATTTAGGTTCCTTTGTGTTGAGATGTGTCAGACATGTAAAATACTTCAAATTTGACTAAATGATTAGTTGTTTAACAACCATCTTTTATCCATATTAGAAATCTTTCCATTGTATTATTTTATTTCTATTCATGTCTTTTTTTTTTAAGTGCCTCAATTGAATCATGCATGTTGCTTAAAGCGTGACTGCCATGCTTTGCCAAGTATTCAGTGTTTCTCACATTTTCCTCAGTCTTAACTGGATTCTTACGGAATATTTTTTATTTCTTTCTTAGAGTTCTACAAAGTTGTTTTCTTGATATATATTTTTTAAGCCGATTTTCCCTAGCTCATATCCTCTTGACATTATGGTGGCTTTATTTCATATTCACTCCATTGCCTTAGTTATTTTTCCAGTAATAAGGTGACCAGAGCTGTATACAGTTTCTCAATTAAGTACCAAGGTCATAAAGAGTTTACAAGCTTTCAATCTCTGTGCCTAGATGTCATTTCACATGTAGCCCCAACATCTGCCTTTATGTTGCCATATCCTATTGCAAACTTATGTCTTTTTTTTTTCTGTTTGCTAAGCTTAGTTCAGTATTGCAAGTTCCTGATTTATTTCTTCTGTTTAATATTAGTGTTAAATTAATTTCCCCAGCTGTGCATTTTTTTGTCTGAGAAGTTTGGAGTGAAGAAGCTGGGAAAACTGAAAGAAAGCTGTTGTAGTATCCATGCCTGAAATTCTTGAGAAATGAATGCAGAATGTTGACTCTCATGTTATTACTGTTGAAAGTGGATCTGTCTACATAGAGAGATAAATTAACGTTATGTACTATAATATACATGAGCTGTTTGCATGATATGTACTACTTCCTGTGTGTAACTGGTGTAAATTATATCTGATCCTCTTTGAGTTATGTTATGCTTTACCCTGGACAAAATAGTTCTTAATTCTTTAGGTACCTGGGGATTACTTTTTTCGATTATCTTTATGTTGTTTCGATCTTTCATTGACTCTCATACAGATCTGGGAAAATCATTTACTTTTTTCTTCCCTTTCCATTTGTCCTTCTTTTCGGGAAGTCCTTTCCCATGAAAGTCAAAGCAGATCACAGCTTTTGCACGTTCATGATTTTTGGTCTTCACTAAGCTGGTTTGCACTCTGATAACCTATAGCCAGAAGGCATTGACTGACCACCTTGGACTGGGGGGATGTAGCAACTTGATTAGTATTATGTTGAGACATTACTGTTACTGGACTTCCAGATACATTTCTCTCCTTCTTTCCTCCCCTGCCCCCCATATTCAACTCTCCTGGCCAACTTATTGTTTGTAAAATAGAAATTATGAGAAAATGAGTCTTTTTTTTTCTTATTTTTTTCTACAGGATTTACAGATAATCAGTACAGATGAAAACCAGGTGTTTGTGGCTGTTCAGGAGTGGTACCAGACAGACACGTACAACCTGTACCAGTCTGACCCGCAAGGTGTTTACTACTCTATCCTGCTGGAGAACGTCCGGAGCACAAAGCAGCCAGAAGAGAATGTCCTGATAGATATTCTGGAGGTAGGTCTTTATCTCTTCCCATGTGTGTAGTCTGGGTGGAGTGTTGGTGTTTTTTTTATTTATTTTGAGTGAGTATAATTAATTTTACATTAACATATTTTCATAGTTATCTTAAATGTAAAAAGACTAGGATTTCTTTCTTATTCATAGTGCATCGTTAATACTTACATATTATCTTGCCCTGCTAATGTGCCGTACGCGCTAAGAACTATATTCTTGGTATGGGGTTCCATGGACATGCAAAACCAGAATTAGCTGAGGTTGTTTTTGTGGATTTTTTTTTAAATATTGAAAAGTTAAGTTGGCAGCACAATTTATTATTGAAGTAACAAGTTATGCAGCTGCCTACACAGAGGTTTTTTCTTCTGGGTGACTCAGTGATACGCTTCCTGACTTAGAGCAGAATATCTTTTAGCCAGTAGGGTCTTAAATAGTAATCCTGCAAGCCTTGTGCTAGGTTGTGTCAGCTCGGACAAGTGAAGAACCAACAAAATTAGATACTGGACAGCAAATCCACTTGCTTTCAGTAGGTGTCTTGTGCCAACAGCATTTGCTATGGGACAAACTCATCTGTAAACAAATCTTTCTTGGATTTTAACATCAGTGCACTTGGCAAAAGAAAAGACTGAAGATTACAGCATTTTGGATGAGTAGCACAAACTGTTATCAATTCCATTCCTGTTGATGATGACATTTAAATGTAATAAGGTGTTGTCATGGTTTAACCCCAGCTGGCAACTAGGACCATGCAGCTGTTCACTCACTGCCCCTGCACCCCCTCACCCCCGAGTAGGACAGGGAGAAAAGGAAGAAGGAAGGGAGGGAGGGAGGGAGGAAGGGAAGGGAGGNAAAAAGTGATGTAATACAATTGCTCACCACCCAATGATCAATTGTCCAGCCGATCCCAAGCAGTGATTGAGGATTCCTGCCCCCTGGTCAACCCCCATTTATATACTAAGCGTGACATCTATGGTATAGAATATTCCTCTGGCCAGCTTTTCCTGTCTATGCTCCCTCTCAGCTACCATGGGAAGCTGAAAAAATCCTTGACTTAATATAAGCGTTACTTAGAAACAAATAAAACAATATGTGTTATCAACATCATTCTCATACTAAATCCAAAATACAGCAGCTACTAGAAAGAAAATTGTCTTTATCCCAGCTGAAACTAGGACATGGGTGCATTTGTTCTGGTTCTGTTCTTTCTTGTAGCACTGGCAGTTATCAGGGTATTAAACTAATGGACCTTTGGTCTAACACAGTTTGGCCACTGTTAGTCTCTGCCTGGTGTTAGTTAAAAAAAATCTCTTTACAAATGTACTAGAGTAATCTGGAAAAGGTTTGTAGTAATTCAGGGTGCAAGTCATACACTTACAGATCTATTAAATGACAGTAATTAGACTCTTCTTGGAAGGGGAAAATGATAGTAGTTTTTTTCCCCCTTATCTGCTATATCTTTGTTTAGCTTTTCCTTTCCAAATGGCTGTAGTAAAACAAAAAGGTGTATCATTACCAATGATTATTTTTTAGACTCTACCTTTTTAGAAATGAGGCTTCTTAATGAGTGAAGCTACATTGTGTGTAGCCACATTCCCACAGGGCGATTTATTGGCAGCAGCTCTCTGCTGCTGGTCACTCCTGAGGGATGCAAAGCTAAAGGTGAGTCGAGTGCAATCTCTTCTCCCTCTGTCACCTGTAGCATGTCATTTCAGATAAGTTGTACACAGATGCCACCCCTGGCTGTCCTTTTGTCTACAAGAGTTATTTACTTAATTCGGTTCCACTGACGATTTCAGAATTTCACAGTGTTACTGAGGGCATCTTTTATAATGTGCAAGAGAAAGGGGTGCTAGATTATTGTGGGTGTTGGATTAATTTGTAGGGTTGCATTAAAAAGAAACTGTGTACATGATAAAGTGTAATTGAAAAACAATACACAGGGAACCATACAATTAAAATTTTAGAGCTATTTTTGGAATAGATTTGCATTATAGAATACTTATATTTGCTTACAATAAGAAAGCCTACACCTTCCAGATAGCTTGTACAATAAATAATTAGTGTTCATCTTTACTAGCATGTGATCAAGTACTTAGATCTACAAGTAATGTCTGTATTATTTACGCAGTACTAAATAAAACATGTATCACAGTCCTTGAGGATGGGATTTTTTTGGTCTAGTCTGGGTTTTCTCTCCAGGCATTTTAACAGAAGTATCCCATCTTGGGAAGAGGAATCTTCAGTGCAACACAGAGACAGTCCTCAATCGTTGACAATTTCTCTTTCCACCAGTGCATAATTCTCCTTAAAATTTGGACTGTTCATCTTCATTATCTTCTGCTGACCTGACTTCATCTTTTATTTGTACATCTGCTATAAAATCTTTCATAGGTTTCTACCCGTCTGCATTCATTTTCTGTTATATGCTTCATCTTTTTTTGTACCATATTTCTTTTCATGTTGCATGTGAGAAAGGGGAATAATTCCCAAATACTTGTTCAAAGAAGACAAGAAAAAGGAAGGAGCATGCCCTTGAAATTTGTGATTGTACAAAAGGAGCATGTCCTTGAAATTTTGTCAAGTGCTGGCAATGTGAACCAGTCACAAATTTGACATAGGCATATTTGCAAAATAGGCATACTAATGTAATACTTCTAGATTGGATCTTGTTAAGACTCCTCATATGGGTAAGAGCTACACAAGTTGCAGTACACATTCTTCATCCTTTTTTTCCCAAACAATAAATTGTATGTATTAAAATTTTAATCGTAAACTTCTTTATATAGCTGTATTTTTTGTATTTCAGTAACTGATGCTGATAAACACTGTGGGGCCATCTGAGCAGTGCTTCTTGATACCAAGTAGTATAGAATATTGTTTGGCTGTAAAATCAGTAATGTAATAATGCAGAAATTAATGTGTCACAGAATGCATAGTTATAGCAGAAAACCTGTTTAGAAAATAGGTTTATAAGGTACAAAGTGCTTTTCTAAGAGTACTGGGGAACCACTAATCCCTGAACTGTTTTGGCAAATAGGCGCTCCGAGAACTAATCCAAAAGCCCAAAGAAAATAAAAGGAAAAGTACTTTTGAATTTCCTTGTATTTGTCTGTCTTGGGTAGCTACTGGACTGCTCGTCAGAGTAACTGAACGCTCAACAATATTGAAATGTCTTCTTTTCCATAACACCTTATATTAAGGTGAATCTTTTTCCTCCTTGGTAGAAAGATGCTAATCTCCCAATTTTAGATTAGGGAACTGAGTCAAGGAGTAGAAAGTACAGAAGGATTTGGGTGCCTCGGCATCACAGTTGAATCCAGAAGGTAGATTTGACATACAGCATTTACAGAATGAATCAGGTGTGTATTTACATAGTGTGTATTTACACAAGACAAATAAAATAGAAAATGCTACAGAGGGGATGGGCTGCTTCAAAGCTGCCCATTTTTACGCACCATAGTTTTATATTAGTTATTATTTTTTAGGCTGATGTGTCACTCCAAACATCATGCTTCTGCACTTGCTCTGAAGATAGATGCCTGAAACTTATTTATTATTTCACGCAGGGTTTATGCCTTTCATTCAACATAGAACTGCTGAAGTGTCGATCGGCTTTTATCTGTGTTTAGAGCAGCAGTGAGAGAAGTTAACTGAGACGCTGGAAGAAATTTTTTCATAAATTTTCTGTCTGATAGATTCAAACGCTTATATCCCATATTTTAGAGAGGAGAGGTTGCTCTAGCACTTGGTTAGGTTAGAGATGGGAATGGGAATGCAGAAAAATGAATGGAATGATTAAGTATTCATTAAACAATGAGAGAAAAAAGACAGAGACAGGAAATAAAAATATTCATGATACAGCACTGTTTTTGCCATTCACAAATGAAGAGGGGAAACCTCATTTGCAGTCCCTGATCTAATTATTCTTTAAATATTTAATATTGTGTTCACTGGAAGAAAGACATGCACAGAACTTGAACCCCAAGTCTACCTTCCCAAGTAAACGTTTGAACTGCCAGGCTTTTCAGTTGTATTCATGACTGTGCCATCTCTGGAAGATAGACTGTCATGCCCCAGCAAGATGAAAGTGCTTTGAAAGTAAAGAAAGCAGGTTCCTAGTTTCTTCCCTCCCCTTCCTTTTCTCACCTGCACTGCAAAGTAGTTGACTTTTATAATACATCTGACTTGGAGGTGATTCTGATCTTCCAGCATGCTGGATAATAAGCCAACCACACATGCATGGTGCTTAAGGAAAAGGAACTCATGAGCAAGTGAGGTATTAAAATGTCTATACAGAATTTGGTTATCTAAATGTAAATATATTTCCAAGTTCTAGGCTATTACCGTAACCATCAGAGCGTTCTTATTCTCTTGCAGATTTGGGTCCGGTCCTTAGGAAAGAGCATATATATTTATAAAAAATAGGTATCAAATCTGTAGCCTGCTGGAAGGGATACCTTCTCTTCACCCTAAATACAGACTTTTGTTAAATTGTTAAAAGGAGTTCATAACCGGTGGTTGGAAAAAAAGGAAAAAGTATTTCAGATATGAAATAAATAGTAAGTCCAGGAATCAGTCATATCAGCAAGAGGCAAATATTCCCGATTATATGAAGAGCTGGCTATCTTGTGCATTCAGTTGTAATGAATGCTTCAGTTTTGTTAAATGTCAGCACATAAGCAGATTAGAAAGCTGTACTATGCTGGAAATGGTACATAGAATCCTAGAATCATCCAGGTTGGAAGGGACCTGTAAGACCATTGAGTCCAACCATCAACCTAACACTGCCAAAACCACCACTAAATCATGTGCCTAAGCACCACATCTACCCATCTTTTAAATACCCTCAGGGATGGTTATTCCACCACTTCCCTGGACAGCCGTTTCCAACGTTTGACAACCCTTTCAATGAAGATTTTTTTCCTAATACCCATCCTAAACCTCCCCTGGTGTAGCTTGAGGCCATTTACTCTTTTCGCTTGTTACTTGGGAGAAGAAATTGACCCCCACCTCGCTACAACCTCCTTTCAGGTAGCTGTAGAGAGTGATAAAGTCTCCCCTGACCCTCCCATACGAGTTGATACCCATCTTCAAGAGTTTTAAAAAAATTCAAAAAGCCTCATAAGTAATTGTCAGGGAAACAAGAACACTCTTAAGGAAACTTTCAAATGTAATACAAGATCTTCTCTCATGCCATTGGGTAGAATATTAGCACATAACAAATATAAGGGCTAGAACTAAACATATTAAGATGCTATTACTGTCAGGTTGCTTCTAAAAATTATCCCTATTAACTTTGACACTGAGTTGTAATAATTTTCAAATACAGATTGTTTTGAAATAAAGTAACTAAGTTTGCCCAAGAGAACAGAGAGCCTGTAAACTTTTTTTTTCCTTTTTTTCCCCAGAGGTTAAACAGGTGAAGGGAGGCTAAATGTGTGGAGGTAGGCTGAGCATGGAAGCATTTAAGATGTTTGAGAGGTTGATTCAGCCCTCACTGTTTCTTCCCTGGATGATCTATCTGCCTTTGTTTCCTACAAAAGGCGATTTTACTTCCTAATTCAGTGTTATTTTAAAGAATATTATATTGTATTTTGTTATTGTAACCTATTTGTGTACTATTTATATGATATGGGTCATATGACTTCAGTGTAAAATGTTGCTGTTATAAATTGCTTATATCATTTGTAGAACAACATTTTAGAGATGTCCATATTTTAAAAAAATGCAGAACTGTAAGTTTAACAGTGGTGTACAGTAAGGCCATGCTATTGTAACTTTCATATTTTGGTATATGAACTACATGTAATTTGATTAGCCTTCTGACATTGAGAGAACTGTATATCCTTTTAAAATACATTTAGAAATACAAGTCAGTTAATAATTATACTCTACGTCCCCCATTCACCCTTTCCTCTTTTCCTTGTCTTCCTTTTTTTTTTTTTTTTTTTTTTTTAAGGTATCATCCACTTTCCTAGTGGAGAAACTACCTGAGATATGCAGTTCAGAGCCACAGAAGAGCAGCTAATCAGGGATAATCCTTGTTGAAAAAAAATGTGTATGTGCTGGTCATTAACCCTCTTTCCTGTATGCTTCAGGTCAGAGGTGTAAAAGGAGTCTTTCTGGCCAACCAGAAAATTGATGGGAAAGTTACAACTCTGATAACCTACAACAAAGGCCGTGACTGGGATTTTCTAAACCCTCCGGATGTTGATATGAATGGCAAACCGACAAACTGCAAACCTGTAAGTCGTTCTTTTTAGCCTGTCCTTTCCCTAAAGTGCACAAGAATTGTTTGTGTGGCAGCATGTGCAGTAGTTCCAACAGCCCAACTTTGTACCAAGTTTACCAGCCAAACCAGTAGGCAAATCTACTTGCGTTACATAACAGTGGTTTCACAAGCTGTTAGTCCAGTCATCTTGTAGTGTGAGTAGTCGTGGCCCTGTCTGTATCACTGCATTTCTTAATGTAGACTTTCCTTTGACACAAAGAGGACGTTTTTTCTTGTGTGTCATCCACACAACCCAGTTCAGAACAACCATGACAAGAGTCATTTGTCCATGCCTATAAGGGGCACATGATCAGTCAAACAGAGCTTACCAATATCTTTTCTCTTTCCTTCTTTCATATTCTTGTTTCCTCTGAAACCAAGGTAACCCTTGGTTCCCTATTAAAGGGAACCCTTGACAGTTGCTTGAAAATAACCACCACAGTTAACTGCCGGAAAAGGCCTTTCTTTTTGTAAGATAATGTTATTTCAGTTTGTTTAGGTATCCCAGCTACCCGCAATATTTTGTTATTTTCGAGGCTGTACTGAAAATCTTTTATTTTTCTCACTGACTCTGTTCCTGGGGACTCCAGGCTGTGTGCTGCTGGGCAAAAGGCATGCTTTTAGTCCTGCCACTGCCAGAGCTTTGATCCCTCTTCACATAGCAGAACTGGAGGGATGGAGCCTCTGGCTTACTTTTGAAGAGTTCAAGAACGTGCTACATGGTTCAAGCCTGAAAGGCCTGATCCAGAGCTCTCCGAGACGAGTGGAGGGATGGTAGTGGCAGCAGCTCCCAGGTGGTGCTGGCAGCCTGCTCCTGGTAAAGCTCCTGGTCAGGGTGCTGTAGGCAATATGACCTCTGAGTGCCGCAACGCAAAGATCAAGAGGCAGAGAGTTGCTTAGCAAGGAGAGGTGACAGATGTGTCCAAAAGTCATTATGCTATTTTTCATAGCACTTTTTTCCTAAAAAAGAAATTTTGGTACAAACAGTTGGGTTTAATCATCATTTTACCAGTCACCTGGGACCAAAACCCATGCAATACTTGTTACTGTTAGTTATAATTTTTAAGCAATGGTTATGTCACAAAGGGTTTTTTGTGCAATAATTTAATCCTGAGTTTTTTGAGTTTGGAAATTGTTTTGCTGAGACAGTGGCAGACTACACAGACATCACCAGAGATTCTCGTTAGTTAGATAGCTAATATTAACTGGGTATTTCAGACTGGACTTTGGTTTGATGGAAAACAGCCATTCTCTTTTTCTACGAAGACATACATTGCTGAAGCTGCTCTCTAACTGCGCTTTCATTATTGCAGGAGCATAACTGTTACCACTTGTTTTTTGTTTTTTTAAAACCTGTCGTCTTCTTCCCCCACAAGCCTGATTGCTACCTTCACCTCCATCTCCGCTGGGCAGACAATCCCTATGTGTCAGGAACAGTCCATACGAAGGACACTGCACCAGGGCTCATAATGGGAGCAGGTAAATGCGTAAAATTATTTTTTGAGACCTGAAATGTGGCAGCAGTTCTTTGTAGATCTAATCTTTTGGTTTATAACAATACCGTGCTAGAAACATTGCCAATATAAGGCTTTCACTGCAGAATAACCCTTTATGGAATCTTTTGATCAAACAGTTTAATAAAAGTTAATTGAACTCCCAGAGCTGTGTCTTCTAGTACAGATATATAACAGGATATATTATGCTTCTCCATGCTGTGTAGTATCTCCTTCCCCATTAGTGTGGTGTGGAGGAGTGACAGTGGCTGAAGGACTTGTCCTGCATTCTTTTTCTCTAGAAGTGGGGTGTAGGGCCTCCAGCATCATGAATAGCCCAACAAATCCAATAAAATGAGGTAGACAGTGGCCAAGCTTTTGTTCTTTATGCTTAGATACAGATAATTTGTCTTGTCATTTTTATTAACTCGCTTTTTGCCCAAAGAGAGATGAAGTGAAAGAGGCAAATGTGTCTCTGTGATGGGAACAATGCTGGTTGTGGCTTGTCCGTTATAACATGCATATGGAGCCATGATACAGTGAACTGGCATTTAATAAAAGAATTTCTATTTTGGTGTTGACTACTCATCAAGAAAACTATTCACATAGCTCTGTTTTACTTTATATCCTTGTGATTCGTCTGTTCATGTAATTTGATTTTCTGTTCCTTTGTTTCAAAATTATTGAAATGTTAATGTTCTAAGAGTTTTCTAAATTGCATTATTTTATTCTTACGTTATGTGTTATATTTAGGTGAAATACACACACATACTGCTTCTCTTTTCCTACAAGTATATCTGTTTTTAATCAACAATGCTTTCTGCCTTAGCTTACACTAGTCTCTTATAAATAGCTTACTGAATTGAAAACTTCCTAAGAATATCAAGGTGAGTATATTCGGTGTTGAAAGAGACTGACAGCTGCCATTACTTCAATATGACTGAAGATTTCAAGTTTTCCCCTAGTATAAACGCAGTATAAAGTATTTTACTGGAGGCAGACTTACCTGGTGAAATGCTGTTATGTTTTTATTGACACAAATGAGACTAAGAATTTATACAGTGCCCTAGTAGATACATTTCTATTAGGTGTTTAATTCGCATTTTATGAATTCCAGTATTTCAAAAAACAACTTCTGTCTCAGGGATCTCCTGAGATACTCCTGTTCTAATGTAGGTTCTTAATTTTAGCCTCACCATATTGTACTTGAATGCTCTCTAGTAGCAAATTAAGCAATGAGGCTTAATTAATTAGTCCATTACTTCTATTTAATATTTCTCTGTCCTTGCTTTATAATCTGATTTGGTGAACTGATATTCTTTGAGATATTGGGTTGTTTGCATTTGGTTGGGTCTTGTGGCATTTAAGTGTACTCTTATTCAAGGTGCTATTAATTCCTTCCTAGAATGGTGCAAGATTTTATCACTGTAACGTTGTCTTACTGTAGTGGTGGGTAAACTTGTCTACAGCTTTACTCAAGGTGAATATGAGGGAGCCTTTCTGATGACATCCAGATATCATTAAGAACTGGACTGATGCTAAATGTGACTTGATTGTGGAGCAACTAAAAATGTGATGGAAATGGTAGAAAGGCACTATCACTCGTAGCAGCTGGATATAAAGCTAGGAGGGATGGTGTGAAAGTGAGAAAAATTTGCCCCAGAGTAGTGCAGTACATCCTTTCTCTGGTATAAGGTCACATAGTTGCAAACAAAGCTGAGTGACTTATTTTGGAGTCTTAAAAATCTTAAAGAGCAACGGCAACCGCTTGCCAACAGATGAGCTGAATCAACTCTGATTTTGACTTCTATTTACATTTTTTGGATGCTCAGGTCATCTAGATTCAGTGCATGTGTTCAGTCTTACCTGGCAAACCTGATATCTTTGTAAACTTAAGCTTCTTATCAGAAATACTTTACGAACAATGAGTTTGAATTTCTTCTGGCCTGATCCTTGAAATTGATAATCCTATGCAAATCAGCAGAAGTACAAGGTTCTTAGCACATACAGGAATCAGATTTATTTGCGCCACATCAGACACTATTGGAATTTTGCTGTCAGGTATAGGGAGAGCTCATTTTCTGGAAAGGACTGAAGGTGATAAATATCTGTGAATGTCAGTTGGTCACAGTGTGTCTATGAACCAGCAGTGCCTTGTGCTGTGAAAAAGGGAATTGTGTTCTGTTGGTGAAGTAGGTAAACAATTGCCAGCAGAAAGAGGGAAATATTAATACTCTGGCAAAATACTGTACAGTGACTTATTAATAAGGATGAGTACAATTCTGATCATCAATTTTCAGGGCCAATGAGCAGTGCTAAGAAGGACTACTTGGCAGTTGAGGGAAATAGAGAATATTTACAAGAGGAACCTCGTTAGCTAAGAAAAATAAAAGACAATAAAGGATATGACTTTTTTCCTGAAAGTGTAACCATGGGGTAGAAACAAGCGATGTAAACAAGTGGATGAGAACTAGAAATTAGAAAACAGTTTCTGACCATAAGAGCCATGAAGTTGTTCCTCTCAATAAGAGCGGTGTTGTTATCAGTCAAAAAGGCAAACAATCAGAAAAAAAATCCCTTTAACGTGGAGTTTGGCCACTTCATAAAAAGCTTATACAACACATATGCTTCTGGTAATGGAAAACTTAACCCATGACTTAAGGATAGTTTTGATACTGTGCTTGAAAATTAGAGCACAGAGACTACTGAATATTGTTTTAATTTAAAAAATAATTCAGTGCTGCACAGCATTAATGCCTAGAGCGTTTGGGAAAAATGCAATAATAGGATTTTTAAATTGCATCTTTTTAAACTCATATTTACCAAAAAAAATCCACTCTATTAAAGTTGCATAAATAGTTCAGAGGAATGCATATTTTTAGCTTATGTATATGTATAAATTGAGCAGGCAGAATATTACATTTTATAGCTGCATATTAAAGTGTTCTTTTAAATAACTGCTTTGCTCCCCTTAAGAAATGTAATGGTATTTTTCATTTACATTTGATTTTTGTGCATTTTAATCTTGGCAACAGCTTCTATTTCTCACAGCATCAGCTATGAAATGTGTGTCAATTGATGTGTAAATTTTTATTATAAACTTGTGAAGGACTTTTCTATGAAAAATGTTTAGAGAAGTGTAGATTTTTCAGGTGCTAGTTCACAACAATTGTCTGCTTAGCTTCCAATCCAGATGGCAAATCAAGCAAGCAGTAAATTCTGCGCATTAACACAAATTGAGGAAGTGCTGGAAAGTTCAGTTTACTTTTTGACATGTGAGGCCCAAATACATTGCATACATTGGGATAAATTTCTATCATTTTTCACAAAAGTAGCATATCAGGATGCCACTGTAAAAAGGATGATGGAACAGGGAGATGATTGAGCATTTCCCAGTGCGTTTTGAAGTGAAGATGCTGCAATTTGCTTGGATTTTTCTCATGTCAACATGTTCCCCCATTCTGATGGTGTAAATCACTGCCTCAGCTAAACATGTCTTCAGCTTGCCAGGCAAAAACTGTCTATCTGGGACATTTAAACAAAAATTGGTTGTATGTTTGTTCTACACTGTGACTACAAGTTTACAAACCATGAAATTTTAGCTTACTGTGCATTAACTGAAGGGATGTTATGACTGTATTAATTACCAGTAATCTAGGCAAGGTACATCTTTCTTTTTGGAGCAGGTTTATGCCTGTATGATAAATTTAAGTGGCTGGAAAAGATTTTCCACATTAGAAGAATTACCAAAGTATTGCATGTGGGGATTATTTCTTCTCACAGTAAGGATGTCTAAAATCACATATAAAAATATGGGTAAATGCAGTGATAAGTAGTGCTTAAAAGATGTAAATTAATAGTAAATTGTAAATGAAAGTAATCTCCCATATTTGTGTGGTCCGGTAGGAACACGCCAAAATGCCTGAGCGAAGACAAACTTTTAATCTTGAGATCTTTATGTGTTTTTCACAGCTATACAACCTTTCTAGAGAGCTTGGCTGGCCACTGGTCATCACTAAAATAAATTGGTTTCTTTCACGTCCCTGTGCTACCAACTGCTGAAATAGCATATGCAAAGTTATGAATAGCTTGGGGAAATATGTTGAAGGGTAGTTAGTACACCTGTATTCTAGTTTTTTGGGACTGCCACCCATGGAACATGTGATTTTACCCAGTAACTCTAAAATCAACCTTTACTCAGGACAAGTAAGAAAGCAAGAGAGGATTTCCTGTATCCCAAAACACAATTTCAAAAGGTTTATAGGAATGCAAGTCATAGAAATGAAAGATGAATGTACTTAATCAAAGAGGCCAAAATGTGGACCAAAACGGTTCCTTTTGTTTCCTAAATTGAAGAAACAAGGCGTCAGAACATAACAACAGCAGAGTCATACTGACTTAAGCCAAGAGTCCATCTAGCACAGTATCCTGGCTCTGTCGGTGACAAAAGCGAAGTGTTTAAGAAGAATTCAGGTGCATATGGCCCCTCAGGCCATGTTTTGGGAGAAGGCACATGCATGGGACTGGTTGTGATAAGGGCTATGGTCAAGAGCTCACCAAAAAAATCATCTTCAGGCACCACCTGGGGAGAGCCAGGGCTGAGTGCTCTGTGGTGTGAACATGGTCGGGTCATGCCAACTGTACTGCAGCCTCAGGGCTCAGGACAGTTGCTGGCCTTCCCTTATTTCACGTATGCGTGGTGTTTGCAGTTATTATTAGGGACAAAGCACGAACCTCTAAAAATGCCTTTAATGACAATATATTTAAAATTGGGTGAGAAACATAGAAAGCAAAGTTGAAGCAAACATTCACAATAATTTGAAGGGTCTTCTTTCCTGTTCCTGTCATTTAGCTACAAAAAGAATATAAAATAAGACAAACTTCGAGAAGCTTCTATATTACAGACAGAACTTCTTGAAACTAGATGGCAAAACAGTCTGTGTCATGTGTCAGAAGAGTTTTCAGGCCATTTAGATCAAAAAGTGGTGTTAAAATTATGCCATTTATAGCTCTGGCTAAAATAGCCTGCAGTTGATTACCCATTCCAGATGCAGTAACTTTTTCAGTATGAACCTGAATTGCCTTCCATGTATTATATTACCTTTACTAGTTACCACAGATGGATTTTGAGATCTAACATAGCCCCACTAAAATGATAGAAGTGTTTCCTTGTTGTAGCGGCACACTGCAGACATTTACAGCTGTTAGAAGGAGCACAGATTTTGGTGTGATTCACCAGGCAAACAGCACTCTGATGTTTGTGAGTGTGTGGTACAGCCTGAACACTTCAGGATGTGGTGGAAACGGTGCTTACAAACTGTAAGCATTGGCTTCTAGCCTTGGCGCTGAGCATAATAGACTGCCCAGGGAGGTGGTGGATTCGTAGACGTGGTACTTGGGGATGTGGTTTAGAAGTGGTTTTGTCAGGTTAGGTTAATGGTTGGACTTGATGATCTTAAAGGTCCTTTCCAACCTTAACAATTCTATGATTCTATAATTTGGCAGTTTCTCACCTTCTGTATCACTGGATTGTGATGTCAGTTGTGCACTTTATTGGCTGCCACGCATACCACAAATAAGGTTCATAATTCCACTTGGATACAGCATGGAAACTTTCAGGGTGTTTCAACTGTACTTTCTGAGTGCTCTGGTAACTTTGTAGTCATTTTTTTGTAATGTTATTAATGTCAGGATTTTTTGCATTTCATTTGACGAGAATTGGAGCTGTTGTAAAGGGGTTTATGGGGTGCTATTACATGTGCTTTGTCTAGTTAGCTGGCTTAATCCAGTAACATGACACACTGCAAGGTAGCTAGAGCCTTGAAGTAAAATTGAGCACTTTATTTTAAATCTCAGAAATAACAGAATGTCCCAAATCTTTGAAGTTATTTTTTATTACAATATAAAAAATAAAGTTAAAACGATGTAATTCTTTTAAATAGAGAAAACTCATAACTCTTGTGTGATACACATTAAATAGAAATATTTGCAAATAAAACTGTGGTGAGTCTAAATTCTTTGAAGGGCTTAGTTTTATTCAGGTTCTACTGTTTGTTTTTTCTTTTGCTGTTTTTCAGCAAGACATTGTCTGCAGTACGCACACAGTGAACTGCAACTATATTGAAGAGTTTTATCCTCCCTTGCAGAAAAGGTTTTCTGATGTGCTTGAAGACTGGAGTTTATAAAGTTGCAAAATTCTGTAATACTATGGCGTCTCCTAAAAAGTCTGGAAGTAGTGGAAATTACAGCCTTCATTAATGCACAGATTATGTCAGCAATCAGAAGTCCCTGCATGTACCAACTCTGGGTTTTCACCCTTGGCCTGGGGAGGGACTAGTTTCAAAGGTCAAAGGTGCAATTAAGTCCTTTTCCCCTAAGCAGTACACCAGCCTCTATGCCAAGTTTGTCATCAGTTGTGTTTTTTGACAGAGTGGCATTTCTCTGTAATTATAATTGAGTCCACGAACTCCTTTTGCTCATTTACCAGGAAAAGGCAATAAAGGTAAAACCAAAACTAGGAGAAGCCATGGCTGTGTCGCTACACAGCTGCAATTACAAAGCCATTGCTAATGTCTTTCAGTCATTACCATATCAGCTGGATATAAAAGGCTTTCTAATGAAGCACTGGTTGATACTATTTAGTCTACAAACTGATTCTCCATTAGCTAAGGCAATTTACCACTGCACTTCTTAGTAATTCTCAAAATAAAGACCTACTCATGTAAGCAGATTTCAGTAAGTGGCAAAAAGAGGCAGGATAGATAACATTTATCCAGGAGCAAAACTAACAATGCATTCATTAATGGTATCTGTGCAAAGAAGGGTGTAGAATGGCAGCAATACTTTACACTCTAGCAAGGAAATAAATATTTCTATCCCCAACTATCCCAAAGAAGTGAGTAATCGCAGAAGCACAAAAATATATCCGTTTGCAGAAACATATACTGGCAAAAACTATACAAAGGAAAGTAAGAATACGTTTTGTATAAACAGCAAATCAAATCTCCCTTCCCTTCCTACGGATCCCGAGAAGGTGATTTCTCATTCATACTTCCTCTAGTGACCAGATCAATCTTTGCTACACACAGCTGGTGGGATCTGGTCCTACTTGCTGATGAGATCTGTGAGACTTGAGAAAATCAGATCATGTTTCCTGATCTTTGCTTTCATGAGGTTCTAGGTTTCAAAGTGATAGTAAATTGAAAATGGCCATAAACCAAATAGATTTAAATAAACTTGAATTTGTTGAGAAAATACAACTGAATTCAGATGTGAAGCTTTCATTTTAGATTTGTCTCATCAGATAATACTCATGACTTAATCATGTTTAATTGCTGGGTTTTTTTTCTGTTGTGTGGAAGGTCTGCCAAAATGAATGCAATGTGACTGTAAGCAAAACATGTAATTTTCCAAGGACTATTGGACAGAGTAAAACCAAAAGCTTATTCTATTTTTTGAAAAATTCGAACCTTGCGTTAGGCCTATGGTCTTTTGTCCTTAACACTGATGATGTGGTTGTAACTTTCTATCATTTCTGTCACGGAGATTTCATTTTGATTGCTGGTATCACTAGAGCCTTTGTTTCTTAAAACGAGACAGCCTTATGCATAAATGATAACCCTTTTGGGAAGCCGTATGATGGTCCTCGCTACTCCAGCTGTGTGGACCAAGTCAGCAGGGAGAGAGGTGGGAAGGTGAGACCACGCACCTCCTGGGTGAGCACACCGTGGCCTCAGGGCTGACTTAATGGTAGGCTGTTTTTGAAGATGAAGATGTTTGCAGGGAAAAAATAGGGGCTGTTCGTTCCACAATTACCCATTTCTCTTTCCTTCCCACTTGGCATAACTGCTGTCACATCCAATAGCAGTCATCCCTGCACTGGGAGTCTGTAAACTCCTTTTGGCGCACTTTTAATCTTACAGGTCTTTCATCTACTGCATCTATACGAGCCTGGTTCATAAGTATATGTTCAGTCCCATCACCTTCATCCATACTGTACTGACCTTATAAAGTCTACTCGTTGCCTACAGGAACAGGGTCTTACTTTCAAAATGGCACGACCAACTAAATCTGTGCTGAATTATTTGGTAAATGAGAGTGTGAAGTGGGTTGGAAAGATGAAAACCCAAGAAGGGGCAGTGTCATCTTCTGAAACGTTAGATGCGGTTGAAAGAAATGGACCGACTCCTATAAATTCCCTGATTCAACATAAATACCCTAATTCTGTCTAGGCTCTATTTAGTGTTAAATAATGTAGAGTTATACCATTAAACAGCGGTGCACATGCAATTTGGATAGTCCAAACAGAGTGTGTATTTTGGCCAGTGGGCGCTGTCATCGCTCAGGAACCTTTCAGCACTAATGAGCGCCCTCTTCATAAACAGATCTGTTTTGGTGATTAAGAACAGCTATTTATATAACACACAAGTGAAATTTCACACCACTGTCCTAATCTCAAGTGTTTTCTTCCCTCACCTCTTCTGCTTAAGAGGATCTGATAACTTCAATCTTGTTTTTACTGTAAAAACATGCAAACCATATATTTAAGTCAAAATCCCCTGCAGGATATAATTTAGGAGGAATATTGTGCTTCTCCCCTAGAACAGTGTCAACTGCCTGGTGCTTTAATAGTTTGCTATTTGAAATACCGCATGTTAAAAGATGGAGATCTCAGTATTTGGGATAACATCTGCTAAGATCACCTTCCATGAGTTTGTTTTAACACTTCTGTTTGCAGTAGTCTGAATGCGAGCTCCTGCTCCTCAGTGCTTTTGTGTCACGGTACTCAGTCAATTCCTGGCCAATATTTAGATATACCAAGTTATTCTGCTTTAGATTATTTTGCATTTACACACTTTTTCAACCCCCTTGCGCCTCTCTCTTTTCTGTGTTATATATTTTTCCAGGTTCTACATTTTGCTACCACTTCATAAAGTTTTACTGATAAAAGATTTTTCAATTTAACAATTCAAGTTCAAGCTGAATAATTTTACAGAATGTGATTAAGGTTAAGGTATGGCTTCTGAGTTTATGGGTGTTTCAGACTTACATCTTAAATACGTGTTTTTTTCTAATAATATTTCAGCATGCAGCAACAAAACTAAAATGTTGGTTTGGCCTCTGTGTTTCGGTATTAGCGTTAAGCCTCATTGCTCCCACCTATAGACAGCCAGCAATGTAAAGAATGAAGTTAAATGGGTACATATATGTTTTTAAGAGGATTTATCTGAAGTGATGTGAGCCTGCTGATCCATCTGAGTTTAGTTCTTGCTCTGACCTAGAAACTTCTCACTCTGACTGGCATCAGGAGTAGATCCAGTCTCTCTTGCTCACGTGGATGCAACCCTTGTTTCCTCTTGTTTCATGACAGGTAACCTGGGGTCCCAGCTGGTTGAGTATAAAGAAGAAATGTACATAACGTCTGACTGTGGGAACACGTGGCGTCAGGTAGGAAACAGGAATCATCAAAGGCACCTGGAAATAATTTTAATGTACCCAACATGATGAATTTTATAATACTTCACTAATCTTTTTATACCCACTGTTTTGAAGCGAGGTGGCTATTATTATCGCCGTTTCACTTGGAAACTGGGAGAGACTAAGGAGCTAATCTGCAAAGACCTAAGTTGTTTGGGCTGTCAGGTTCTGCTGAAACTTGAATATTTTGGTCTTTTTTAAGATTTTGGAAATATCTTGCATAAAAAAAAAAAATAGAGTCTATTTAGGTTTTTGATAATTTAAGTAATCTTCCTATGCTAATGATAAGTGGACTTCAGCTACATCTGGCAGTACAAATATTCCAAGCTGAAAGACATGGTTAGAAAGGAAGGTAGGACATAGGTAGAAAGGAAGAAATTCTTGTCTTCTTAGTCTGAAAAACTGGTATTTAAGCTTCAACTTTGTTCTCTATTGAAACTGAGAAAGCAAAAAGAGTTTGAAAAAAACAATAAACCTTTAAATGTTTTTATAGTATGATTTAATTAATTCTGGGACCACAAGCGTCAAAGTATTTAGAAAAAAACAGTCTTGTAGTAGTTGAATTCTGGATGTCTTCTGCTTCCAATGCCTAGTGTCGATTTAAACATTGCACCTTTATTATGTATTTTTTCCAAAGTTGTTCCGTCTCAGCAATGTTTAGTCACAGGGATATTTTCTTTTTGAGTATAAACAGCAACAACAATCATGATCATAAAATATAAGGAAGTTCTGGAATCTACTTATAATTTATATCCGGGAAAAAACAACCCTCAAACCACCAAAGTTGTGTCAAAAAGTCATTTAATTTCAGTTAAAAGAACCTTTTAGTATTCAGTTGTGTTATTATCTGAGAAAAGTAAGTGTGAAAATGCTCTCACTAGTATTATTGAGCTCAGTGAGTTTGAGATAAAAAGAGAAAAATACAATTTCTTATATTGTTATTGTAGGGTGACATTAATGCTCTGCAGAAGGACTTTTAAAAAGAAATACATAATTTTTGTCACAATAATGTCCTTTGAGGTTTAAAAACCCACAGTTTTATGCCAGATTCCTTCCTGAATTCTAGTAGATGATAAATAGGTGTTTAAATGCAAAAGTCTACTAGGATTTACAGTGGGTACTGTGTTATCTAATACTTCACAGAGACCTCTCAAATAATTTATTTTCACCATTTGCCAAAGTTCTATGTTTTTTCTGGGGTCAAAAATAAGAAGGAAAGATTGAAGGGGATCAAATTTATATTTTCACTGTTTTTTATTTGTGAGACACTCAGGCAAAGGACACATGACGAAACTTGACCTTAAGATGACTATTCATGCTGTTAAACCAGCCACAAACTGATCCCTCATTATGACACTCAAAATGAAGAACACCATTGCTAGCTTTATTGTAATTAAAACTGCTACAAAGCTTTTGAAAGAGCTTACTCAATCTTAATATTTGCCATCAGAATGAAAATGTAGATTATTGTATGTATTTTATGGCCTCACTGTTCACAATCAAACAGCTCTTCCAGAGGACAGCAGTACATTTCCTTTCTCTGTTGGAGTTCATGCAACAAAAGATAAGGCTTCAGTCAGATGATATGGGAATTATTTAGGCAGTAAATTGCAGGTCTCCTGAGCCGGCAAAAACAGAGCAAAGCTCATGTTTTGGCACAGTTCTTTGGGTGGGTTTAAGTCACTGACTTGGAAACTTTGCGGTTGTCGTTAGCGGGTGCCTGTCATCTTTCTCACGTGCCACACGCAATGTTGCAGAGCTGTCTACAGAGTAAAAGAGCAATGTGTGCTTGAGTAGAGTGACAGAGCAATGCAGAAAAGTAAATATAAAGTGCTTTGGAGAAAAGGCAGTTCAAGGAATTTATTAAAAGCTTTCCTGAAATAATAGCAGTATTGATTTATAGGAATATAGGACTGGAAGGAAGGTCGAAGATTATGTAATCCAACTATGAGCTCTAAGACAGCATTAAACATACGAAGAACATCTCTAACAGAGGTTTGCCAGGCCTGTATATTAATCCTTTGCTGTAGGAGATTCTGCAGTGTTCCTATGTGGTGTTTCACCATTCTTCATAGATTTTTCTGAATATCATAGAATAATAGTATCATAGAATAATTTGGGTTGGAAGAGACCTTTAAAGGTCATCTAGTCCAACCTCCCTGCCATAAGCAGGGACATCTTCAACTAGATCAGGTTGCTTAGTGCCCTGTGCAGTCTGACCTTGAATGTTTCCAGGGATGGGGCATCTACCACCTCTTGGGGCAACCTGTGCCAGTGTTTCACCAAACGTTAAACGTAAACTTGTTCTTTTTGCTCTTATTCTTGCAATTTCACAAATTTTGCAAGGTAAGTTGATTTCTTCTTGTCTTTGAAGAGGAGTGGTTTCCTGTCACCTTTGAATAACTTTTCAGATGTTGAAAGGTGATTATTGTGTCTACCCAGAGCATAGGGTTTTTTTCCCTGTGGAAAGCAAACTGGAATCCACTGATTTTCTTAATGGATCAGATTTCTAAAATGCTTTTCCTTTTTGTTAGTCATTGATTGGACAATCTAATTTGACATCCCTCTTCTGAAGCATGGTAAAACTGGATGCAAAATTACAAATTTTATTGGTAGTAAACAGAATGAAATGATTACCCTCAAGGTCTTGACATTACTGGCACCTCATTTCAGAAGATTTCTCTTCTTTGCACTAGCATCACATTGTTGACTTGGATTCAATTTGTGATTCATAACTGGGAGCAGTCCCTGAGTTTCTGAATTTGTAATACATTCTCAATTTAATGATGATTTACTGATAATTTTCCCTCAATAATTTCTTAACCAGCTGTATGCAGTTAAAATTATTTCAACCAAGCCCCTATTTCCGTAGATTGCATATGGTAAGGTCACATGAGAGTTCAAGAGGACTTACTGTTCATAAGTAGAAATAAAAATGCCCAAATGAGTGTTTTGTGAAATTAAGTAAATACTGGTGATAAATGGAAAAGTAAAACAAGGATTCTGATTATAAGTAGCCACAATACCACTTAGGCTGGCTCCAGTTGTTCTCCTGCCTTTTTATTGCATGATGCTTGAGCTGCTTCTTAGTATCTCTTGAAGCCGTCGCTCTACTGTGTGTCATTTTAAGGCAAACTGGAACTTGTGACTCTGTATTGTACAATATTCCACTGTAAATAGCAGTAATTTAGGAACTGATTGACAAATAGCTTAAATATCTGTGCAGCAGCAGTAGTGATCTGCCTTGCAGGAGAAGGGAATCTCACCTGGACATTATTCAGACCTACGTGGGCTTAGATCATCTTAAGTGAACCACGAAGACGTAGCCTCAGGTAAACTCATGGGACAGATCCGTCTATTTGGAAGATTTCTATGTCTATTATAGCAGGAAAACAATATCATAAAATGTGTTAATGAACATGGTAGGAGTCAGATAGATAAATAAATCTTGCATCCTGGGAGAAACGGGCTACCTTTGAACACAATTTCAGACCATACAGGTTTTGGACATTCTTCCCCTGTAGGTGCCTGTTTTTTAAAATACTAGGATACTCTGTCAAGTTCTAAGGATGACCTTGTGTATACATACAAGTGTGTTTTATTTATTTAAAAAAAAATAATATTTCTGTTCACAGTTATGGTTGCCATTACTATTTCAACAGCATCTGTTACAATACTGTGCTTGAAGTAAGGCAAACAGAGTAAGAGAAAGGTCTGGCTTTCGAAAGAGATGGTTTAAATAAAAGGAAAAAAATCAACAAAAAACTTTCTGTATTTGATCTGCTGTCAAAGTAGCTGGCATAGCAACAAAATGTTCAATTAAGCTAGTAAGGTTATGCAGAACATCTGTTGTATGTCTAGGAACTGAATCTAGATCTCTGGAGCTTTAGTCCAGTTTGTTTAAGCAAGAATACTTGTTTTTCTGCAGACATCTTAAGAGATGGATGGTAATGCCTTTAAGCACTATAGGAAAGGCTGCAATCCCAGCCTCTCACCCCTGGGAAGGTCCAACTGGCTTATCTTCTGTTTCCAGATTTGAATTTAGAAAGGGATGTCACTTGATGAGAGAAGGAGGTGACTCTGGGCATTTTTGGTTACTTTTGAAACTTCTGTATATCAGAGTTAAATGGTGTGGAGTATCTTTCTCTAGGATCACTTAAACACGTTTTCATTGATTTCATGGAGCTCTCCTAACTGATCCTAACAGGTAGCCTGGCTGGAATAGCTGCTGAAGTTGTTAGGACAGCCACAGGAAAAAAAAACATGGAGAGCAGAGGGAGGAAAGAGACAGAGAGAAAGAAGTTGACATTATGACTATAAAGCATGTGACATGCTCAGAAAAACATAGAAGAAGGAAAAAATATAGAAATAGGCTATAAAATCAAGTTCTGTAGTGGCTGGCTACTAGTAAAGATGATAATAAATTTATTTACGTGTATGTTAGTTAGTGAAAAGACATACATCAGAATTCATGGCTCAGTCTGAACATACATGACCCTTGTTCCTGGGCTCCAACTTCAGCTCTGACATGGGGACCACCTTTGCCTAAATCCTTTGCAAACCTTTTGTCTTGCTTTTGTTTCTAGAAAGCGGAGATAAATATTTACTTTTGTGCTGAACTCCACCGGCATGGTATCATTAATTCTTTTCAATGTACTGAAGATGAAGAGTTGCTTTCATAGGGAATTTCATATGTTTTTGTTGTAAAATGTTTGAAGTGCGTGCAAGAAGAACATGATATAAAGATGGCATTAATATGCCTGTAATGTGTCCACTGTGCCTTATAGTGTGCTAAAGCTGGGGTACTGAAATGGTGCATGAGGAAGTACCACGGTGCTTTTCTGGGAAAACCCAATTTGGATGAAATGATGCTGCTTCCTTTATCTTCAGTATGATGGTAAAGCTTGCGAAGACTTCATGTCCTGGCATATACTGTTTCATTTTGATTTGAGCAAAAGTTCAAACAAAGTTTAGAGGAGGATCAAAACTCTGCTTGCTTATTTGACTCCAGCTGATCTCATCCTTTTGAAGTGCATCTAAAATTAATGTCTCTCCTCTCTTCTAAAATAGGCAGCTGTGTGGAACAAGTAGATAGGACTGTAAATGCCTCGTATCAGGGTTTCGCCTGTAAATTGGCAACATTGAAAAACTGATCAGACACTTGAAGCCCTAGGATTCCCATAAAGTATGCTCTTACTAGATGAGAGGAAGACAGAATTCTGAACCCAAATTAAATACTAGCTATTTTTGAAGTAATTGTGAATGTGCTGTAAGATACTTTCCCCCCTCCTCTGGTTCAGTCTTGCTGATAAATCCTCTAAATGTAGCATTTAGTATTGTCAAAACCCAAGCATTTGGTATTGTCACTATTTTTTCCATTCACAAGGCAAAGAAAAGCTAAGCTTTATGTTTTTCACCTTTGCTTTGCCAAAGAGTGTAGGAGGCTGCATAATCGTCTATTAACTGCTAAGTGTGTGTAGTAACTCTCACTTTATCACCTGCTCTTATGTTAAATGACGATTCACAGGCTTATAACATGAGTAAACCCTGTCTTAAAATAGATTTCAGATGTAAAAAAGGGAAGATACCTACCCGTTCATTTATTTTAGTACTGCTCATGACCTGTAGTAAATGAATGAAAAGAATTTGGGAAATTTTTAATCGTTTAAACCATTAAATCAATATTACTTGTATTTTGGTTCAGAACTCAGAGCGGCCTCTGTGTGAGATCACATAAAGTTTGAATTCAAATAAATCATTGACACTGGAAATGCAGAAAACAGGCTTGCACCAATTATTTCAAGTTCTGTAGAGTCTGGAGAACATGTGAGAAGTTCATGGACAGCAATACTTTTCCTGTTTTTCTTAGAATTAGACTACAAAGCATTTTATTCTGCAAGATATATAGAATATGGCAAATACTGAAGTAAGGTGATAGGTCACTTGGTGATATATAATAGGAAGGAATGCAGAATGCATACTGTGAGAAATATAAGCTTGGGCTAAAATCACTTTAGACAATTTAATCTGACTGTGATTTGAACCTGAACGTTTTCTGATTCACCTGCTTAACTTTCTTTTCTTTTACAGCTGGGAGAAATATAAGAGTTAAACTGACTTTTATGTCCTTTTCAATGTGTGGGCATTGTAAAACATTTTTTTTTTCATCCTGGTTTGCTCATACATTTTATTTCTGCTGTTTTGTACATTTGCTTAGCTGGGTTTTTTTTGTCCGACTTGTAGGTCTTTGAAGAAGAACATCACATATTGTACCTGGACCATGGTGGAGTTATTGTGGCCATCAAAGACACCTCTATCCCTCTGAAAATACTCAAGTAATCCTACAGTCAATTAGAGTAGAGCTATTGTGTATTCAAGACCTCAGGCAAAGTTCAGAGTTTAAGATGAGCATTTCAATGTGATTGTGTATGAAATGCAGGTGGAGTCAGCTTAATTTAACATTCATGAAGTCAACAAAATACAGGTGGATGTTTTCTTAAAGATTGCTTCATGGTGTCACAGTAATACCTGGCATAATGCATTAATCATAATAAAATTTTCTTGCATCAATGTAGATATTTTTGCTTAAAAGGCTATCCTGCAACTCTACAGCACAAGCCATGTTCAGCATGATTGTTATCACTTACTGGTTTGCACCAGCAGTATATGGCAATGATGCTCAACCTATGATGCATATGTGGCTTAGGTATCCTGTCAGGATAGTTAATTCCTACTGGAATAGAGCTCTGTCCCCTCCAAGGGCCACAGTGAAGGTAGACGGAGAGTAGCCCGGAGTTGCTCTGGCAAAAACAATGTAATACAGAATTTGGGAGCCAATGGGGAAAGGACTTATGTGTGCTTATATGCTGTGTAATACAGGATGCAAGAAGCTCACAGTTTATGTGAGATATTCATGCACAAATTAACTGTAGTATGCGTAGATCCTGTCATATAGTGATAATGCAGCAAATGGCTGCCTTCGCTTGTTTGGCAGGAAAGATCTGCTGCAAAGAATTTTCTTATAAAATACCGAGTCTGAAACTGCGCGATGGTGAAACAATCAATGGTAATCTTATGAAATGGCATACAAAACTATCATCTTCAGCATAAAAACCATAAGAGATCTTTATCACTTGTGATTAGGTTCATTTTTGCTGTATACACTAATAGGAACTAGGCTATGTACTTGGTTAGCTAGAATGAAAGCTGTCATTAACCTACTATCCAAAAGACCTGAAGGAAATGTATAGAATAAAAGAGACTTTGAATCATAAATTTTGGGTGCACAGAGTATTTGAAATATGTTTTGCTGATTCATCAGCATCTTTTGCAAATTTTTAAGTGGATGGTAGCAGCTGTGAAGGGCCATCATGTTGGTGCCTGCACTAACGCACCTCCCACGTTTTAGCAGTTGAGCTGTTTTGCCTCTCGTGTTTCACTGACCTCTGCTTAACAGGTCTCTAGCTCAGAGACTACTAGAAAGAATTAAGTGTGAATTCACTTGTTCTTGAACCTACAAGGTAGCAAGATAGTTTGTTGACAGACCTCGTTTTTTATCTGCCTGAGAATTTCCATTGTTGTGGCAAATTTATTACACACCTTCTAATAAAGATGTGAGCCCCTGGATACGTTGCTGAGAAAATGTTCCCATTAATATGGCGTACTGTTCAGGCATATTGTATTTTGGTGATTGTAAATCCTGGGGTTTAGTAGTGAGAAGTTGGTTTTTGTTTTTGTTTTGTTTTGTTTTTTTATGAATGAATTCTGTTTTGTATAACAATAGTTTTAAATGAAAACCATTTCTGCTTTTTTACAGGTTCAGCATAGATGAAGGCCAGACTTGGAGTACACATAATTTTACCAGCACTTCAGTCTTTGTAGATGGATTACTTAGTGAACCTGGAGATGAGACACTGGTCATGACGTAAGTTTCTGGTTTCAACTCTTTTTTCAGGGCTCTCTCTGCTTGTGCACTTAAGCATATTTTAATTGCAGATGTTTGAGATAGTCCTTGAGTCAGTGGCTTTTGTTTCTTGTAGTCACACGGACTCTTACACTGATGTCCAAACAGCCCTAGTATACAGCCTGTCTTTGAAATTATCTCAGTGCAGTATTTCAGATTGCAAAGATGACGTGTTATGTTCACACTATATTTTGCAAAGTTACCACCAGGGAGAGTGGAATAATAGGACTGCAAATACAAATTTGAGAAATGTGGGTAAAAAAATAACTATTTCCTGCATTTTTTCTGTTTTCTACAGATTCTTAGGCAGACTTCAAAAATGCTAAATATCCAGCCCTTCTTTTGTGAAAATTGTCTTCAGAGTGTAAATAACTCTGTTGTTGTCCTAGTAACTAGCATTGCAGTACTTTGTGTAACCAAACATTGTGCTAACAAATACATGTTTTAATTCTGTGCAGTGACTGAGGCAGATGCTATGAACAGAGTTAAAAATAACCAAATTCTGCAGCTTAGGCCCCTGTTTATCATTTTCAAAAGGGCCAGGGACATCTGGATCTGAGCTGCAGGTTTTACTCTGTCTCTAGGATAAATGCTAATATTTTGGAAGCATCTGAGACTAAAAAACACCTGTCCAATTAGCAAGAAAGGCACATGCTGACTGCAGCAGGGAAGGGGAATGCACTCAGAGATGTGCAGGTTGTTACGTGTGCTCCTATCAGAACAGCTTGTCTGATCCTTTGTATTGGAGCTCAGTGTGTTCACGACAAGCTTTTTTTCCTAGAAATTACAAATAGAGCTGCCTTTGACAGGTATGAGTAGCATTTTCTCCAGGGAAAAACAAAAAAATAGCCCCATGTGGAGTTGTGTAACCGATCCTCAGCAAAGCAAAAATCCTGCCCGATGTACCTAAAAGCATTGTGCCAAGTTCATAATGCTGTACTGCACAGGGGTGAATTTGGTCTGTTAGTTCTTTCTTTCTTTCTGCACTGTCCCATTTATCCTCTGTTATACATATATGACCTGAGAAGAACAGTATTACTCCACCAGCTCCCTCTTCTCTCAAGCATAACGTTTTTTATGCTATAATATATGCCACATGGAGATACTTAGGCCTGCGAATGAAGGATTTCCAGTGATTTCAGTGGAAGTAGAGGGATCAAAAGCTTATCCTACACTGTACTTACTGGCAGATAAAATGATGTGTGATGACTATATGCTCTGTGTTTTTTTTATTATTATTAAGTATCATTAAAAACTGGCTTTGTGAAGATGTACTTAAATATTTGGCTGAATAGTCTAATGAGCTCACGTAAAAAATACCTTTTTGAAGTCACCCATCTGAAATATATGTAACTGTAGCTAGATTTGGTACGTGAGTCCACATTGACAAGAAAGCATCATATGACTTTTATGTCTCTAAGGGCATAACAAGAGTCTGACTCCAGCATCTCAGTACCAGGTTTGTAGGACCTTACTTTGCAGCTAGTTCCACCGAGCAAGGAGGACCTCAACCACTTACAGCATGTGTTCCCTTGTTGCCATTATATCAGCTTCCTTGTCTCTCCTACTGCTTTTGATCGGGTTTTACCTTCAAGGTGACATTGTCTGCCCAGTGGCGCTCTGTCTGACTTTACATCAAGAACTTTTGTTGTTCTGTCTGGCTTAGGTCATTTTAAAACTTCCAGCTTGAACTGGGTTGCTGGGCATGACTTAACCTGCAGTGATTTTCTGCTTTTGAGAAATATTATCCACTGATACAGACTCCCTGAAAAACAAAATCAACTGTATCATCTTTTCCATTTTATTTGATAAAGTGTTTTTTTCTTCTGGGTAGAACATGGTAAGATGAAATTGTGTATGGTAATGGGAAAAAAGTTAAAAGTGTCTTTCATGCTGAAGAATCCAAATCCATTACTAAGGGCCTAGTCTGACATTTTTTACTCATAGAGGAATTTCATTTTCTCCCTTTGGTAGGGAGTTGGTTTGAATAAGGACTTTGAATAAAGAGTCCAATGTCAAAATCTGCATAAATTAGCAAAGATAACATAATTCTGAAGTGGGAAGGTAATAACTGAGAAAGTTTACAGCAAAATGGTGGGAGAGAGATGGTTTCATTTAAAGTGTCAAGAATAAACTCATAAAAGAATCAATATTCTATTTGTACAGAAAGCAGCTGTTACTGGAGGGCAAAATCCTGGTTCTGCTGAAGTCAGCTTAGGGATTTCCTTCAGGTTTTTTATTTTTTATTATAAAAAACCCCATAAAAATATTACCTGGGAAAGACATTAAGGGACCTGGTAACACTGTGTGTGTGAGAGACTTCTCATTTTCCAGCATGGTGACTGGGACATTGACCTGACATGTAAAGGACTTCCATTTGAATTCCTGTTCTGTCCAAACTTATCCAAAATGAAGTGGTCTGGAAAGCTTTACTGAAGAAACAGGGGAATGTGAACCTGGTTCCCTCAAGATCTTTATTTCAGAAAGTTTTGTGTTTTCTCCAAAACAGAGAAAAAACAAATGTTGACTTGTCAAAAGTTTTCATAAACTGAGTTGTCATCTGCCAGTTGACATTAATCTAAATCATTCATCCAAATCCCCTGCAGTATTCAAAATATGTGAACTCGAGTGCCAAGGAAAATATATTTTATTCCATTGTGCTCTGTAATAGACCTAGTTAAGATTTTTAGGAGTTTTAATCAGTAAAGTATTCAAGAATTTTAGAAAACTCATTCTGTGTACAAATCAATTTCTAAATATACTTGGTTAAGAGTTCTAGGAGAAATAAGCAATAAAGTATTCATAAAGTTTAGGAAACTCATTCTGTGTAAAAGATCAATTTCTAAATTAAGAGCTCAAATTCACCTTTTATTGCAAAATGAATAAGTAAGGTTTGCTAAGAAATTTCCTCAACTAATTGATATATATTCATCAAAATAGTGCATCGTCTAGTAGGCTTTATTGTGTTCTAAGTTCTTTAAGAATGAAAGTTACTGCAACCAGTGTTAACAATATATTATATTTGGAAAAAAATACTTAATAACACTGGATTTAGTAATGGCCTAACTCAGTGGGAAAAGGAAGCTTTTTTGTGTGTCTGAAATATTGATGTTCCTCTTCAAAGGAAGTAGTTCACATAATGAGTTTCAAACCTGTTAAAATGACTTCTAAATCACATTTCAGCTTCTGGGAGTGTTTCCCAAACCAGGTTATTTAGATTGCAGTGTAAACCCAGTAGGTGCAATAACCATGGTACCACAGACCATGGCCTCTTTTCAAAAGGCCAATAAGAAGTTACAAAAAAGAACTGCTTTTTTTTTTATGTCAGGCAGAATGAAAATCTTCCTTATGGGTAATTTTATTTTTTTCCAGAGTTTTTTTTTTCCCTAAGGTCTTTAGAGTAACAACTTAAGATACTGCTGTGAACTTCATGACATCTCTGAACTGCAGAACTCCTGCATGTGCATCTTGCTCTCTTGAAAGTCCATTGTTGCATTCCTGTTGGGCTCCTCGGTGATAATAGAAGCAAGAAAATTGTCTAGTTTAAACTTAATCAAAACAAGGTGGATATGATATTAACAGGTGGTAGATATTAGGGAGAACCATCTGGAATTTTGCAACTGTCAATTCTGCTAGTAACGTCAACCTCAGCTTTAAGAACATCAGTAACAGTCAACTTTACATGTAGTTTGTGGGGCTTATTGTTGTGCCGCTACCTTTCCTGTTGTCTTTGCATATCCTACTAGGTGGAGGTACTTCTCTGTGTTGTGAATTCGTCACTACTAACTTTCTCATACTGCAACTCTTAAAAAAGGTAGATAAATGGTAGATAAAACCTCATATATAAGAGAATAGGTGATTTCCCAAGGCAAATTCTAGGTTTTATTTGCAGCTAGTTAATCTCTTGTTTGAGGAGCATTGCTCCGTCAGGTTGTTCTGCACTCTGCATGACAAGGAACATATCTGTCAATAAAGGAAACATAGAAAGACAGGAAGAGAATGGTGATCTTTGATAAAAGAGCATTGAAAAAACAAATTCGTTACTCTATTTCAATCTAATCCAGATATTGGCTAGTCCAGGTGTACCAATGCCTGTTTAGTGGCAAGTGTAATGCTGTTGTTCTCACCTCTGGACACAGATGTTAGCAGAGCAAGTCAATGCATAGTAGTGTCACTGCCAACCTCTGCTCTTGGAGCCAAGACCATGGAACTGCCCCTGTATCTCCCTCTGCTCAAAAGAAGTCCAATGTTTAAAGCTTTGTTTTTTTTCTTTTCTTTCCATAACACACTCAGAAGCACGGGAACATGATGTTCTCAGTGTCTTGCTAAAGCCCATATTTAGTACATTTTGAGGGCAGAGCTGGAAATATATTTGAATAAGAGGAACTGAAAGTTTAAGAATACATGTCCTGTAAGACTCTTTAATCACCTTGTTGCTATTTAAAGGAGGAGAGAAGGATAGTAAAAGGGTGACGAGTGACTAAAAGGGTCAGAAGTGACTTTTTTTTATTCAGATAGAGTCTTAGTGTCATTCTGAGCCCCTGTCACCAACAGAGTGCCCACAGCTGTGGTTCTCTAGCTTCTCTTTCAGGGACACAATTCCATTTTAGTGTCTAGTTTGAATAAATGGCCATGATGAGGTAGACATTGGAAACTTTCACCAACAATAAAATTGTTCAAACATTTTACTTAATTTTGTGTGCAACCTCAAACTCCATTTTGCTATAGTTTGCTCTCACAATGGAGGAAGTCACAATTTAGGTGACCATAGGCTATTTACTCTGGCTCCAGGTGAAGTCTCAATGAAGAATTTCCTACCTGTGACAAGGTAATCTACTTTTTAAATATGAGTAGAAAAAAAAAATACTAGCTAAAGAATTAATTATAAAATTTTATAAGTATCCTAAATTAATTTGATCTTTAAGTAAGGTGACAGCAGAGCGCTGAATGATGCAAAGCTATCCTTTATAATGTCATATGTTTCTCCTTAAATTAATCTATTTGATTGACTGTACTCCTTGTGTTTACTTCTACATAAAGCATTAGGCTAGGCATTAAATCTGCATTTTTTTCCAAACAGCTTCCATGTTAAAAGGTTGTTCTTGGACAGGAATTTACCAAATAGACGGAAAAAAATGTTGGAAGTAATTCACAAACATAATGGAGCCACTGAGCTTCTGGATAAAATGAGAACATGCTCATCCTGCTCCTCCCCAGCACTTCTCAGAACCAAAGCATTCATTTCCACTCTTTTTCCCCCAGAAGAGATAAAACCAAGATGTATTGGCATGAAAGAATGATTTGCAATTATTATTTTTTGGGGGCAGGAAACAATGAAAAAACATACTTTGGTTCAATTTCAACTTAATTGTTTCCTCCCCTCATTTTTCACTTTGGCAGCCAAACCAAAAAAGAAAAACTACTCTTCTCTTCAGTGCATTAAGTATATGCATGTGTTTGTACTTTAAGGTACTTATATCATAGGCGTCTCAGCATATTTGCACATGATCTGTTGTGTACACAAGCACTGTTTATGTGTAGTTTCTTTATGTAGGCAGGTGTCTACTTTTGCACATGGAAGCATTCATCATTTCTGTAGTTGTGATTTAGGAAAGCCACTGCAAATGTGACCTCTGTTACATTCTTTTGGGGAATTAGAAAAACATGCAGAATTAGAATCTTGATGTATAACAGACTGCAGCTTGAATCTTACATTACTTTCATCCATTTTACTAGTCTGAACCCTTTGACTTACCTAGTTTTTGTTGATTTTACAGTGATGTAAAGGAAGCAAAGACAATATTTTCTTTTTGAAAACGGTAGGCTTTAAATAGCACTGTAGACATATAGTCATGGCTAACCCACTCTTCCAACTCATATCCCCTTGGGAAATCGTTCGTTAACAATGTTACTGCCTCTGTGAGTTAAGGAGAACACTACCTGTTGGCAGTGGTTACACTAGGGACAAAGGGCATCCTCCCATGCCACAACCTCATCACTTCGCTCCCTCAACTTGGTAATTTCTTTACAGATTTTGGCATGGGAAAGTCATACGTCTTGCTGTATGTTCAAAGGTACTGTAATAATATGAACTACAACAGGCAAAAAAAAGATGACTGTCACATTTATTTGCTCTTTCAGTTTTATTGTCAACACTTGTAGTAAAGGTCTAAGTGAAGCAAAGGACTCGGCTCTTTGAGCTCACCATAAATTGACACGCAACTTCTAACACACTACTCCTTTTATGTAAAAGACATCTGAGAAAGTTGCTGCTGTTTTAATGTAAATGACCTCTGGTATCTAGTAAACTGTAAGGTGGATTAAGTATCCAATCTGAAAATGCAGTTGTGTTATAAAAATAATCAAGGAGGTGTCGCAGTTTAAAAAATAGTTTAACAGTAAGTTCACTAACAATTTTGTTTCCTGCTGATATGATTTACAACAGGAAAGGAAGAAGGGGAACAAGATCTAAATACTGCTTTTTAGCATAGCTCTGTGACTGCTTCCATCTAAATGAATACTTTCCAAGAGACAGACTGAGAATTGTTAAAATAATTAACTTGCATCTCCGAGAGTCTGGTTTCCTTTCCCAGCCTGGTCACATGCTTACTGTTGGATACTGAGGTTTAGATCCATAAAGAATTTCAGATCCTGCCTTTTTGCACATGCTTGGACATCTTTGCTTAGGTCCTGCCCAGAAAAATTTAGACATGTTATCCAAGATAGATCCATTGAAATTGCCCGCATCACTGGTATGTGGGGTCCTCAGTTGACCTTACATTTTACTTCCGATAGTTTTATACCTTTGAAGGCACTCCCAAAACACTAGAGGTCCTGTTCCACCCCCAGCTGGCATGCCAAGCTAGCAGAGTGTGTCAGCAGGCCAGTACAGGACTGTGCAGACAAATCGTGCTACCTTGGCAGCACACTGTTTTGAACATCATGGTTGATGACGGTATCATGTAGAGCAGAGCAAAAGCCAACACAGCACTTGGGAGATTAAAGCAGCATGTCTAGAATGAGAGAGGCATCTGATTTCAAACAAAAGTAGCTGTGCATCACACAGTTGTCATCACTAGTCTTCAGTACGACTGCAAAACTTGGACAATTTAAGTTGCTATATTAAACATCTGAACAAATTCCACATGTGCTGTCTTATGGCCTTGGTGGGGTAGTATAGCAGGATGACTTCCACCACTCTGAGGTCTTTCAGTGTTCTCAGATATTGAGCAGCAAAGCAAAACTGTTGCAGGTTCAGCTATGCTGCTCTGAATATCTGGTGGGTATATCAGACATCAGGCTGCTCAAAGCCATTTTCTTTGTCCAGAGATAATATGGCTAACAGCTCAAAGGTAAACTACCATAATATTACAAAAAGTTGCTCGAAGCGTGTCTTAATTTACATAGCATTAGATACATGATACGGGACACTATAGCTAAAATCCGTCTGCTCTGAGAAAGAATGTTTTGATGCTGTGAAACCCTATGAACAACATCTTGAATAACACAGTGGAAAAGCTAAAGAGGAAGACAAGCACAGTGATAATACAAAGATGTCTGTAACATCTGAGATGAGCAGTGTGTTGTCAAAATCAGGGTCATTTCTCCTCAGTAAAGCTATGGAAGCCGAATGTTTACTTGATAATCTTCGGGAGTCTCCAGCTTTAGTGCCATCACAGCTTCAGTCAGGTGGTTTGCGAGCGACACAGACAGCAGGCAACACAGCTATTACTGTTCATCAGAACATCTATTGAATAGATCCTCTTTTCTATTGAACAGAAATGTGAATTTACTGGAAGAGATTATCATTGCATAGAATTTCTGTTAAATTAGCTTCCCCGATTATGAGCTTTATCAGGAACAGAAATAACCAGCAATCCTCCAGCAAATAGTTTAAATGAGTTAGCTTAAGAACTGCATTAAACTGTCTTAGCTATCAAATGATGCAATCAAATTAAAAAATGATGTGCTCATAAATGAACTAGGAACAAATGTACAAAGTTGTTATGGCAACTGAAACACTGAAGTTAAAATTATGGATCCCAAATTCTTGCAAATACAAGTAGATCAGTTTCCAAGGTAATTGGAATTTCTTTTAAAAATTATTTATCACAGCATCATCTTTCATAGTTTCAACGGAATTTATTTGATGGCTCTCTAATGAAATCCAATTAATCAAGAAGAAGGTTTTTATGAATTAGTATCATCTTGATATTTAACTTCTAATCATCAGTTACACTTGCTGCACTGTTCCTGTTTTTTCCATTCATATGATTTTATTGGACATATATATTTTGAACCTGAGCAATTAGATTGTGATTGCTGTTATGTATTACTTTATTGTAGCTCATGTTTTTGTCTAATCCATTAAATCTTACTGAAAACATGCCTTTCTTCCTTACTTTGTAAAAATGCTTCCTTTTAATTCTAGTGATATTTGGCAATGCATTTAAATGGGCTCCTCTGATATGTCTACAAAACCCTGTCCTCAATAGGGCAACAAGTGTTATTGCAGCAACAGTGTTAATAATCATGAGGTCATGGTTTCAAACAGTTTGCTAGGCTGGGCGCATCTAAGGTGCTGGATTCACTAGGAAATTTGGAATTCCAAAATTGTACGGCTGCATTTTTTCATGGGGTTTGTGGCTGTCGTGAGACACTTGCATGAACCTCAGGAATTTTACTTAAGCCAGAGAATGATAGAATCGGTTGTGCAGTTACTGTGCTCTTTCAGAAACTGGTTTGCAGTCTGTAGAATCAGAACAGCCATAATAGAAATGGTATTTTTTTTGCTGGAGGCTGGACCAGCAAGCAGAAAGGTTATTTCTGTCTTTTGCTAAAAAGTTCGCCTGTTGAAGAAGTGCCTTTGCTGTATAAACATAGTTTATATGTAGCTTTCATATTCTTCTATCAGAATCTACATAATTTCTCGAATAATTTCTACAATTTTTATAAAATTGTCGGATATGGGGCTGGGCAATATCTCAAAAGTTTATCATCTCTAACTCTAATCCTGATGTTTCACTAATTTCTTTCTTCAGTGAGGGAGAATAAACAACTTCAATAGCTTGTACTGTTACCATTACAGAATCACAGAATGTTTGAAGTTGGAAGGGACCTCTCTGGAGGTCATCTGGTCCAACAACCCTGCTCAAGCAGTACTACCTAGAGCCAGTCACCCAGGATGGTGTCCAGATGGCTTTTGAGTATCGCCAAGGACGGCGAGTCTACAACCTCTCTGAGCAACCTGTGCCAGTGCTCGGTCACCCTTACAGTAAAAAAAGTGTTTCCTGATGTTCAGAGGGAACTTCCCATGTTTCAGTTTGTGCCTGTTGCCTCTGGTCCCGTCACTGGGCACCATTGAAAAGAGCCTGGGTCCGTTTTCTTTGCACCCTTCCTTCAGGTATTTATATACATTGATAAGGGCCCCCTGAGCCTTTTCTTCTCCAGGCTGAACAGTCCCAGCTCTCTCAGCCTTTCCTCATAAGAAGGTCCCTTCTTCATCTTTGTGGCCCTTTGTTGGACTCCCTTGTCTGTCCATGTCTCTCTCTCATACTGAGGAGTCCCGAACTGGACATAGTACTCCAGGTGTGGCCTCACCAGTGCTGAGGAGAAGGAATTAGAGAATTGTGCAGCTGTACCTTTTAAGTTTATTGATCCTTCTCCTTCCTCTTTTTTGCCCTTCCTCCAGGTCTCTTTGAAGACAGCTCTTCAATCTATAACAAGACTCCAAAGACATTTTGTTGTACAGCTTTATCTTTTCTAGAGAAAAGACCAATTCTTTCAATCTTTCTTCACTGGTTACATTTTCTAAGCAGCTTTTGAGTCATCCTTGCCCCTCTTCAAATTACTTTTTAGTGGGTGTGTAAATATGCATATAACATCCAAAATTAGACACTATATTCTTCCAGAGGCTCCACCAGTGCCAAGTTTATCAAAATTACCTCCATGTTGTCTGTTTTTCAGTTCTGACTGCAACCTAGAATTAGTCTTTCTTCTTGCAGCTGCACTGCATTCTTGTTTTAATCCCCCCGAATTCCCCAAGCCTTTTCTTCGATATTTGAAAGTTATTCTCCACTTTGGTTTTGTGCCTTTGATGTGTGGGGTTTTTTTTCCCTAGGAGTACTTTTTGCAGTTGGGTTTGGAGTGTTTCATCCTGTTTTCTGACCATTGCTTCCATCAGTCAGTGTCTGTCCCTTTCCTCCTGTGTTATCTGCAAAATTTTGTGTGTGTGTTATTTCATCACATGGGTGTTAATGAAAATATTGACTGTGGACCCATCATATCTTTGCAATACATATCTCAAAATATTTCCCTGTTTAATAACTACTTTTTGAAAATGGATTCTTTTAATTGGATATGTACTACCATTCCTCATTACAATGATTTTATCTTCGTTGATGTTTTTTTTTTACATTGAGACAATGTCAGCTAGAACTGTGTAACACTTTTAACAAAGGTCAAGATATGCTACATTTTCTCCTTTCCTTTATCCGCTAAGCCAGTTACCCTGTAAAAGAAGGAAATTACATTAGTTGGACATGATTTGGTTTTGACCAATCCGTGGTGGTTGTTTGTTATCATTTTAATTATCTTCAAGGTGCTTATAAGTGGGTAGCTTAATAATTTGTTTGGTATCTTTGTGGTTATCAAAATTAATTCTGTAACTTCCTGGGCTCTGTTTTGTTGGTTTATATGGTTTTATGGCTATATACACACATATATATAAATGTGTGTGTATATATATATGCGAAATGTTTCTATTTCTATAGTCATCAGGAATCACCCTCATCCTCTGTGAGGTCTCAGAGATGATTATTAATAGTTCAGAGATTTTGTTTTATACTTTCATGAGAATTTCATTATTCTGTTCTGCATTGAACTCAAACAGCCATCTCCTTTCTTCTCCTTTCCTGACTAATCTGCCTGAGATAGCTGACATGAATGAAGAAAATTGCATTTGTTCCACAGAAAATACTTTTCTTGAGGCAGGAGTGAAGCTTTGACAGGACTTGGCTCCTTGCACTTGAATGTATTTGTTGATAAATGAGTTCATAAAAGAAATGTAACCAATTTGTAAAGTTTTGGGGTGTCTAAAGAAGCATTCACGAGGTAGGTAGCTGCACAAGCACATGGTGAACTCTGCCTTATATTAGTACCTTGTATGGAGAAAAAAAGATGAAAAAAAAAAGAAAAAGGTACATGTACTTAGCATGGAAAAGACACTTCATGCCTGTCAGCAAAGCCGGTCATATTGAAGCAGGCATTGTGGAAAAAGCATGAGACCACCTAAGTAGTCACTTTATTGCATATGTAACTACAAGCGAATAAGATTACATGGTGACAGCAGCTCTCAGGAGCCAGATGAACCAGAAAAATGAACCGAACCTGTAGGTCTTGATGCAAGACGGTCTTCCTGCTGAGAAAAGTGGGACCACACACCTATATGCACGTACAGCCAGTAGAATGAGTCACATTTTTTAGTTTTTGTGTATTGTTTCTACTTCTAAGCCATGGGTAGATTGAAAAGGAAAGTTAGATGATCCAAGTCCTTTAATCTCAGAGCCTTACTAAGAAAAGAGTAAGACACACAAACTAAATGCACATGTTTCTGTTTAATTAAGTGCACTTCTGATGGTGAAGTTTCCTGTGAGCATGGATTGGTTGGTCATTATGATGTGGGCAGTATGGGGAGTAATCTATGGATACCTATATCTCTGTGCTATGGCTGAGAAGCAAATACACCAGAAAGGACAGGGGGAAATCACTGCATATCTTTAGTCTGCAACTATTTTTCAGCGTCTTTGGTAGACTTCAGAGCTCTACTTCCACTCACCAGGGAGGAGGCTTCATGTGAGGATGTTGCCTCTATGCTGCAGAGAATCCACCGTTTCCTCACTTCTGGTCTCTACCCTAGTTCCACTTTGAACCTGGTATTCAGGACAAGAGAAATGACTGTGCACAGCATAATGCTTTTAGCAAAACTGTACCATTCCTGCTGTGTCTGGATTTGGACAAAACTGAGGGCAAAACAAAAGGAATTAATTAGTTTGAAGAATGCTACTAAAGCTTGGAAGATGAACTCTGTGCAGTATGAACTGCACAGAAATTGTTGGCTTCAGAATCAACCTTAAATTCTTTGGCAAGTGAGCCACATAAGCTTGATACAAACCACAAATACATTTGACTTTTACCCAAATAGAGTCTTTATCCTTTCTAATTTGTTGCTGGATGTCATACTTACCCATTTCGTTTTGGAGATAATTATTCTCACTTTAAAACATTGGCTGCTTTGAAAGTGCAGCTTGGTTTTTAAAGCAGTGAGATTTCCTTTTTCTTTTCTTCTTTCCAAAACGAAATTTCCAGTTTGTGGCTGGTTTTTGTTATATGTTGGACTGTTAAAAATGAAGAGGAGACTGAGAGTTCTTTAGCACAATGTGTAGCTTCAGTGTATTCTTTAGGAATGAATACAATTTCATGATATTGCTGTGAGTTTGAACAATAACAAATTGCCCTCTGAAGTCTGTGGAAGTTAAGAAAAAAAACAAACCCATGCAAACAACTGAAGAAGTGGCACCATAATCATAAGGAATGAGTGACAGAGCTGGAAATTGGGGGTCTGTTCCCTGATCTGAGCTCCCTGTCAAAAAATGTTTCATATAACAAGATAATAGACAAAAATGTTGGGTTCCAAATTGGAAAAGGTAGTATAGTTCCATTTAAATTTCTGGATAGTTTGCTGGGGAAAAAGATCTCTAATCTATGAGCTATATTTTTTCATTGTAGAGTTCCATAGACAATTCACAGGTGTTTTCTAACTAGACACATTGTATATGAAGAAGAATAAAAGTGGAAGAAAAATTAACCAGGAACCTTTTAGTAGGGAACCATGACTGTCGCGGATGGAGTGATGCACTTCACTTGTAAGACAGAAGCAGCAATATATTTATTGATATAAAACAGCGATTTAACAATGTTTGATAGTGAATGCAACAGTGGTTTAACAAGATTCGATGGTGAGGCACACTTGGTTATTTACTGCATAGAGGACAGGGTCAAACAGAGCTGTCGGGGAGACCCTTCCGTTGAGTCACAAGGTTCAGAAAGGAGCCCCTTGCTTTCAAAACCCCTTCTCAGAGAGGAGTCTAGGTGTGGCTTGATCCGATCCTAGTCCCAGACTTGGTCAGTGGTTTATGTCTAAAGGATTATACATGCACCATCAATCCTGTATATCACTTAGCTAAGATTTCAAAATTTAGCATGCTGTTAATCACTTACTGTGAATCTCTTGTGGCAAGGAAACTCTCAGCCTTAAGGAGTAACCTTGAGAGGTGTCCCTACTCAAGGGGAGATCCTGGAGTGCAGCCCGCTGCTGTGCAGGAGAGCTCAAAGGGCTCTTGGGCTACTCACTATTTATGGGGTAAGATGACTGATTCATAGTCATATTTGCATTCAGACTGTAGATGTTAATTTCTTCCAAATTAGGGTTGAGTTACACATTTTCCAGCACTGCGGTTAGGTGGGCACATTGCCCTAAAGTAGCCCTTGGCTACTGTGTTGTTATCTGTCTCCCCTGAATCCGCTTTGACCAGATGCATCGTGACCGCCACTGGTGGTTATCGCTTGAGCAGGGTTACGGGAGAAGGTCAGGTCGGGCATGGTTGGGATGGAGCACACCGTCATGATGACCATGGAAAGGAAAAGACAGAACTGAAAATTTTAAATCTTAGGTGTATGGTATTTCTTTCCAGTAAGATTTTATTTTTGATCTTTTTGTTCAGAGTCTTTGGACATATTAGCTACCGTTCAGACTGGGAACTCGTGAAGGTGGACTTCAGACCATCCTTCCCCAGGGAGTGCTCTGATGATGACTATGAATCTTGGGAACTCACAAATCTACAGGTATTCATGGTCTTATGTTAACTGCCACAATTTTTCTGTAGCTTTCAGATTCATGTAGAACTATGTACTAGGAAAATAGAATTTGGATGCTACATCCCCCACTTTGTTCTCCTTATGTTGGTATTTGTTGATTTTACAATAGTTTAAAATGGAGGAGGATTTTTTTATTCTCTTTGGTTGTGTGATCTGTGTCGTGGGAAAGGCAGAAGTGTATCTGGTGGTCTGCCATAATAATAGGTGGTCCTGCTGGATTGTGAAGCATATACCATAAACTAAAGTGTGTAATATTGATTGAAGAAATTTCAACATGCAGTCATATGTTCTGCCAACTTCCTGACCGCATACTGTACTCATATATAAATTGCCATAAGTAAAGCCTATTCCAGAAGTAATTTAGGCTCTCAGTGGACCGATCATGTAATGAGGTCCAGTTGTTTTGGGCAATACCATTTCTGCAGTAATGCATTAAGGCTGTGCTAATCCTTGTTCTCTGGCCAAATCCAGTTTTGGGAAGCTACATTCTCTATATAATATATTGATTAAAGAGACCACATTAAATGGAATATTTCATATTTATTCATAATAATTCTGATGATTATGTTTGTTCTTCTTCAGTACATTTGTTCTGCTGTTCTCTGCAGGGTTGGGGGAGGGTTTGCATACAACCCTGTGTTATTGCAGCTTTTCAGCTCTCATTCGCTAGTTCTCAGGCCTAATTTTATACATGTTTGGGAATGCTGTGCATTTACTAAGAATGTTATGCAGATCTGAGCCTGAAGAGTAACAGTATTTTGGTATATTGGAATTGAAATGTCTTTCAGGAATTAGAAGCTACTAAAATGACTTTGACAGAGTACTTGCAGCTGCCCAGTTAAGTCGAGTGTGTTCAGATAGTTGGAATTCAATCCATGTCCGCATGGTTGGTGTGTTGTTCCCTGCCGGTGGTGGTTGACTGCCGACACGAGACGTAGTGATTTAGGTAGAACTTCAGCCATCTATATCCACATTGTGCCTAGATTGTGCATGCATGAAACGTGTTAAATTGCACTTGAAATTTTCATGTACATCTTTGGATTTGTGGCCTGAAATACGGTGTATGTTACAAATCTGTAATGGCCCATTAGTTGATGGCGGTGCCTGAGAGCTTTATATACTTATATGTTTGAATATGAAAGAGTTGATACAAGTTTATAGTCTTGGCAGCAAGACCAGCCTTTCTCATGACAACATAAGGTTACATCTGTGTGGTGTAGGTTACGGGTGTGCAATAAGTCCGGTGCTTTGATGTTCAGGGTGATCGTTGCATCATGGGCCAGCAGCGGAGCTTTCGGAAGAGGAAGATTTCATCGTGGTGCATTAAAGGGAGAAGTTTCACATCAGCTCTCACATCCAAAGTTTGTGAGTGTGTGAACTCTGATTTCTTATGGTGAGTCTGTGTGTGGATCTTTCGATTTATTGCTAGTAAATAGTTACTTAGAGTTTCAGCTGGGGTTATTTTCCTCCTTTTGCCCCTCTCTCCGCATAGCCATGTATAAACAAATAGGCAACCTGTAACCTGTAATTTGAATAACAGGTTGCTTTTGCATTTGCAGTTGTTTAAAAACATTGCCATGTTTTAAGTGTTTGTTTCACCTGACTGAACAAATCCTGATGCTTTTCTCTGTTGGTCAAGACTTGAAAAATGACCATTGTATTGATTTGTAAGGCAAGCAAACCCTTTCTATTTGCAAATGAAGAAAAAAAATAGAAGAAATTTGTTGGTCTGAGTGGGACAGGAAATCTTTTAAAAATCTAAGCTAGCAAGAGAGTACCAATTTTGCAGAAATGACAAAGTAATTACAACCAGCCTTTCCCCCAGGTGTACACAATTCCTGTTGAAATTAGAATTGGAACAGAACTGGCTTCATCAACTTGTATGTTCAGCTGGTAGAATATTAAATTTTTTTTTTACACTTAAAAAAGTAGTCTCATCCACCCCAAATTAGACTGCTGAATGAAGTGGGGATAGTAACATCCTTGGTGTTGATGTTTTTCAGTGATTATGGGTTTGAGCGCTCTGCACCTCTCAAGTCGGAGTCTAGCAAATGCTTTGCTGACTTTTGGTTTAACCCAGAAGCACCTCCTGAAGACTGCGTGCTGGGGCAGGCATACAGCAGCAGCACTGGGTAAGCTGATTTTGTGTTCAACTGGCTTGTAGAGGCTTCCAGAGCGGGAGAGAACGTTTCACCCAAGGGCCACAAAAGTGATTTTAGGGAAATGTAAATAAGGCAAACTGAAAAAAAAAAAACACCCAAAAACAAAAACCAAAACCAAGGGAAATGCAAAAGTTCTGACTCTGACTTAGAGCATGTGTAAAAGCTTCCTACAGAATTATGAAAGAGGAATGTCACTTTACGTATTCACAGCAGTTCAAAAACTAACCCATTTGAGGAGAGGGGGAGCTGTCTTGTTCCCAGTATTTTTATTTTTTATTTTGTAACTGCATTTTGTAACCATTGCTACACTTCCGATAGGAATGTCCATTCAAAGGTTTTTGGTTTGGGTTTTTTTTTTTGGTTTTGTTTTTGGTTTTTTTTGTAGCCCATTGTTTGGGTTCAGACCAATTTTCAGTTTGAATCCAATGAATTATTCTGAGGAGCCAGTAACATCTCCCAGAACTTCCCAGTCTCTCACTTCTATAGGGGTAAGAAGTTTTGTGGAGAATAGATTTTTTTCCTGACCATATGGGACACTCAGAATCAAAGGAAAGCTTTAGTAACTGTAAACAATACCACATAGAATATACACTACAATGTAGTCTGACGTCTGTGCTGAGAATAACTTGCAGCTGGCATCTATTCTGGCTTATCATAACATCATCTCTGTCGGTTGTGGAGATGAGAACCAAATGATGAAATGTCAAATCTGGCAATAGAATCACGGTCTCTGTGTATATTTGCCTTACCAAGGAAAATGATGCCTTTTGGGTTGCGGCTGACAGCTGTAATATACAGAATAGCAATTCAAAAGACTGATCTCTGACTCCAGTTTTAAAGAATGTTTAAAAATAACATACCTGAGCGAAACTGATCTGTAAATAATTACTGTGCACATCCAAGTATTTCATTATGAGTTCTTTAAAAGTGTTAAGTTTTTCACTCTTTTATACTGTTATGTTAAATAAATGCTTTAAGTGTTTTAAGAAATGCGTGGATTTGAGAGCAGCAAATAAGCAATTGGTTCTGGGTTAATGCAGAAGCTGCTTGATCTAATTTGTTCCTGATCTTTGGGGTTTGAACCAAGACCTCTAGAGCGCTGAAGATTGTTGAAGACTACAAAAGGTTATGGCAGAGAGAACAGCGGACTATTTAGCTCCTGGAAGGCTGGTCAGATGTGTTTCTAAATTTGAAAAGGCAGACTCTTCTAATGCATACAAGTGAAATACTCATCTGTTCCACAGCCTCTTTTTTCAACAGGTTTTACTCAGTAAAAACAGTGTTTTTCATCAAAGTATTTGCATCATGAGTTGCTCTGGATCATCTGAAATCTTGTCTATGCGTTAGCTACCATCACACTCGCATTCAGTGCCTCTGATGGCATTTTCCTGCTCACCTCCGATTCATTGTGCTCGCTGCTTACTGGTTTTGCAGGTACAGGAAAGTTGTTTCTAATGTGTGTGAAGGTGGCATAGATCTGCAGCAGAACTTAGCACAGCACATGTGTCCACTGATTGCTCCCAAGGGACTCCAGATCAGCATCAGAGAAGCAAGCCTGGCTGTTAAGCCTGGGGAAGACATCACCTTCATTGTCAGACAAGAGCAGGTAGTAATGAAAATCAGTTTTACGAAAGCTTCCTTGCTATTTTTATGGTTCCTTTCTGTCTTAGCTGCTTTGCTGCTGAATGAGATTAAGTTGTGCTTAAGACAAAGATGAATGACTCTCTAAATATTGAAACTTCTGTTTTCAAGTGAATCAAAGAATCCAGTAAGCTCAGTGAACCATCAAGTTCTGTCCACAGAATGGGATTTGTCTCCTGAGCAGCATGGTCAGTCATGATTCCTTAAAGGCATTGGGTTCTTTGAAAATCAAAGGAACTAAATTGCCAAAGTCTCCTTGGACTGAAAATTTCAACTGCTGTATCAGAGGAGAACAGAAGTGCAGAGAACATTTAATATTCTGGTTTAAGTGGTTTTGAGAATCTGCCGTTCAGACAGGAATCGGGCAAAGCCTTACAGAAATCAGGAAACAGCACAGCATAAGAACATTTATTATATAGTAGTTGTGTTGCCAAAAGTATGTTTTGGGGTTTTTTTTCTGTTTATTGAGCAAGACAATGCCCTAAGGCCCTGATCAACGGCAGCGAGTAACTTTTGGATGAATTGTTTGCCGTGGGTATCTTTCTTAATGCTTGCTTTTTAGTATTAGGCTCTAACTGTTGTGCTCAGGTTGCCAGATTATTGCACTTCCTGGCTACCCCCACTGATTTGCAAGAACGTGAAAGAAGTTCGCACATTTTGGCAAACCCTTGCAGTATAAATCAGGCACTTGGGATTTATTTCTGTAATGGAATCAAGAAGGTTACATACGGAACACTGGGCTGCTTAATGCTTCATAGGCTCTGCATCCCGATGCTTGCAGTGCCCCAACAATTGTGTGGCAAGTTATGCCACCTTCTTTTTTTATAATTTGTTTGGAAATGTTTATTGTAACAATAGAGCATTTGGTTTCCATTTGGACTTTAATGATTTTTATTGGCAGTTTGACTTTTTTTCCTACTGTATAGATTCTGAAGCTTTCATAAATCTCTGTGACAATACGTAAACCACTTACAATTATTCAAAAGTCTTCAGAAGTCAGTGATCTTGAAGGGAATCCCGTGCTGTGTTTTCTGATGAAGTCTTTGCTCAGTACATCGAACTGGAAAGCAGATTTAGAAGAAATGTGACCGTTTGCTGCCCCCTATGGCTAAGAATAATATTTATACTCAAATGTCCTGAGTGTTGTTTAGGATTTAATCTGTACAATAAAGTCTAATGAGAATTCATAACAATTATTTGGTTTAAAAAACAATTCTACTAGGATAAACCAAACCATACCACTTTCTCTGCTGAACAAAATTAATTTACTATTTAATGTGAATGCATGTTACTAGGTGCAGGAATGCCAGACAGGGAGTAAAGAAAGCCGGCTTCTGGTATGTTTGGGAAATTTGCAAGTGACCTTAGAATAATATTTATCTATAATTATAATTATTTTTTCCTAAATTCTGTTGGCTGAATATATGAATAAATAATGTCATGACAATCATCAATTTTACATGGAAGTGGAAGCCCCAATTCCTTTTAAATTGAGCTGCCTTTTCCCTATGTGATTCTTTTGTTATTTGTCCACTGCTCTCTGTCTTTCCTGGTCAGGGAAAGTGCACAGAAGTGCGTTGGTGTTTTGAAGACAGCACTCTTATCTTTACACTAGGGAAGCTATTAGAATAAAACATTAAGAGAAGCTTGCATCTACTGACTTTCAACACTGGTTTCTGTCTCACCTGGAAAAAATATGCATGTATACTTGTTAGCATAAGAAAGAGGGAACAAGAACTGTTTGCAAGCTAATGTCGTCTAAAGAGATTCCACTTACTGGCACATTGCTGGCAAGAGGACATGTCTTTTGCTTTAAACTTTAATAACATATTATCTCCTCTGCTAAATTCTACCCATCTGTTGTCAAAAGAAAGATGCTATTTGGAAAAAAATATTCACAGTAAAGAAGCTTTCAAGGTCCTTTATGCGTGTTGAAATACAGTGTTTATGTATTTGATAACCCTACAGGTCCCTTATTATGGGTATTCTTTTACATTATAAGCAATGCTCTTTCATCTGATAAAACATGGAAGAAAGTAATAAAAGGAGGAAATGACAGTATGTTTTCCTTCCCTTTGTAATGCCAGGGTATGTGAGTTCTAGGCTTCGTTGCCTCCTTTGATTTTACATTAGTTCTGCCTTTTGGGATTAGATTTTGATATAAACCTGTTTCAGAGAGTGGCTTATGGGGAAACAAAATGATTTTTGAATACTTTGATGGGCGTCAACCCTTGTCTGCTCTGATGGCCATTCAGGTCACCTGACTAGCATATGGATGTATAAGTTCCTTTCCTAGAGGCACCGAAGATTTTTAAACCAACACTATTTTCACAGTATGGAGGATTTTCTGCCAAGTCTGGCCCTGCAATCTGTTTTAATTGCCTGAATGTGATGGCCATGTACTGTGGCAGGCGAGCAGGAACGTGTTGCTGAAGACCGAGGAAGCTGGGCAGCTTGCTAGGGCAGTGCTGCCAGTAGGATTGAGAAGGTGTTGCTGCTCACAGCTAAAATGAATTTTCCTTTGACTCCATCCACATCACCAGTCCACACAGTACAGGCCTAACTTCTCTCCTGAGCAGCCACACTGGGACAACATGAGTGATGGGCATATGTTTGTCCTCTGATAGTAGTATCAGTCTTGCAGTATTTTAGGTCTGAGTTCAGGAGGACAGTGTCATTTAAAGGAGCACTTAGCAGAAGTGCAATGAATTATAAATTCTTTGAGATGTTTGACATGACAGAATTATTTGTTTGGACTTTTAAGCCCTTTCCAAAACTCAGCTCAATAATCTGCTTCATTACTCATGCATCTAATTTTGCAGTAGATCGTGTTCGTTCTAGACATGTTGGTAGCTCTGTATGAAGCGGTACAACTCTGTGAGAAGATCCCAGTTTGGATCTTGAAGTGGTTGACACTCAGAGGGTGTGGTTAGAAGCTCCTGTGAAGAAAGTCTAAACCAATTAATTTTACTTTATAATTGTGTGGGCTAGAAGTTCACTGGATGAGTGGTAATTCGCTAAAATAACAATATTCAGTGGTTTGCAATCATATGAGCATCACCGTGGAACTTGAGGCTGCCCTGCACTGTTATGTTAGTTAATGTCCAGCTGCATTAAGACAAGTGATGGTTTCTGTGTCATACAACTTGGTTAGTGGTCTGGGGTGTCTTATTTTCAGGTAGTACCTTACTGTGGAAATTTTGTATTATCTCTATTAATTCACGTAAAATCTGTTGCACTAAAATCTTTGCCATGGGTGTAGTGGTTTTACTGCAACTATTGGAACTGAGTCAAAATATCTGGCTGGAGCTGGAAAGGCTGTTGTGATTCAGGAAATGGTTATAATCATGTGTCCTGTCTATTTTGGTTCTGGCCATTTAAAATATTTTTGATATATTTTCATTTTAGGGTGATATATTGAATACCAAATACCAGGTAGATCTTGGAGATGGCTTTAAGGCGATATATGTGAACCTTACAATGACTGGAGAACCCATCCGTCACCGCTATGAGAATCCTGGGATTTACCGCGTCTCGGTGAAGGCTGAGAATGTGGCTGGGCATGACGAGGCTGTGGTGTTCGTCCAAGTCAACTGTAAATCAACTCTTTGGTTTTCTTACTTTTGCTACTGCTTAAAAACCTCATGACAACTATGAAGTAGTAAAGAAAATTACTAGTCACAATTAGGAAAAATGCATAATTTTTCAATAACCTCACGCAGTCTCACAGTGCTGTGTGTTGTTAATGCAGAGGCTTGTAAACCTAATCTATTAGGAGGTCAAAGTTAGTTTTGTTTGGATTTGGGAGAAGGGTGGTGTATTAATCTTTTAAATAGCAAGCATGCCTCAGTTAAAATCTCAGGTCTGATCCATCTTCCTGACTCAGGACTCCATTGGCAGTCTTAGAAGCTAAAATTTAACACTTCAAGCTATATCTTTTTAGGAGTCTTTAGGTGCTGTGTGAAGCAAGTGAACAGATGTGTTGAGAAACATATGAGTTCTTGTATGATTTTAAAAAGGAATCAAAATCCCAGTGTTTTTAAAAGTCAGGCTACTTTTTAAACAGTAGAATCTAGATTTTAGGTAGTTAATTCTCACAAAGTTTTAAAGTGGTACTTGGAATATTGGCAGGGAGTATTACTTAGACTTCTCTCCGTCTCCTTAATTAAGACCTAAAAACCCTATCGAATAGATTTAAAAGAAAAGAATAGCACGGCACAGGGAATATCATGCACCATCGCAAGTTTAATGTACCTCAGTCATCTCATAATTGGAATGAAGAAGGAAACTCATAACTAGAACTGAATTCTGTTCCTTCGAGATTCAAGATAGCTATTGCTTTGCCTGTTTTCAGATGTGTCAAAAATTCAGAAACAGGTAACATCAAAAGAAAAGATACTCATCTTGCATTCTCCAGGTATCTGTTTCTCTCTGTTGTGAGCGGTGTGTCTTCCATCCTAATCCCAAAGCACCAGAAATTGCTGGAGCCACGTACAAGGCTGGGCACAGATCCGTGTGCTTTATGTCAGCCTGTCTGCTGACTACTGATATTTATGTAATTTGCCGGTCAGAGTCCTTGACTCCAGAGTTTCCAGTTCTGTCTGATTAGAAGATGGAGCCCAACCCATTAATGCTAATGGTCAATCTCTTATAAAAAAAACAAATGGAAAGGATCAGAATCAAATTCTTTTCCTCAGTTTCATTACCTGTTTCTTTAGTGTGTTTCTTTTTTAAACTCCAAAGAGCTCAGATAAATTACTTGGAGCTTCACTGTTACTTTTTAGGAGCTTCTAGGTGCTGAGAAGTAGATTAAGCACGGGAACAGGAGATCTGTACAAGCAACGAACGGCAAAAAGCTCTGTGTAACACCCTTCTCTCTGGGGAGAACAACTTCTTACTGTTCAGAGAATGACGAGCAGTGGCAAGCCCTGACAGAAAGTGGAACAACCGCTTTCTCAAAATGTGGTTCTGGTGTGGTCTACATCAGGATAAACAGTAAAGATAAAAGATGTTCATTGTGGTTTATGTAGTGGATTTACAAATTGCAGAAGCCAGAGGTATTTTTCACAAGTAAAATGACTGGTGTCTTAAGAGGACTTTGGTGCTGAAGTGCAGAGGCAGCAGAGCACTGAAGCAGACATGATCCATTCCTGAGCTTGTCCGTGGATGCTGTGCATGGTCTAGAAGGCTCATGGAAGCATGTTACCCAGCCCTCTTGAATAAATGCTTTCTATGTGATTTACTCTGTTTAATTTTTTAAGTAAATTACAAGATTTGAGGAAATTACCTGGCACTAATTAAACTGCTATTTCCATGTTCTCGAGAAACACTAATAGCCATTCAGTGACATTTTTCACTGTGAAATACCACGCAAGCAGAAATGTCCATGGAGTCCTGCTTTCACTCTATTTCCAGCTGATCTATTCACAGGGAATTTTTTCAGGGACAAATGGTAAAGGGAATATTTTTTACTTCTGACAAGTTCTGTTGCTATGGGATGCCCTGTAATGCAGGACAATTACATGAACTTTGGCCTCTCATCCAGATTATGCTTTCTGATCCAGATCACACAATCTACAATTTGTTAATGAACTGTAAGAGAAATTAGAGCATGTCTGATAGTATAAACGTGAATAGGTAACCTAGAATAAGAATAACTGAAGAACTAGGCATACGTTTTCTTTTTCATGAAGTTAACTTCATTCCTATTGTATACACTTACGGATGCTATGAAGCTTGTTAAAATGCATTATGGAATTGTGTGACTGAGACAAGCAGAAGGACTCACAATAATTATTTTTAGCTCTTTATTGTATAGGAATATAGAAATAACAGTCATCATTCAAGTACCAAACAACTTCCTCTCTAAAAAGAAAAGTAACCTGCTTCAGGACCAAAACCATATCTCAGAATGATCAGTTTCCTCTGGGAAAATGTAAATTTATGGCAAAATCAAAACAGTGATGCCAATCCATCCAGATTTCTTTAATTTGCCTCATCAGAAGGAAAATCTGCTTCTAGGAGGAACAAAATCAATGGGATTCCTACAATTTCTGAATTTTCCTGAAGGCACTAGCAGCAGGAGGAGCATTTTAACTCCATTTTGGTAAAGAAGCTATTGAAGAAACCATTTGTTTAAACACTCAACATGTTTTGAATTCATGTAGGTGGTTAAAGAGTCATCGGATAAAACACAGACTGAAAGTAGATCCTTATATTCAGATGAAGCAGGAAACAGGCTGGTAAAAGTGAGGTGGAAAAGAAGGAGGGTGTGCACAGCTTGGCCAACTTGCTGTCAGAGAATTTCGATCAGTTTAGTCAAAGTGAATTAGAAGTGAACGGGCAATAAATCAGTTAATGAAAGAGAGTAAGAGAAAGACTTTGGACTGGTATTAATTACCTTTAAATTTGAACTGAGATGAAAAACCTTTGAATGAGTTAAAAGATCTTTAGAATGAAACAAAAATGGGTGGGTTAGTATTCATTTTGTGTAATGAATGCAAGTTGGACTATACAGCACTTTGGTATCCTAGATAGATGGTGCAGCTGAAGTTAAGAAATTCTAGTTATGACATTATACTATTATAAAGCTTTTACGCAACATCCTTCTCTCTAAATTGGAGACATATGGATTTGATGGGTGGACTGTTTGGTGGATGAGGAATTAGTTGGATGTTTGCATCCAGAGGGTAGTGGTGAATGGCTCAGTGTCCAGACGGAGATCAGTGACAAGTGGTGTCCCTCAGGGGTCCATATTGGGACAGATACTGTTTAATATCTTCAACGTACAGTAGGATTGAGCGCACCTTCAGCAAGTTTACAGATGACACCAAACTGAAAGGTGCAGTTGACATGCCTGAAGGATGGGATGCCATCCAGAGGGACCTGGACAAGCTCAGTAAGTCAGACTGTGAGAACCTCATGAGGTTCAAAAAGGCTAAGTGCAGGGTCCTGCACCTGGGTCAGGGCAACCCCCGGTATCAATACAGGCTGAGCGGAGAATGGATTGAGAGCAGCCCTGAGGAGAAGAACTCAGCGGTACTGGTGGATGAAAAGCTGGACATGAGGCAACAATGTGCACTCGCAGCCCAGAAAACCAACTGTATCCTGGGCTGCATCAAAATAAGTGTGGCCAGCAGGTCGAGGGGGGTGATTCTGCCCCTCTGCTCCTCTCTGGTGAGACCCCACCTGAAGTACTGTGTCCAACTCTGGAGCCCTCAGCACAGGAAAGACATGGACCTATTGGAGCGGGTCCAGAGGAGGGCCACAAAGATGATCAGAGGGCTGGAGCACCTCTCCTGTGAGGACAGGCTGAGAGAGCTGGGGTTGTTCAGCCTGGAGAAGAGAAGGCTCTGGGGACACCTTATTGCAACCTTCCAGTACTTAAAAGGGGCTTATAAGAAAGACGGTGACAAACATGTTAGCGAGGCCTGTTGCAAGAGGACAAGGGGTAATGG
>VZSZ01001384.1:604140-645978 GCA_013398815.1 Ibidorhyncha struthersii
TGCCCTGTAATGCAGGACAATTACATGAACTTTGGCCTCTCATCCAGATTATGCTTTCTGATCCAGATCACACAATCTACAATTTGTTAATGAACTGTAAGAGAAATTAGAGCATGTCTGATAGTATAAACGTGAATAGGTAACCTAGAATAAGAATAACTGAAGAACTAGGCATACGTTTTCTTTTTCATGAAGTTAACTTCATTCCTATTGTATACACTTACGGATGCTATGAAGCTTGTTAAAATGCATTATGGAATTGTGTGACTGAGACAAGCAGAAGGACTCACAATAATTATTTTTAGCTCTTTATTGTATAGGAATATAGAAATAACAGTCATCATTCAAGTACCAAACAACTTCCTCTCTAAAAAGAAAAGTAACCTGCTTCAGGACCAAAACCATATCTCAGAATGATCAGTTTCCTCTGGGAAAATGTAAATTTATGGCAAAATCAAAACAGTGATGCCAATCCATCCAGATTTCTTTAATTTGCCTCATCAGAAGGAAAATCTGCTTCTAGGAGGAACAAAATCAATGGGATTCCTACAATTTCTGAATTTTCCTGAAGGCACTAGCAGCAGGAGGAGCATTTTAACTCCATTTTGGTAAAGAAGCTATTGAAGAAACCATTTGTTTAAACACTCAACATGTTTTGAATTCATGTAGGTGGTTAAAGAGTCATCGGATAAAACACAGACTGAAAGTAGATCCTTATATTCAGATGAAGCAGGAAACAGGCTGGTAAAAGTGAGGTGGAAAAGAAGGAGGGTGTGCACAGCTTGGCCAACTTGCTGTCAGAGAATTTCGATCAGTTTAGTCAAAGTGAATTAGAAGTGAACGGGCAATAAATCAGTTAATGAAAGAGAGTAAGAGAAAGACTTTGGACTGGTATTAATTACCTTTAAATTTGAGCTGAGATGAAAAACCTTTGAATGAGTTAAAAGATCTTTAGAATGAAACAAAAATGGGTGGGTTAGTATTCATTTTGTGTAATGAATGCAAGTTGGACTATACAGCACTTTGGTATCCTAGATAGATGGTGCAGCTGAAGTTAAGAAATTCTAGTTATGACATTATACTATTATAAAGCTTTTACGCAACATCCTTCTCTCTAAATTGGAGACATATGGATTTGATGGGTGGACTGTTTGGTGGATGAGGAATTAGTTGGATGTTTGCATCCAGAGGGTAGTGGTGAATGGCTCAGTGTCCAGACGGAGATCAGTGACAAGTGGTGTCCCTCAGGGGTCCATATTGGGACAGATACTGTTTAATATCTTCAACGTACAGTAGGATTGAGCGCACCTTCAGCAAGTTTACAGATGACACCAAACTGAAAGGTGCAGTTGACATGCCTGAAGGATGGGATGCCATCCAGAGGGACCTGGACAAGCTCAGTAAGTCAGACTGTGAGAACCTCATGAGGTTCAAAAAGGCTAAGTGCAGGGTCCTGCACCTGGGTCAGGGCAACCCCCGGTATCAATACAGGCTGAGCGGAGAATGGATTGAGAGCAGCCCTGAGGAGAAGAACTCAGCGGTACTGGTGGATGAAAAGCTGGACATGAGGCAACAATGTGCACTCGCAGCCCAGAAAACCAACTGTATCCTGGGCTGCATCAAAATAAGTGTGGCCAGCAGGTCGAGGGGGGTGATTCTGCCCCTCTGCTCCTCTCTGGTGAGACCCCACCTGAAGTACTGTGTCCAACTCTGGAGCCCTCAGCACAGGAAAGACATGGACCTATTGGAGCGGGTCCAGAGGAGGGCCACAAAGATGATCAGAGGGCTGGAGCACCTCTCCTGTGAGGACAGGCTGAGAGAGCTGGGGTTGTTCAGCCTGGAGAAGAGAAGGCTCTGGGGACACCTTATTGCAACCTTCCAGTACTTAAAAGGGGCTTATAAGAAAGACGGTGACAAACATGTTAGCGAGGCCTGTTGCAAGAGGACAAGGGGTAATGGCTTTAAACTAAAAGAGGGGAAGTTTAGGCTAGATACAAGGAAGACATTTTGGACGCTGAGGGTGGTGAAACACTGTTACCCTGAGGGGTGGCAGGTGCCCCATCCCTGGAAAAGTTCAAGGTCAGGTTGTATGGGGCTCTAAGCTACCTGATCTAGTTGAAGGAGTCCCTGGTCATTGCAAGGGAGGTTGGACTAGATGACCTTTTAAGGCCCCTTCCAACCCAAACCACTCTATCATTCAGACAGTCTGAAGAAGACATACTTGGAATCCTTCAAGAGAAAAATTTTCTTTCAGTAAAGTTCTTGTACTGTGAGGCAAAATACAACATTAAGGAGCAGATCAAATCATTGTAATGATGCATTTCTTTTATACAAGTAATAATGTTTACAGCCTTCGAAGGCAAAAGTTCAGAAGGGAACAAACTTATTCTAAAGGCATGTTTTGGAGTACAGAGGTTATCTATTTTGAGTTACAAATAAACGCTCCCCTGATATACACATCTATTTTAAAGCATGCATTAATGAGATGTGTGGTGAGTTTAACAGCTTATATTTTATAATGAAAATAAGTAGTCAGCAATATTCTTTTTCAGTTTTCTGCTTTTTCCCTTATCAGTTTGAGAGATTTGTTAGATCTTTATTCATTTGACCTTTTGTTACTTAAAGAAAAGAAAAAAAAAACAGCTGGTATGCCTTTTCTGCTTTTAAACTGGGATATCTGCTTGTGGTTTCTAGAATTGGACATGCACCCAAAAAGAAGTAGATCAGAGAGGTGCATTTTGGTGATCCATTACATTATGCTAGGATTTTGTTTGTGATTTTTTTTCTTTAAAGCTGATTTTTTTTGGTTTGGGTTTTTTTGTTAAAATTAGGTCCTTCCAATTATACCCATAGCTTTCATCACAACTGTAAAGCAGGAGGGGGAGGGAAAAATAAATTCAAGACCTTGTGGTGTGCAGGTGAGAGGCTTTTGGGGAAAGAGGCATTAATAAATTGATGGATTCTTGTTCAGTGATATTTTGGGAACTATGTTCAGCTCCACTACAGGCTTTAAATTTAGAAGTGGTTCCAGTTGTGGGGAGAAACCAGGAGGTGAACCTGACAGCCATCATACTGCCTAAGAACCCTAATTTGACAGTCTTCTACTGGTGGATAGGAAACAACCTGCAGGTGCGTGAATGATTTTGACTGAGATTATTTTCAACCTCTTTCCAATAAAGGTTGAGTCATACCTTTTACTTTAATAGAAACACTACCATGTTGCATGACTTCTTTTAGACCATCTTTCATTCCAAATGTCCAGTTATATGTGGTGGCAAGGAGTATCTAACTTCCCTTGTTTTATTACATACATATTTAAGGTGTTAATTTCCCTTTATTATTAAGTGGAAATGGAAATTTCTCTTTTAGAATTGATTGAATTTCTAAACTATTTTTGTTTGGGGGGCAACAACAATTTATTCTATTTCATTACCTGTGGGAAAAAAACTTTTGGAGGGGTATTCACTTGGGATCATTACATTGGTGAATGATGAAACTTGGATTTATGCACTTCCATGTTGATAATGTGAGTATTGTAAATTTAAGGGCTGTACAAAATTATATATATATATTCATTGTACAGATAAATATTTTCTGGGAGTCTAAAATAAACTGGCATATCAGAAATAACTGGGATATCTAAAAGGATATCAAAACAGTGAAAGCACTCAAGCAATCTAGTGATATTCACTGGGGGATAGAAAGTCTAGATAAACGTATCCTAGAGCAATAAATATCCAAGTATTTCTATTGGGAATATTTCTTGTCTAGCTGGGTTAATTTCTTGTAATTCTTTCAATAACAGATAAGTAAAATATTTTCTTCATGAGGGAGACTAAGTATGACAGAGGAATGCTTCAGATAAGCACAATGAACTTACTTCTTGTAAATGTGCTGTCTACCATAATCCCAGCCTGTATCTTGTCATTATTATTGACTTAGCTGTTGCTAGAACAGGCACCGCAGATCGATGTAGTGTTGTGAAGAGTTTTGTAATTCATACGGATGTGGTCAGGGAACAGAGTATCTCAGTTCTGCCTTGGATGTTACGGTGGACTGGTGCACTTCCATGGGTCATGCTCTAAATTGACAGAATTAATCCTTTTGACCTTGACTGAACTCCACATTTTTTGAGGCAAATGGCTTGCTATATGTGATTGTGTAGAGACTTATAATCCTGACTCAAAATCTGTTTATTTCAGTGGGATCTGGATGAAAACCTCTACCAATTATTCTAAAAGACATGTTTGCCCCATTCCGTACTGAAAATTGTAATTGAGCAATTTGATAAAATAATGATTAACTGAACAACTGATCTGAAACCTTTTTGGCTAATATTTTTAGTGACGGTCTCTTCAAACACTGTTCTTGCTAAAATTCTGTTTTCAACTTCTCTTTGTTTTTTAAAGCCACTCCTTACATTGGAGAGTTTTCTGGTGACAAAGTTTACTGATACAGGTGACGTCAGAGTTACAGTGCAGGCTTCCTGTGGGAGCTCCATGCTTCAGGACTCAAAAGTTGTCCATGTTTTTGGTGAGACATTACTCTTGTCAATTTTGTTTGTTTGTTTATTTCACGTGTACGGGGTTTTATACCTCTTAAACCAGCCCTGACACAACTGAACCTGTTGTAAAATGATATCTAAGCTGCATCTAATTCTTAAAATTAGAGGGATGAACTGTCACTAGGTAACTCCCTGAAGTTGAACAGTGTCATTGTATAGAAGGGTTTCATCTAAAACATTTTGTTTCCTTTGCTTATTTAAAATGTTACTGTAGTTCCCAAATGCTATATGTATCAATAGTGTTTAAGTAGTATTTTGGTCTATGACTAGAGAGTTTATTAGAAGTTCTAAATAAAGCAGTTTAAATACCTCTGGAAAAAAAAGAAAAGTTTAGTTGTCTATATACTCAGTATTAAAACCAATGTGAAATAATTGGCTTTTATCACAATACATCACTGTTCCTTTGATGTTTATCTGAGCGTTTGGATCAAGTATAGCTCCACTGTAATTATTGAGTAACTCTTCAGCTCTTGTTTCACATTGTGCCCTGGTGTGTCTTGTTGTGTCTTATAATGTGGTGACAAGGCATAATATACTGAGAAAAAAGTAGTGCCAACAAATTATTTACATTTGTATTTGTGCTGTCACATGTGGGAATTGTGATAAGTGAAAAAGCTTCTTTTAAATGCAGAGCTAAAAGCCTTCAGATTTCATGAAATACACAACATGATACATCTCTATTGTCTGAAGAATATTCTGTCATTTTTGCTTTTAGTATACTTACTAATTTAAGATAGTGGTAAAAACCCCACTCATGCTAAACGCAGCTTTTATGAACCTTCTCCTTTCCTAAGATAAATGGACTTAACATTTATGATACCACTTATAAGTGCATCCACTTTTTTAGAAATCTTTAGGAGTATAACCCATCTCAGTGTGACTAGATCAATGACCGGCTTTCGAACGCTGCTCCTGCTCTTAGTGTTGGCCAATACTAAGAGCAAAAAAGTACTGGTCAGGGGAGAAATAAAGAAACCTTTGGAAAAGAAAGTCAGATGAAAATACAATTCTGTTGGAAGCATTGGGGAGGCCAGGTTTGACTCATACATTCCACAGGATCTCTTTCTCTACTTTGCATTAAGTTCCCCAGCTGTTCATTCAGGGAGCCTACAGAGTGAAACGGAAGATCTTAAGGACTGTTCACCGAGGAACAGCCCATTTCTGGTATTTCAGATGTTTTGGGCAATATCCAGAGACATGTTGTGGGTGTACCTTGTTTTTATTTTTTTTGAAGAGGGCAGTAGTTAACCTTTGGTATATCATTTCTGTTCTTATTTTCATAACTAGTTGATGGAATTGATTTTACTTGAAAAAACAGGAACATGTAATGGGCAAAACCCACATGTTTATGATTCAGTGAGAATAAAATCCATTGGCACATTCCCATTACAAATAAAAGAAACCAACCATGTCTGTGTGTTGTATTGTCCTAAGGAAAAATTATTGGGAAGCTTATGACCTCAGAGGTCATATGTAAATGTGCTTTGTTTCTTTTTTTCTTCCTGCTTTTTTATCTTTAGGCACAAATTTGATGATGTTGATGAAAATACAGAAAGAAATTGAGTGCCTGTCAGGAGTGTACTCTTGCTCCGCGCAAAAGTACACAACACAAAGCAGTGTGGGTTCCTAGATACTGCAGCGCTGCACAGCAAATAATGCCAAATATGTATTTTCAGCTTTTATTTCTGAAAAACTTTTTGCAACCTGGTTTGTTACTTGTTCAAAAATGTTTGTGTTTTTCTTTTTTTTCCCCAGATCATTTTCATGTTCTTCCCCTGAAGTTTACTAAGCACCTGGACATATACAACCCCGACATACCGGAGTGGAGGGAAGACATAGGGCGGGTAGTAACACGACTTCTTGCAAAGGTGCTCTTTCAGATTGCTCGTAAAATGTTCCCTCACCGGTCGTAAAGCTTGAAGGTTAAGTTAATGCCTTCTCATTTAGAAAAAAGGAGTCAGTGCAAAATAATAAAGTGAACCTAATGAGCCACATTTTAAACAAGTTTGAGCCCAGTGTCGATTTTACATGCAGACTGTAGATGATGATATTGTAACATAACAGTTGAGGTCTAACACAGCCTAATTGGCATTTAATGCTAAGCATTGCTCTCTGGGATTAGGGATAGATGTATTGGCAAATACTGCTGACTCCAAAACAGGAAGAGTAGCTTAAATGTGATATATTTAGAAGTTATAATATGTGTAATATAAAAGACACATGCTTTGTGTAAAAAAAAAAAAAAAAAAAAAAAAAAAAANAATAATTGCAATGTCAGTTGTGTAACTTTGAAAATTATATATAATATCTAGGCAAACAGTTCGTACAGCTGTTTTTTTGGATTGTATTCTCAAAAGAAACGTGTATCGGGAGCAGTTGAATCCTGTAGGTTAAATCAAGTACAAAGCCGTGGAGCAGTTCTGTGAGATAAGTAGAAGCACCCCATAAAAACTGTGAGCTCTACAGCTGTGCTCTTCAGGTACGCACAGTGTCAGCAACTGAGTGTGCCCACACTGACATTTTGTGAGGACAATAGCACTGAGGTGCAGGTTGATAATGTTTTGAAAATGCTTGTGTTTGAAATCACTTGACTTTCCCTGGATTTACAGTAGTGCGAATCAGGCTCTGGAATTTTGACTTTACACTACTGCTTTTGTTTTTTAAGGTTCATATTAAATGTCAAATTAAAGTAAATTCCCCATTTAAACCCGTTCCATAACCAGTGTCAGTCAAACAAATATTTTACTTCCTTATTAAGTAGCCCTTCAATTTTTATAATTACTAATCATTTGCAAAAGAATATGGACAATTTAATTGAATTTCAGGATCTGTTGGAGAAGGGCTATGGAAAGTGCCCAGAGTGTTGTCATTGGATTTGTGTGACTGTATTATTATACAACACAAGGAGGAATTTGGGACTAAAAGCAAAATTTGCACAAACTATTTTGAAAAGGGATGCACTTGACTTTCAGTGGGGGATGCAGGTATTCATAACAATGTCAGGAAATGAACCTAGGTGCTCTTAGTCTCATCCTGGAAGACTTCTCTCTATCCATTAAACACAGATGGAAAAGTAGCCTCCCCAAGCTAAGGTTAGCTGTAATGAATATGCCCTTATGAATATGTCCTTCTAAGTCTAAGTGTCTAAAAGTCCCACAAAGGATCCTAAATCACTTAGGATTATTTTTTTTTTTGTGTTACCCTACAAATGCACAGCTGTTGCAGAGTTTTGATAAAACTGCATACTATTTCATTTTGCTTCTTTCCATGATGCCACTAAATCTCTTTAAATGCGATAACAACGCTTACTTCTTCCAATCTTCAAAAAGCAGATCACATTTCAGTTAATTTATGCTTGGTTTTGTTCATGTTTTAGCTTCTGATGGAATCCTCTCTAAATATTCAGGATCTGAAGACTAAAGACTAAAAGACACATGTGGAGTTATTTATGTATTTTCTATAAAATATGAAGCACACTGTCCTGTAATTTGCTGTATGCCTTTGTCTTCACAGGAAACCAATATACCCAAAGAAACACTCATGACAGTCGTGAAACCTGGTCTGCCCACAACTGCTGACTTGCACGTGCTACTACCAGCAAACCAACCAAAAAGGAAAAGAAGTGTAACTAGTGATAAGGTAACCAGAGCAATGTATGTCTGGTTAGGACAATCTTCATCCTGTTTTGCAATCAGTGGCTGAACTGTCATTGTCTTTATGTGAAATTAAAGGGTGCTCCCTAACTATGTAAAGATTTCACTCCCACCTGACAATAGAAATGTAAATGCTACCAACAGCTATGACTGCTGTGTTTGACAGTGTATAGACCAGCATAATCTAGTGCTTACTGGTATTAGTGTATTTCTCAAGAATAACTAATTTTGATCTGGTTTTTAAACAGAAACAAAAGTGATGGCACGACAGTCCGAGAAGATCCAGTAGAGCAAAGAGTGTATTTAGGACACATATTTCTAAAGAGGGACGAACCATCTCTGCACTGTCTTCAGAAGCAAATTAGATTTCAGGTCAAACAGAAACAGAACATTAATAGTTGACCTATAATTTGCATCAAGCAGGTAGTTTCTGCCTTTATCAACAGATGTCCTTTTCAATTGGCAAGAAACAAATATAATGAACAGAGGAATGAAAATCAGACATTAACTTCACAGAATCACAGAATCGTCAGGGTTGGAAGGGACCTCTGGAGATCATCTAGTCCAACCCCCCAACTTCTCCCTACTTATTTCCAAATCATATTTCTTCCATAATGAAAGACCTTATGCCAGTTGAGAATCAGAAGACTGGCACTTACAATTTATGATATTCATCCTTTTACTGTGACAGAGAAGGAACAGATCCCAACACTGTGCCTGTACCTTGCAGTTCAAGTCCTGCCAATTACAAAGAACCCTGATGTAGGGTATCGTTAATTTTGAAGGGCATTTTACAACTTTTTGAGACAAGGTCAAAGTATCCAAAGAGCTGAAGAAGTAGGTAAGACAAAGCTCTTCATATTAACGCAAAACCAGTAGATTGTGTTTGGAATTGATGCGGTACGCTTTGGAAGGTCCAAAGGAGTATGTTGATGTTGTCCAAGTATTTGAATGGGTGTCTTACTTTAAAATGCACAGAGTACAGTGTGAATGCACAAAATTTTCTGCTTTGTGGCAACCTCAAACCCTTACTGCTCTGCCTTTGTAATCATAGTGGGAATCCCTGGGAGCCTGAAATTCTGATTATGTTGCAGGAAAGAGTTAATTTTAGTAGGGTGTTTCTTTAGTAGAGAAATGAGGTGCAGCTTCTAAAGGAAATTCTTTCTTTCTTTAGAAGCTGTAACTGGTTAAGTCAACAGGAAAATACTCATGGTGTCACTCATTTAAAGATTTATTACATTCTCTTCTGTCATCGGAAAAGAGTCTTGAAGGTCTTCATCACCTTTCACTGGAAAGATGTGCTTTGTCATGCTGCTAGTGCATGACACTAGCAAACAACACTTCTCAAAGTCAGTGTTGTGACACTATTGCAATGACTCACCAATGCAGAATGTTTTCTGCACATTGGGAGGAGATGTCCCTGAAATCCTTAACTTAGACATTGTTATGAAATGTCTTCCCTTAAAGAGAACCTGTTTGTTCTTCATCTTTTAGATTTGGGATATTATGTGATTTCAGAAGGATTGTTAAAGGCAGTAATTTCTTGGTCAGACAGAGAACACCCACTTGGTGAAGTTTCTATTGGTGTTGTACATGGAGTGTTGTGATGCGATGCTATTTATTAAGTTAGTGGTCTAGAATAGGAGGCGTTACTGATAAACCTAGCCAGCAATAACAAAGATCATAAGTAAGTTGGCAGTGTAGTAGTAGGAGCCCTTTGGATAATTCTGGTTTGGTTCCATTCTGACAAAAGCCCTTTTTCTTTCCAATTTATGCATGTAGAAATAAAAACTGACTGTGATTTAATCTGGTTTTAAGAACACATCAATTTCAAAAGTATTCCATTCTAATCATTGACTCTAGAGGAAGACTCAGTCGCTTAATTTATGCACATCTATTACATGTCTAATGTCAGGTGGGATGAGTCCAGTTGAAAGAATCAATTAAAGTGCATTTAAACTGTAGCCTGGAAAGCAGTGGCTCTGAGGAAGATTTTGGGCTCTATCTAGACAAGCTACTACGTGAAAATTCCCAATGAGTTGCTTTGGCAAAAAGGGCAAGTCAGACCCCTAGATGTATAAGTAAGTGGGTAAGAATTTCAATAGGGGCGTTATTTTTGCATCCTTATACCTCAGTGCAGAAGCCAATGTGTACACATGTTCAAATATTATCATTGGAAAGGATGTAGAAGAATAAGAAAAAAATTCAAACGCTGTTATAAGAACCTTAATTTAGAGAGTCTAGAGAGGAGCACCAGACACTGGATTTGTTTTTTAAACAACAGGAGGGGTGGCAGCACTCTGCTCAGTAAATACCTTGGGGCAGAAAAAAAACAACTGTGAGTACTGAAACAACCATCAATCTAACAGTGAAATAAATAAGCCGGAACCTTTGGCTGGATTCACATGAGATTCAGATTTTTGACCTGTGTTAGTGTAGTTCATATAGGCTTTGGTGGGAACCCAGGGGTGGGGAGAGAAATAACGAACAAGTGTTAGTCACATAAGCAAAAAAACAGAGTAAATGTTGAATGCTTCAAACACCTGCCAGGAAAATATGATGTATCCAAAGTTATGGGGCTCAGTAATTTCATTTACTGTCTGAAAGTCAGATTAGCCTCAAGTAGTGGTCCCTCTTGCATTGTATACCATGAACACGTGAATGAACCTGGACTGAGACTAAGTAACTCTATTTCAGGGGTGCCAGCAACACTTTAAAGGCTGATAATCAATATAGTTGTCATATCCATTCTCTTTTCAGACTTTGGGCAAAAAGATAAATACTTAGGAGCTATCTGGAGTAACTGTCTTGTAAAATAACTGAGGCCATGCTCACATCACCCTTATGGTGAGTCATTCCCCCACCCCCCAAAAATGTAATAAAGTCAGTGGAATGGCTTCAGAAGTTAGATATTCCTCAACATGAGCGAGGATATTTGAATCTGAACTTTTGTGTAGTCTCTGTCCATAACATGAGAGAGACTACAGGGATTTCTATCTATTATACTGCAAAGACTTATCAAAGATGGACACCGTAATTGATAATATCATAAAAGGAGTTGCTCGTGAAGGTTTCATGGATATAAAGCATATTTCTAATTTGGCATCCTGTGGAAAGTTATATCCTAAATTATAAGGCATAGAGTATAGAACTAGCTTTGATCTTTTAGAAAATTACCCATGTTGAAGACACAAGCAAGTAGAAGGAAAAATTCAGACAATTTGTCATCTGGGGTTAGGATACGATGGTATATTTAATGGTTCTGCTCCATAAAAATGTGAGAGACCATATTTTACTATGCTGTATCCGCTGGAGAAAAATAGGAGGAATCTTGATTTTTTTCCACATGGACGGAGGTATATATTTCTACAGAGTATTGTTAAAAATTAGGTATAAATGGAATCCATCCCATTATAGATAAGGAGGTGAGGTAAATTATGGCATACAGTTCATCATCAAATCACAGTTACTTTTCATAGCAAGAAATCTAAAGTGACACCACAGGTTTTGTTCTGATAGTTTAGAAAAATTGAGAGATTTTAATATGGATTATACATTGTGTGAGTTATGATCGAGGTAAACCCAATAGTGCGTGCAAATGATGTGCTGTCTGTCACATACTGGGTAAAGGGTTTGGTAAGCAGAAAGAAAGATTTGGCTATAAAGTTTTGACATTTTCAGCTTTTTACGGCTTGTGGAGTTTTGCATGATTTTTAAATATGGAATTTCTTTAAGATTTCAGCTCATCGTTGACAAATGCTTTCTGAGTTTCTCACCATTTAATGAACCAGAGGTTTTCCTTTTTAGAGCATTGAGTCTCTCAAAGTGGAACGGAGTGCGAGATGTCTGACATTCTCTCTGTTGCATTTGCAGAGAATAGCAGCTATAAAGCAGGCCCTGAATGCACACAACATCAGTTTCTTTCTGAGGGGAGGATACTGGGTCTTAGTGACTTTAGCTGACTCCGGTTCAGGTAAATATATAAACAAAACTCCCAACAGACCAACCTTTGGATGCTTGTCTGAGTTCCAATAAGTTAAGGAGAAAATCTTCATATCAATATATATGTACAAATACACACATATATACTTACTTGGTACTGTTAAATTCAGATACATAAATATATATGTGTGTATAGATACAGAAATATATATGCATGTATATATATACACATACATGTATATATGGATATATTTTTGTTTGGTACTTGGTAACAATCACTGCGAAATAAATATTTCTTATGTATTTCCATTTAGTCATACCTCATGATTTGTATCAGAAGCTTCTTGCTTTTTTCTGTGTAACTGTGACGTTAACTGAAAACCTATGTTATACAAACCAGTGCCCTGAAGGAAAAGCCAACCAGGCTTCAAAGAAACCATCTGTTGAAGCACTTTGGCTGCACTGGCTACCGAGAAAGCAGAGCTGCTTTACTTCAGGCAGATATAACTCCAGGCTCTGGGACATAGCCTTGCATCTCTGCCTTGTATCTCTGATCTCTAAACCAACTGAGCTGAAGCTTGCTGTAGGGTCTCCATGTCGTTAATCCTGTCCTGAGATAAATTACATGCTTTTTCTGTGTTTAAAACAAATGGAAACAGGGTGGGGTTTTTTTTTTGCATGCATTTCCTACATCTCTGGATGCACTGTGTACCTGAAAATTGCTTGAAGAGAGTATGTGTGCATACATGTGTGTATTTTGAACAGAGATACATCAAAATGGTGTGTTAACCAGAAAGTTCAGTTTTGACTTGAGCCTTGTATTAGAATGTCCTGTAATTTTTGTGTATTGTACCCCATAATATATCTTTCTTTCTTATTTCAATGTGTTGTGGGAGAACAGCTTAGCTGACCATAATCAATTTATGTAAATACCAGTGTGATATTTTATCTGTCAGGTCTCTGTAGAAGACAAAGCTCTTTTATCTGTTCTCTAACGTAGAGTCGTGCTACAGTTTTGCTGTTGTACCTCACCTGGTTTAAAGGGCTAACATGCGTTAGCCAGCACAAAAGGCTGGGACTGAAAGAATCTCATGTTCGTTCCAGCCTTTACCAATATATGACCTTGATGAGTTCATTTGTTGTTCAGAGCCTTAGTTTTTCCATCTGTGGAATTAATACATTGCTTTTGCAATGCATGTACTTAAGGTATATTATCATTTCCTATGAAAACTTTAGATTCCCAGAGAAAAAACACTGTCTAAATAATCAAATAGTCAGTTGTTTTTTTTTAATTGGTCCTCTGTCCTTCAGTCACAAGTCACCAATTAATTTTGTGTTGTTGCCTTTTTGAAGAGGCTACAGATGGAGTGAAAAGTAGAAGTTACACAAATAACAAAAAATGTTTCTGACCTGACAATTACATAGAAAAGAAAGCCCAAGGATGTGACTGATCTGAATGAGGACATGCTAAGCTATTCTCTAATTTCATATTTCAGACTCTCAGAGGATTGGAGGAGGCAGTGGCTACTGGGCTATTGTGGTCCTCTTTGTTATCTGTCTAGTCGCAGTTGGGGCTTTTATCCTCTACAAGTTCAAAAGGCAAGTAAACCTTCATCAACAACATATATGTTTTAAGAATTAGGTTTATCCACAGATCAGCAAAACAGAGTTTGTATTTTGAAAAAGAAATGTCTTGAAGAATTGCAAAAAGTCCACCGCTTTGAAAATTGTGTGTTTCTGAACTTTTCAGACATCAAGGTACTGCACTGGAGCTTGCTTTCATTTACTGTGTTCCAAGACAAATAGCAGCAATACGGCAACTATGGACAGTTTGTTCAGCTTGTGTAAATAATATCATCAAGAAAGAGAGCTGAGCTAAAATATTATTCCTGATTAATTCCTACTTCATTACTCCTAGCAGTTATGAATAAACTAAAGCTATAGGGACAATGAGTGCATCTGCAATGCTGATTTGCTTAAAAAAAAGTAATTTTATCAAAACGCGTAGCTCTCTGGAGTTCCTCTTTGCACACATTACATTTTAATGGCTGGGGCAGTGCCACGTAGGATGAGTGATGGAAATAGATTAGCGTTAATTTGACAATAGAGTGTGTTGAGGGGAGAAATAATTCTGGAAGTGGCCTTTATGCGAGATATATTCTCAAAATTGACAAGGGATGCTCTGCCAGCCTTTGACAGTCCAGTATAGCTTTAAGTACACAATTGATTCTAATCAGAGCTACCAGGGTGCTGTGCAAGAATTTTGTTCTTGTTCTTATGAGCCTGTGCTATCATTGGCTACACTCTTGGCATTTTGTATCTCTGGGGCATTTAGAAGCTTGGGTTTTGAGCATACTGGAAACAAGCCTTCATCATCATCACGTCCTGATGTCCTTACTCAGTGAGGATTCCTATTGATTTGTCTCATTTTTTAAAGATAGATTTTTATTGGAAATAAACATCAGTTTATAGAAATGGGTGTGGCACTGAGTTTGTGATAGCAGTAAGTGTAGATAGCATTTAGGGAACAGTTTGTTTAGATAGTCAATAGAGAAAATTCCTTTTTTCCAAGAATCTTTTAATTTTCTCACTGCAGCACCTAAGTTTCTTAGAGCTCATAGTGGCTGATTGCTCTAAAGAACAAAGCACAGAATGCTGTATCAGACTGTCTACAACTGCATAAAAATCTATTTTGCTATTTTAGGTGCCTGCAGCAAGGAAAAGCATAAAAATGGTTGATGTGATGTAATTATATTATTTCAGTAGCAATACATGGAGGATTTGCTGTTTGTAGTGTGGGACCATAAAAATTGTTTGTGATATCTTTCAAAAGCTGTATGATTTATATCTTTTATTAGCTCCTAAATGAGAGCAATTAAATAACAAACACAATTACTGCACGGCAAAAGAAGTATAACATATTCAAGAAAGGAGGAAAAAAATTCTTTTCCTTGAGTTCTTTCTACAATGTCTAATGAACCATTGCTTTATAAATAGAGCTTTTATTAAGGAGGAAACTATAGTACAATTTGCAAATTGTGAGCTTTAATGTCTCTTGCACTTCTATATATAATTTGTGAAAGTCATTTGCATTTAAATTTTGTGGGGGTTTAATTTAGGTGCCGAGTGAGGAGAATTGTGAGATATATTCAAATGTTTCTCAGTAACCTGAAAACTGCTGTTGGCATTGATGAATGACCAGGCAGTAGTATTCAATTTTAGTCCATATCATATCTGTTTCTGAGATATTTGACAGAATTATTTTTAAATATTCCTGCTAAGCTTTTCCAAGATGATATTTTTTTCAATTGCATCCTTCATTTGCAATTCAATCTTCAAGGAATACTGAGCGCCTAATTGGTGCTACATTGAAAAATCACTTTTTCCCTGTGTGCTCCCTGTGAACTCCCCTCCCACCCAAATCTTTAATCCCTTAAAAAAAGTCTTTCCTGTGTTTATGAAGACTGATGGTGAATTGCTGGATCCTCAGGGAATACTTACTTGCAAGTATAGTCCCTTTAAAGTCAGTACAGTGAGTATGTAAGTTTACAAACTGGTCCATAGGGACTGAGGCTATGAAACTGAGTATCCTTTATAGATATAAAGGTTACAGGTTGTAATGCACGAAGGCGGCTTGTCAATATTATACACCTGTATATTAAAAATTAATTTACTTAAAGAATGCCATCAGCAACAAAAATTGTTCAATTTTAGGAGATAATTTCAGCAGAAGAACTCTTTCTGGGCCCTATTGTAACTCAGACAACACGTGCAAATCTAAATACGAATTATTTCCACATAGAAATTACAGACGAGTGTAAAGTGTTGAAATGTTAATACTGTCCATAATTTTTATGTTCAATTCACGAAATTAAGGAGATGGAAGACATTTGGTTGTGCTTTTGTTTCATTTGTCTAAGTTGATAATCAGATATTCCCTTCAGAAAAGGCTTAAAACGAGTTTTCCCCCACCCCAAGTCAGACAAGGGTTTATTAATCTTAGTTTTATCACTACACTGATTAGATCTATAGGACTGGCAGTTGGCATTGGGGCACACACAATGGAGGTCAAACGATTGCATGGACATGCCTTGGACTATTCTCTCTCTCTCCCTCTCTCTTTGCTGGCCCAAAGGACAGTTCTTTACTTAAGGTTAAGTTTGATACCTGGAAAGTTGCAAGATGGAAAGTCAGGGACTGGATTGGCAGGGAGGTTACAGCTTCATATGTGAGAGCATTTCATCCATTTCCAACGAGCAGAGGCACTGTTCAGGACTTGTGATGAAAAGTAGAGAGAAAATAGTGAACTTCTGTGTAGACCATAGTACAGCTTTGATAGAAAAAGGAGAAACCTGTTTCAAACTGCCTGATGGCTCCTGAGTGCCGAGGCTGCTTGTCCCCAAGCGTGGTCACTGCTCTCCCTGCCCAGATTATCTCTGAAGTTGATGTCGTAAGAATTTGGATCTTAATTTACACGCATTATTTCAGGCAAAATTGTGAGATGAAAGACAGTGTTGACAAGACATCAGGGACTAATTTAATACCTCTTTTTTTTATGAAGCTTTCAGGGCAATCAGGACAGCTATGATGAAACTTTCTGCTCCTGTTTGATCTGCCAGTTTTTGAAAACTGCAATACCCAGCACTAAAAATCAGTGTCCCTCACAAGCAGTAAATCTCACAAGATTAGTTTGAGGGAGAGCAGTAATCTAAAAATAAGAGTCCTGTGTAAGGTTCTGTGTCAAATGCCTCATGTGCAGAAAACAAAGAGAGTATTTTATCTAATTAAGTAGGGGGTTAGGGGAAAAACAGAGGCAGCATCGTATAGAGGCAGTGGGATTTTGGCTGATTAGTTATATGCAAAGTAAAAACCACCACAGTCTCATCACTCCTGAAGGAATGCCCATTAAAAAGAAAAGACTAAAATTGTATTATCTCCCACTACTCCAATCAGAACTAAAATTGTAGGGTCTGCTGGATAATCAGAGCTGTCATGACTGTCTAGTTAATGATTAGGTGACTGCAGGTTATATCATTTTCAATATACCGTAATCCCAAAGACTAAGACGACTGCTGCCCTCTGTTCTTATATACAATAAGATGGGAAGCATCCATCAGTCTGTCTCTCCACGCTCCCCCCCATACCCCTGCCATTTTATATACTGGCCTATTTGTGCATCCAGCCACTTCTCCCCAGGAACATGTGCTGAAAAAACTGGTGCTGGAGTCCCTGGAGCTCGTGGAATGACTCCTGGCAATCTCAAGTGGTTCATTGCTTTAGACGAAAAAAAATAAAAAAGCCAAAAAGTCTTGACACATGCAGGGTTTTGATCCTTTGTTCCGAGTAGGTGAACAATTCAGGTTAGGGTTATTATTACCCAGTAAATGAAAAGTAAATATTAAGTGATAAAGAATGATAGTTTTAAAAACTAATTCTAGTCGTATCACACTAATGAACAATGGGGGAAAATTTTCAGGATGACAGTAAGGAGTGAGAGGTGGTATCCCAGCTGCTAAATCTGACTGACGCAAGAGGCAGCGCAGCTGATGAACATGGGTGGTGGGCAAGCCAAGAATCATTTGCTTTTTTTTTTTGCTCTTACTTTCCAAGTATGGAAATCACTGATCCGATGCCTCAAGCAAACAATATGTTACAGTACTCACTAGTACGCTTCAGTTGTTTAAGCATCCAGGTAAAATGGACTACAGCTGCTTCATTTGACCAGAACAATATGAAGCAGCTGGAAAATATTTTTGAGAAATCAGGTCCATTTTTTAATGCCGATCTGGGACTTGCATGTATTTTTTCTGTACCATACCATCTTTACTAAGTCCGGTTCAGTAAAAGAACTCTTATTCCATTCCCTTTGAAACAATGTTTATATTTTTTGTGGGTTTCATCGCCCGTGTGTGTGTCGCCACCCAGAAAAGATTTCATCATCCTTTCAGAGCAAACTTCTATGGTGTGGAGTCCTGGGCAACAGTATGAGAAGACAAATAGCACTGTCTGCACTGTGCAATGTGGAGGAAAGGAAATTTCTATTCCTAGCCACATCAGAGCTGCCATATAATCATTCTGTTACTAGTGGAAGATCTGAAATCAGTCTTTTCTTACTTTTTTTACTTCTGTGTATCAACAGGATACTAGAGGAGCCAAACCAGAGCAAATAGTTAGCTTTTCTACTTAGGTATTTTACCTGGTTAATAGTAGCAAATTCAATTCTCTAAAAGAGTATGAAAATCTTCATCTTTTAATTTATATGCAAACTACTGTCAGTGTACTTAAAGCTGCATACATCGTTTTCACAAATCGCCATGAATCTCCTTCCGCCAAATTTATACTGTTTTGTGTGTATTTCTTTTTACCCTGCTACTATCAAGTGCCACTTGTGGTAAATGAACCTCCTTCTGGGTCATTTCCACAATCTGCAGCAGAACTATGTTATCTTTCTGCCTCATTGACTTACTATCTCATTTTCAGTCTCGGAGAAAAGCTATCTTTTTTCCCCACCTTGCTTATACTACTTTTATGTTCCACGAGAGCAAGTTTAGTCCCAGACCATGCCGTTTAGTTATAAAAAAAACAGGCACTAATTTAATGATCCATAACAATTCATAAAAACTTCCTCAGAAATCAAAATAATAGCATGTAGAAAAGATTTCTGAAATGAAAGAGGCAAGTAAATCAGGAGTGCTTTAAAGCACAAAGTCGTCAGTCATCTGAACATTAATCCAAACATAATAAAGCCAACACCACAATAAAGTATTCTATTTAATGGATTATTATTGTTGTTAGTTTTGTTTAAGTTCCAAGAGTATGCTACATTATTCCATATCCTTTGCCATGTGAATATGTTCCTATTTTTTATACTAAACAGAATCTTAATCAAGCCTCTGGAAAATGAATGAAGTTGCATAAAGGCTAATGAATACTGGCTCCACAAGGAAGGAATTGAAAGCCAAATAAACTAGAGAGTTCTAATGAGTGGGAATCAATATCTCATCCCCTTCCTGCTGTTTCTTGCTGCTGAACATTTTTAAGTGCAAACAGGTTCATGTATGAACTGATTATAATTTGTTAATATAAGAAAGAAAAAAAATGCTTTCTGGAGTATTTTCCAAAAGGTGTGGGACCTGGAGAGCTTGGTGAAAACCATGTGCTGTGATGTTCATTCATTCTGTGCAGAACTAAGTCTCCAGTTCACATGGAGACTTATGATCCTCAAAGCAGGCATGAATATTTCTTCTTCTTCGTGACTGAAATAAAATGCTACAGAGAAAACAAAAGGAACTAAAAATGTAAACCATGGAGTGCTGCTCAGCAGAGGTAATTGTCTCCAGTGATGGATGTGAAGCACATGCATTTTGCAGCTGAAGAGTAAACTCCCAAAAGAAACAATTGCATAATCTTTTTCTCTGTTCTTATAAATGTGCTTTCAATTTTCATATTGCTGATATAAATCTCTTGGGTCAAATTTCATGTCTTGTCATGTTTTCACAGTAGTCTTTTATGTAGACCCAAGCATTTCAGCTCTGCCTACTTCAAACAGTTATATTGGACTCAACATAAATTTCTTCCTTAAGGAAGAGCAAAGCACACCAGGGTACACAAGGGTTTTTGTCTGTATAATTAGGTGTAGCAGCTTCTACATGTTAGAGCAGTAAGGAACGACTGGAAAATTGCCAGAATCAGGCCCATCTTTAGCAAGGATTCGGTATCCACATCCCGTTTCATCCCACAGTGTGGTTGTCCCTTATAAAGAGGACATCTGGCACATGTGTTAAAAATGCCTCTTGAAAAGGCTTGCACTACCATTTTCTTCAGTCTGGTTGAGTCTCTTCCTTGTAAAAATGAGTCAATATGAAACACGTAGAGATCTCTATAATGTATAAAAGGTCAAATGCCTACAGTGTATGCCTTCATAAAACCTATAATATTCTCCTTCCTCCCATCTATGCTCTGTGTTGCAATCTAAGATACTTTCCTCTGTAAGTGTGAGGAGCAAAGGAAAGTATGGAAGAGTCACTGAGTACCTCAACTTTATACCTTCCATGAAGGATCTGTCCTTAGCAGGACTGGGCTCATGAGGTTTAGGTGAGTGAGAAATAACAGCTTAGGCCTTTTATCCTTTTACCTATAACCCATAAAGAAGTGCTCTTAGCAACAATACGTTTATTGGCTATTTGTGAACTTGTGAGGTTTCTTCATTCAGGAACCCCTTAATATGTTTAATAGTATGAGTTGTGATTGTGGTAATCTCTAACTAGTAAGTCTTACCAGAATCGTGAGTTGAAGCCTCAGGATTTACACCAAAGGACACGCCTTGTTGACCTGGTTTCAGACAGGTCCTTCAGCCTGGGCAGACAAAAGTTAGACTAGCAGCTCTGCTCCTTTTATTTAAGTGCAAAGGTGATGTGCCATATGGGTTTGAGATGGATAACACTTTTATTATGTCTAAAATATTTTGATAGTGCCATTGATGCTTCTGCAATCTGTCAAATACAGTTTTGTGAAGGTCCCCTAATTATCACAGAAACATATGTGCTAATTCTGCAGATGTGTTGCAAATACATTCTTCTGAGGTTTGTTTCCCTTAGGCTTTTGGTGGTGGACTGAAAGTGAGTGATTTGACAGGTTTGGTGCAGGTGTGATTGAGAGGGATTTTGTTCTCCATATGACCAGTTTCATTAGCAGACACATTAAAAACAGTCTGGAGTTACTGGCCCTAGAGAAAAAAGTCAAAATTAATTACCTAATGTATTTGTTTTGGTAATGAGGAATGTCCTTCCTCCTTTCAATGTGGCTTTTTTTCATCCAGTTAGTGGGAGGAGAGTGATGCAGAGCTTGGCTTTATGTGTATGTTTGTGTTGGAGGAGCCCTTCGATCTGTTGAAGTGGTCATAATAGTTGTGTTGTGCTGAGTACTTCTTTCCATCCTTGTCCTTCACATTTGCTTAGTCCTGTGCTTTATTTACTCCATGCTCACTGAGATACAGAAAAGAGCAAGAGCAATCAGATTTCTTTCTTTGCGCTCTTTATAAATAATGAGATAAAATACCTGATTTTTGTATCTATGTAATTTTGTGTGTGTGTGTATACACATACCTATGCAGATATGTGTGTGTGTGTACGTATACAGGTATATAGGATGCAATTAATTTCTTGGATAGTTCAAATTAAAGGGAGGAGATCCTCTTCAGTCATCTTTCATTGCTTAGAAATTTCTATTTATTCTAATTACTTTGATGCAATGGAAGGTGCAGTTCAAAAAAGTTTGCTGCAGTAAGTTTATAAGACAGTGCCACCTGGTAAAGAACTTTTCTTCTGAAATTACATTTAAAGACATGTCATCTTCAAAAGCCTAGAGAAAACAGGGCAACCTGTGTATTTATCCAGCTTTTAAACTGCTGCCGCCAGAATACGGAGCAGAAGATGGTCGTTCTTAGAGAGATGCCTAAAAATTAGTGTCACTTTTTTTATCTTCTCAGTGTCTCAGGGAGCTCAGCAGAAATCACAGCTTAACCTCAGCAGTTCAGCCCCATTTTCTCTTTTCTTCTTGTGGTCTGCCCATTGCAATAATCTTTGTTTAAGCACAGACTTTGACAGCGTTGATCTGCTGTCATGCTGATCAAGCTGTCAAGCTGCTTCTTGCAGTGTAGGAAATGGAGCTCACAACCTGCAACTCCCTAATCAGAAGTGTCTGCTTGGTGCGTAGGAAAGGATGTCCTTATGTGCCTAGGCAGATTGCAGGTGAATGCAGCTACAACAAAGGATATGGCTCTCTAGAAATGTTGAAACCATAATTTCTGTTACAGACGTCCCTGATTATTCCCTTTGATTTTACAAAGTCTAATTCAAGTTAATCTACTTAAGAACTCTTTATCAATACTTACTCTTAAGACTCCCAGGCTCAGCCATGGTGCTAATTGTCCATTAGAGCTGATAGAGCCATTTAATAATACGCTTTTTGTTTTTTCTAGATTCAAATCAGGATCAATTAATTAAATGCTGTCTGCTACAGAAAGTTTTGTTTAATTGAGCAATTCCCAGTAGTCCTGGGCCAAGCTCTACTCTTGTCTCCTTCGGTGCTGCCTGCTTAACTTCACTAACCTTCCCCGTCTTCTTATTTGCCTTTATTGATGCCTATTTGCCTCCTTACCCCTTGCTCCTGGCCTCCTGGTTATTTGCTCTTTGCTCCCTTTCCATTCCCTGTCTCCTGGATTTCTCCTGCTTCTTTCTGCTTAACCCTGATGGAGTATGAGAGTGCTATTTGATGCTATCACACACATTCAGTGTCAGCCCACCTCACCAGGGAGATGTGATCATAGAATGGTTTGGGTTGGAAGGGACTTTAAAGATCATCTAGTTCCAACCCCCCTGCCATGGGCAGGGACACCTTCCCCTAGATCAAGTTACTCAAAGAACCATCCAAGCGTCCTTGAACCACTTCCAGGGATGGGCCATCTACAGCTTCTCTGGGTAACCTGTTCCAGTGTCTCACCACCCTCACAGTAAAGAATTTCTTCCTAAGATCTAATCTAAATCTACCCTCTTTCAGTTTAAAACTATTACCCCTCATCTTGTCCCTACACTCCCTGATCAAGAGACCCTCCCCATCTTTCCTGTAGGGCCCCCTTTAGGTACTGGAAGGCTGCTATAATGTCCCCCCGAGCCTTCTCTTCTCCAGGCTGAACAACCCCAACTCTCTCAGCCTGTCCTTATAGGAGAGGTGTTCTGGCCCTCTGATCACCTTTGTGGCCCTCCTCTGGACTCACTCCAACAGGTCCATGTCTTTCCTGTGCTGAGGGCTCCAGAGTTGGACACAGTACTCCAGGTGGGGTCTCACGTGAGATGATGATTGTGACCCAGCTTAATGTTTGTGAAGACACCTGGAACCACAAATGAATGCATCTTGGGTCTTTTTATTGCTTGAGTTCTTAAAAATAGCTTTTCTGTGGGTTTAGGGTTTGGGTTTTTTTTAGTATTGTTCATTGTCTGTCAATCTTAGTCAAGATTTTGTCAAGTCAAGAAATTGATGCTTAATTATTACGTTGGTATGAACATTGTGATGAGGTAGTTAAAACTGTGACAGAATAAAGAGTTGGTATGTTTGGGTTGTGAACTCAAAACTAAGGAAGGATGAGATTGGTCCTATTTTCTGATTCTGGTGTGTTTCGCTCTGCTGAAGCTCTTCTCTGATGCCAGTGTGTGTGCAACACAAAGGAACTCCATCACAAGACTTTTTCTCCTTGTTCAATTTAGGAAACTGCCAGGCAGAAATGTCTATGCCCAGATGCACAATGAAAAAGAGCAGGAGATGACAAGCCCTGTTAATCATAGTGAGGACACCCAGAACATCATCCAGGGTGAGGAGTTTATTGATGATGATCTGGACTCTCAAACACTAGGTAACGCAAGAGGTAACTTCATTTTTAGTTTATAAATTTTCGTAAGTAATTGATTTTTTAATTGATGTTCATTTTCATTTTAGCTTTTTTTCATTTTCTGCTCAGACTCAGGAGGAAGCAAGTAGTACACCGCCAACAGAGGATTATCTCAGTTATCTTCTTTTGGCTTGCTTGTGGTACAGGCTAATGTATGAATGACATGCTATATAGAGCATGAGTACAGAGATAGTACAGTTTAATGTCAGGAGACTTACTTAGACAATTTTAGAGAGAAATTATATTTAGTAGAACAGGATATAATAAGTAACATTTCAATTAACTCAATAACCCCCTGTATTAGTGGAAAATGACGTTTAGGTCAGAAGGATTTGTAGAGTCAATGTTTCCATGATTTCAGATGGATTGTATCTAGATCCATCGCCATATTTGCCATCATATTCCAGTGGCATTTAAAGTTTTCATTATTAAAAACATTAAATTTATTGCTGTTATCCCTATTTTAGCTGGTATCTTTCTAGTATTCATGCGGTGGTCATAAGGAACCCATGAGGGAAACTTTCTGTGAATATCTCTCAGTGCAAATTATTTCAGTGTGAGGTGGAAGTGCATATCCTGGCACCCTGTGGTTATTTTTAATGTAACATAGATTGCTGATCTATAAAGTTCATTTCTTGTAAAATTTACCATTGTGTTAAGACTGATTTCGGGTCACAGGCTGAAAAGTGTAGGACAATGAAAAAAGATCCCCAGGTCCATTTCTACACATTTTGTGAAAATAAATCAGACAAGCGAAAGCCTTTGGGATTTGTAGCAGTAGATTCGTGGTGTAACAGGCAAATGTAATGTCTTCATGAACCCCCAGAAGAAGATGTGTTTTAGCTGCACAGTAGGTAGCCTGGGGAAGGACAGAATTTTGGCAGAGGAGAGATTTCTTTATCTTGGGTTTTACCTTTATCGTTTGTTGTCAATGTCTTTATTTTCACTTGCTGAACTGTGTGCTGCTTCTAGGTTCTTGGAGGTCTTAGCTTTGAGGACAAGGGAAGAATCCAGCCTCCTGCTTTGCTTTGTGTATTTCTGTCTTTTCTTTGACAACCTTTGTGTATGAATATCACTGTGTTTTCATTCAGATTTTGCAAGACAACCTTGATTGTACTCCTGACTCTACCGGAGTTAGTTCCAAAAAAACCCTGGAAAAACAAAGTCTGTGTTAAAATTGTTTGATCAACTGATCTCCAAGGTCTTTAGAGGAGAAGGCTGAATGCTAACAAAGTCTTTGCAGACATGACTGTTAAAGCGGAGCATTCAAACACCTCTAGTAATGTACAAAAGCATAACTTCTTTTAATGGTAGAAAATCCCTTGTGGCCTATTTATGTAAGGCAGCTTGGGATGCTGGAATAAAGAAATGCTACCCTGATTTGTAACGCATTCAGAAATAGTCTTTACTTGCCCTGCACTCCTTACTTGGAGAGAGAAAAAAAAATCTTCTATCTGGGCAGGGCATTATTAGAGTTAAAGAGTGCAAGATCATGATGTTTTGATGTGAAACTTAAGGCAAATGCAGATTTCGAAGTGATTTGTGCTTCTGCTGGGTTGTCAGCACCAGCAGCATTTCCAGCGGAGCATAAAGAGTTCATTTCTGTGGATCATAATCATCCCTATTCCTCAGCTACTGTACAGCTTTTAAACACAAGGCTTACTTAAGACATAAAACTATACTTCTGCTCGCTGTACTGTTTTGTTGCTTGCAATACTTTCCACTAGCTCCGGTATCGCTCAGTACTGCCAAGAAAATATTCCTGTTAATGATACTCCTCTATTTTATCTGGCTAGAGTATGAAGCGTGTTATAATCCCTGCTTTGTATTAAATTCTGTTTTACAACATTGTTTGCAGAAGGTTCCTGTGCTATGGAGATCCCTCCTAGTTCTGGTGAGCTTTCTCCCTCCCTGTCGGGAGATGTCAGTAGCAGCCTGCGCTCCATGCACAGCAGGGAGTTACAGGCCTGGGTTTCTGATTGTTCTTTCTCTTCTCATAACTTTTGAATTTCCACAGTACAGTATTTCCAGACTCACCCATCCACTTTTTTTGTTTTCTATATATTTTATGTTGCCTACTTTATCGCAACCCCCACCTTGGGACTCCTCAACACCATTACCTTGCAGTGACTCCTTCTGGGAGAAGTGGCAGCTTGAACAGCTACAGAGTTCCCCTATTGCTGATGCCGGTCAGTGTCCAGTCCCAGGTCAGTGGCATGTCGAATGGACGCCTCAGGTTCCATTCTCCTCCCTCACCTGCACCCCTCGAGACAACTACACCTTTTTAAGCCACAAAGAGAACCAACTTATGCTGTCACTGGGATAGAAACCCTAGGAATTCGCCACAAATCCACCACCATGAGCAAAAGATTTGCGCGAAAGTGTGCTGTAGGTACATGGAGCTGTTGCACCAACCTTCACCTGACCTGTTGTTTGATAAAGCCACTCTCTTTATGCGATTGACCTGTCCCTGCAATAAAAGGGGGATTTATTGTAAAGTGCCTGAAATACACTAATGCTGGCCTTTTGTTTCTATATTTTTGTAGGCAATCACTCAGGCGTGGTTTTGAGCATCAACTCCAGAGAGATGCACAGTTACCTGGTTAGCTGATATTTACAGCTGAACATAAAAAACGAAAGACTCTTCTCTGTATCGTTTTATTTTTCCCTGGTGATGTCACAAAATTGCAAATATGGCTGTAAATGCTGGTGGAGAGGAGGTTCCCTATCGGTCCTGTGGAAAAAAGTGTCCATCATCAGTTACCGGGGAAGAAGAATAATACGTCTTGTGTTCACTCTATGGCCTGGGAACTTGTTAGGATTGAAACTCAAACTATGCTAGCAAATTTGTAGCCCTAGGCACCTTCAATGCCACCTTCTTTCTTTTCTGTATATGCTCTAGTTCTTCATGTTTATTTTTAGAAAGATTGACTGTAACTTTTTAACTCTATTTTTAATTGAGGTATTCAGCAGAAGGCTGGAACTCTTCAGCCTGAAAAGGTGATTTTTACACACGTGACTAGACCAGAACAGATGGTTGTTTGATCACAATGATATTTTTTCAGGAGGCCGAGTGTTTCTGTACTGGGAGAGGACTGAGTGAGGAGACAAATGCACTCCTAGTCAATACAAGCTCTTAATTTAAACATGTGTGAGACAATCTAATGAATTTAGGCTTAGGCCCTTCTGTGGATTAAAAGAAGTAAAGTCATAATTAAGATATCTCATAACATAGGATAATGCTCTTGTAAGCATAGCAAGTCCTGGCAAACCATCAGCACTAGTATCTTCCCCAATCCCACCCCGTGTGAAAGAAAAACACCAGCTTGATGCTATTTCCAGACCAGGTGCCTTCACTTGTGGACAGTCATTTCAGTTGCTGTTACTAGTCTCCTGATCGAGCACCTCTAGGACGATGGCAGCTGCCAGATGAATTATCCTGTAAACCCCCGCGCTGGTGGCCTGTCTCTTTTTAGATTTCCAGAGTGTAAATACCTCTTTAAGTCGCTTTCTTTGTATGGTTATTTTTTTAAAACTTCCTATTAGGGCAGAGGTGCCAGGTAGGTCAGAGCTCTCCTCCGGGCAGGACTGGGTAGCGCACCCCCATCTCCTTCCCACCTGCACCCTTTTGGGGATTTTGCCTGGCTGTTTGCCCTTGGAGGCAGGGGTGGGCAAACTCTCACCTGACCTTTGCTGCTTGGGTTGATTTGACAATCTGGAGGACCATGAAAGTCTGTGATTCAGGGGTTCGTATTTCCTTTCCATCACGACAGGGTGTCACTCAGTCCCTACAACCGCTGGTCCCTGTTTCTGCAGGGAGGGTGGTTGCGCTTCTGAAGGAGCTGCCTGCAGAAAGGCTTGTGAGTCAGGTCAGAGTTTCCTAATCCCAGTTTTGTGAGTTGGGTCAGGGTTTCCTACTCCTGAGCTCTGTGTCCCTAGGGAAGTGGCAGTGGGGCGAACCCACACCCCGCTGGTCTTTTCCCTGGCATTTATGGAGCCGTGTAGGAAACAGACAGCGGTGTGATTAATTTAAACATCTGGCATCCTGTGTGTCACAGCTGCCTGGAATTAGGATGCTTCTCTCAGCAATTTATATAATCACTTTTTGCCTTCGATAGGGAATAAATAGCTCTTTACCCACTGAATGTCATACTGACGCTAGTGGCAAGCTTGCACACCACCTTGCTTGAGGAGGATACAGATAGCTAACTACGTCTTTCTGAATAAACAAATGGAAAATAATGAATGCTGGTAAGACAGAAACAAACTGTCTTAAAATTATCGTATGCATTCCATGTAGCTGTGGATATCCTAGAGCATATTGTTATCAAATGCAATGGACTGGGATGTAATAAATCAGTGTAGTACTGTAGGCTCTCACAAACCCCACAGGATGTGTATGTAAAGCACAAGAAAATCTAGATTATGAACCTACTGTAAGGAACTAGGTAGAAAAGTTTAAGTGAAGGTTCTGAAAAGTGCTTGCAAACTCCTCAGGAAAATAATTTCAAAAATTGTTCTATAATTTCTGCCTATGTAGTTATAGAGTGCCATGCAAACCGATTTACAGAGGTGCAATGTTCTAGCTGAGTGTTGTATGCCAGCCTGTGTAGAAATCCAGGGTGTTACATGTATCTGAGTCTGGGTTTCTTGAAGAGAAGTGCAAATACAAAATAAGTTGTGCATTGGAAACTCACCAGCTTATTGCCCCAGAGGCTTTCTGTTCTCACCAGCCCTTTATGCTTTTTCTAGTGGAAATGAGCTGGAACAGAGAATGGAATAGTATTGCAAGCAGCTTACTTGTTCCTGTGAAATAGATGTGAAATAGATCTGAAATATCGGGCAGGTGAGTAGTGGATTAGCCTCATGGATAAGGGAGGGGATGGCAGTTCTAGGTTGGGATTGTTCTCCCACAGTTTGTCTGATTGGCGAAGGACACTGTTGGAACTAGGTCACACATCTAATTTATCTTTTAACAGCTATTTTTATATATTTAATACAGGGTGATTTGTGTCTCTGAGAACAGGAGTCTTTTGGAACACCGTAGAATATTAACTGTTTGGTACTCTAATTAACACTTAGCACAATATAGTGCCTGTAATAATGTTTTTTGATGCTTATTAATTTGATTCATGCAGCACTCCTGTGAGGTTGGTTTGTCATGTCTTAAAAACACTGTTTTCTAAAGAGTTGTCAGTATTGCCATAACTGTATTAATAATACCCAGCAGATAATAAAGGAAACCTTTGATTCCCTGGCAAGAATAACTTTAAAATGAATCATTTTCAAACTGAGAAAATACCATTGCCATTTTCCCATTCATGGTGTTTTGGTTTATCTTTAACTGAAAAGTCTCACTAGTGCTAGGTTTTGAATCTCTTGAAGTAGTTCCATGACATCTTAGCGTTTTATCCTTTATATGTATCTAAAATCCTGATACATGCATATACAGAAACACAGAGTTGTTTCTATGCACAAATGCTAGTCACACATGCACACACACACACACACGTGCAGTGTTTGTACATATTCCGGTTAAATTTGTTAGTGAGGAAGGGTGATTTGATGGCTAAGAAACAGAGGATGTGTGTCAGGAACCTGGATTCCGTACGTAGACTTTGGGCAAGTTACTTAACCTGTATATGCCTCAGTTTCCCCACCTGTAAAATTGGGCTGATAGTAATTGCCTACCTCACAGGTGCATTGTAAGGCTAAAGTAATCACTGTTTGCTTAGGATCTTCAGAGTGAGAGAATTTTGTGAGCATAAATTATTAATGCTTTCTTTGTTTTACTTGCAGTTATTGCTGGTATTAAAGGTAGTTTACTGAAACAAGATGCAATTATGTATAAATGTAAAAAATGCATAATCTGAAAAAGGTACATCACTGTTTAAAAAAAAGATAATTTGTTTTAAAAACTGTTATTGGAACATGTTACATGGTAGCATTGCAACATTGGCTGTGATTTTGTTAAGTTACACACTAGTATCTTAAACTTACTTTTCTGCAGCGTTATTTGGTCAGAAGCCTCATAATAATGGGTACAGTGATATTTATCAACATTGATACTGAACTATACTGAAACCAACAAAACTGGCAGTATTGGCCTCATTTACATCTTTCAGCCTTCTTAAACTCTTATATATTTGCAGTTCCAAGAACACCCTGTGCTTTTCAGAGTCTCCAAGCAGTACAGATTTGAAGCATTCTAACAGAGCTATCGAGATTTACAGCTGTTATATTTGCTTTCTGTTTTGACATTGAATGTTTTATATGTCTTTGGAATGGTCCATCCATATAAAGTGCTCAGAAATGCTCAGAAGACATTTAGGGAAAATCCACACACAGTGTAAATTAATTTCTCAAAAATAAAAGCAATAAACCACTGTATGGTTTTATACCCTGTAGAAGAGGGTGATGGAAATGACTGTAAAGAAATAGAAGGTTCCAGCCTGAGGCAAGATGTTTTTATCTCCAATTCACATCCAGTTTCTTTGAACTGTTTTAGGATATTCTCATTGAATTATATCCTTCTTGATGAGTTTTCTGCTTTCAGTGACCAGTATAAAGAGGAGTAAAGTGTTTATTCATGTAAAGTAGATGTCTCTTGACAGACAGAGACAAACCAGCACTTTGCCATTAGTAGTTCCTAGTAGAAAGCAGATTTTATCTGAAATGATTACGAAGGTTAGTTGTGTTTTAGGTCCAATGAGACATCCCTTTAGAGGGAATACTCTACCACTGCATTCTGTCTCTTTATTAGAGGTCAGTAGAATGGAACTGCAGTGGTTTCCATCCTCCTTACACAAGTACGTGCTCAAAGAAATGTGAGGGCTTCTTATTGTTTTTAGGAAATTAAATAAATGTATTTGGTTGCAGTAACTTTTTGATGATGAACCCGTGGTTCTGATATGCTTTGAATTTCTAGTGTTATTTCAAGTTGAATACAATGTTGCTAAGTTGATAGAATTGATGACAATTTCAGTTGTAGATTTTTCCTATGTTTCCTATAAAAGTGATTTGTAATTTTTATTAATGAGGCTTTGGGAGGGAAAAAAAGAGACTAAAATTTTTATTTCAGTGTAGAATCCGTCACAGTTGGAGTTGTATATTGATTGATACAGCTGTATTGGTTTTCCTCTTCGGTTTTTTTTCAGAATTTTAGATGAAACTAAGTACACATTTCTCTCAAAATATTGACTTTCCACCAGGAAGAAATGTATAAGCATTTACCTTATAAATATTGATTTCTGCAATGCAAAATTTTGTTGTGTCTTCTAAGTCCAATGAAAAAGCTCCTTCCTGGCTCATTTTCTCTGTTTTAGTCCCAATTGCACATTGCCTCTCCAACTTTCTTTATGAGACTGGCACATAGCCCAGTCTTACTAGTCTGCGAAAGTCTTCTCAAACTTCCATTAGAATAGCATTTAATTGCCTAGAAGTAGTTACAGGATCTGCTCAGACCATTTTCCTAATGTTAAGTCTATATTTTTATGTTCTTTATTTCCTTTTAGTAGTTCAGTATCAGCCCTCTCAGTGCTATTTAAATACATGTTTATGCCTGTCATGAATATATACGTAATGTTTTTCACTTATTTTCAGGCTATAATCATCAAAGTGACAAATTTTGAAATAACTCAGACCCCCAGTTAGCTTTTGCAATTAAAAGCCTGGCCCTGCAGTCTTTGGGAAATGTCAAGCTGCGCTCTCTTAATTTTTTAATCTTCTTTCCTAAAACAGCCCTTGTACCCGATGGATCACCTCGGCAGCTTTTCTTCCAATTTGTTTGGTAACCTCAAGCTGGAGGGAATGCAGAAGGGTTTCTCAATGTTGAGATGGACTAGAACAGCTCAGTTCCCAAATCTGAATGGGAATGTCATATGGACAAGGTTTTTATTCTTCCTTTCTTTTCAAGTATGTTGCATAGAGCAGAGAAGATTATACATGCCATCAGGGATGGCATCAGGACCTGTAGTGGTACTTCAGGATGGTGTGAAGACTAAAGAATGTATTCTTCCTGGGGTGTTTTTTTTTCATGAAATTGGTACATACAGCAAGTTAGTTTCATGATTTTTAATATGTGAGATCTCATTTCTTTAAGTCTTTGGCCCTGGCCTTTTTCATCCTGTTAAATGGAGTAGCAAATTACTTAAAATATGAATTATGGAGCCATGTATGACCGAATGAGAGATTTTAATTCTTTTCATCCCTTTTTTTTCCACATGTGAGGCTTGTCAAAATTACTATTTTCAGCTAGTTTATGTGCTCGTAGCTGAGATGATCTTCTGGAAGACAGTACCTGAGAAGAAATCCTGGAAGACTTAGAAATACGTACTCTGAAGTGCAATGATATAGCTAGGTGAACAGTGCTAGGCTATGAATATGCTGGACAAAACAAAATCCTTATCTAAGAGCTGTTATGGTTTGTATTAAAATACTTTTTTTAATAGCATCTCTAAAAATACATGTTCCTAATTGCATACTCTTTGTCTCTGTCTCTGTCCAGATTGATTTTCTTTCAGGAGTGACATTTACTAGCCTTGGAAAAAAAAATGGATGCTTTCCCTTACACAAGTAATTCTGTTTAAAATTATTTCCTTGCAACACTCGAAACCATTACACAAACTTGAGCTTTATTGATCGGACGTGATTTCTGAGTTTCCACAGAATTTGCATCTTTACACTAATTTGTTGCAGTACAGTGGACATAAAGCCCTGTTGGGCAGCAATAATACATGCAGCAGTACATGGTGCTACTTAAATACTATGCCTTTGTTGCACATATTTTTAGTGGTATAATGAGTATATTAATCACCAGGAAGGCCAGGCATTCCTAGTAACTTTCTTAGCGTGTCTTATATTTCTATGTATTTTTTGCTAATTTTAGTCAGCTTTTGATACTTATATTGAATGCTTACTGACAGCGTCTGCTCTTGCAGATCAAAGGGCAAGAATTGGCTTATTCTGTTTTTTTTTTTTAAAAATATTAATTCACAGCATTTGCTTATTAATTAAAACAGTTTAAAAAGGAAATCTTTCTGAAATGGTGAAAGAGATGCTTTTAATGAGAATAGCTCATATAGGAAAACAGCAGACTTGCATCCGCACTGTTTTTGAGACATTCTTGTTTTGGGTTATGAATAGGCTGGACTGTGCAGAAGGAGAAGTATACACCCCAAACATCAGTAAGATGCACCTAGGCAGTTTGCAAATGATAAAACTGGTTTAAAGGAGAATATTTTAATATACCACTTATGTCCCACATTCACAGAAGGGGATTTAAGTGGTTAAGATTACAGAATGTCATCACAAATTTGGGAAAATGCCCAATTCACTGGCTCCGTTTGCTTGTAAATACACTCCTCTTTGTTTGGGGTTCATCTTTTGAGATGGTGAACTCTTCGGAGAAGAGACCTGCATTGTTTAATGCCTCCAACTTTTTGCTAAGTAATTGGTGACACTTCATAGAAAAAAATGGTCTGAATTTCCATTCTCTTCTGTTTCTCCTTGTTTCTTCACCCTTCCTTTTTTTGTCCTTTTGTTCGTTTTCATTATTGCTGCCGTTTGTTACTCTGCCTTGCCTGCCTCCACCTCTTGATCACAGGTCTCTACTGTCCACTTTTTTCTTCCTTGCTTTTTGTTTTGCTTTATATTCTGTTTCTATCTATGTTTTTATTTGAATATGCACCCTACTATGTCCTGAGTGATAAGAAGAATCATGATTTCTTCACCATCCCTGTCTCTCCTCTGAGCTCTGCTGTATTATCTGGGTTGATGTAGGTCCCCTGTGCTTTGTCTCTTCGCAGTCCTTCTGTCCTGTTTCTTTTCCACTTTCAGTTCTTTCAGTCCTCTCACTTGTAATTTTGGCTCTCGTTTTCTCTGAATCTTTCTGGAACTCTTCCTTTTAGCCTTTCCAGGACTTCTCTCAGCTACCTGTCCCAGAGAGGGCGTACTTGTAGTCTGAGATGTGGATGAGCGTTGTACTTCCTGGAAGAATAATAAACTTATAGCTAGCATTTTCCTCTCTCATCCACATATATATTGACCTTCCTGCCTCTCTGTAGTGGAAAATATGTGTTTAATTGACAGACAGCTATACCCATTATCTCCCAAATGCCTTCTTCTGACTCATTTCAGGTTATAGGGATGAGACATGGTGTTTGCATGAGTTTCCTGGAGCACAGCAAGGGCTGGTTTGCTTTGCCAGCCCTTCAAACTGGCAGGTGCAGAATTGCAGCAAGGTTGGGCAGAGACACCTGGCCAGACCATTGGGTAGAATTTGCATTTCAATATGGGAAATATTGAGCCCCAGGCTAGTACATAGCCTTTTAGATAAATAGTTAACAACCTGAAGCTGAAGAATTGGTGAGATAAAGAGGGTCCATTGCTAACAGAGGAGCAGGACCAGGTATTGTTCCTCTTGGGAGCAAATTGACTTCTCAGGTTTGTGGGACAGGTCTGTATGCAATCTTTCCTGGAGGCAAAGGCAAATGGCTTGCTTTCAAGTTCCATAAAACATGAGTTTAAGCAAAGTCATCACCTAGGTTTGGCAGAATCTTCTTGTTGGGGTGCTTGGAGAAGCTGATGGGGGCAAGGTAACTGAAAAGCTCAGCAGTTTCTTTGTAGGGTAGAGCCTGTGTTACAGAGGAGGGAGTGTATGTGAGAGAGATGTGAGAGGGGAGCACAAGACTAAACAGGACAAGGAAAACCAGGGGGAGAGTCAGTGTTACCAGTGCATATTATTTTGCCATGAGTTGTTGATTTTGTGTTGCTTAAGCCTTGAAGCTTACTTTAATTCATAATGGCCACCATTTTCAGTTGTGTTGGTTGCATAAAGAGACGTTAAACCATGAGCTTAAATTGATGCAGCACCAGGAAAGCACCAGGAACATGTGATATTATCAACATTTCTACCTATAATTTAAGAAGGATGTGACTCACAGCAACATTCCACTTGAGGTACATGGAAAAGAGGTTGCTTCCCAGGAGCCAGGATGCATGTGTGTGTGCTCCAGAGGTAGCTCCAATTGAGGTTTACTTCTGAGATGATTGTAGGGCATTTGCTAATGGTGTTCCTCCTTAGCACAGCACTGAGCTAGGAGGCAAGGGAAAAGAATTATTTTATAGGGTCTGTGTCTTGGATTTATACTGTTTAAATGTAATTTGCTAGAATCCCTCTATGAGCTGTAATTTTATAATATTTAGAGAGGATGAATGGAGTCGGTATAGTATTCCTTAGGGTAAATGCCAGCCACTGGATTTTACTGAACATGTGACTAGAAATTTTAATTTTTAGGAGCACAGAGTTCCTCTATTTCATATACATACCAGACATTTGAGTATAGCTCCTTTTTTTTATTTGTCACTGACAAGCTATGATTTATTTCCTCATGGGTGTATGTCATGGGCTGCGCTTGCTGCAGTGCAGAAGGCTCTGGAGGGAAAACGTAATCAAATGGAGAAGTATACTTGAATTCTCCCCTCTTGATCCCAGTCTCTTCTGAGTTGCTTTTCTCTGATTGTGGTTCTGCCAGTAAGCTGGGTTGATGTCAAAAGGGGATTAACTCATTTTTATCCTCTTGTGTGGCTGAGAAAAAAAACACAAGAAAAAAATTACAAAGGAATAGCAGATTGGAAGAGGTGGGGAACTCAACTGGCTGGCAGGGCGCTTTGGGAAGCTTCTACTTTTGTGCTTTATTTACTGCTTATTTTTACAAATATGTACAGCTCCTGTGATTTACCTTTCCATTAACTATAGATATGTTTCTTTGCAAAAGGGGAGGTGGTTCTAAAGACTATCAGACCAGTGCATTGCGAGTGTGGTTTTAGGAGACGTCAGCTGTCACCCTTCCTCACCTAAATGAAATGATCATAGTATCATTGCTGTGTATTTATGAAGCTGCACTAGGAATAACAATTCACCCTGGATTAAGTATTGGAGGAAGATTTGCAGAGATAATGAGAGTTGGAATGGGAGAATTGTCCATTTTAAGAGTAAAGGATTAATACTGGCATATTTACAGTGCATCTGTGGCTGTTTCAGGTGGGTCCAAAGTCTCTCATTCCAAAGCCAGACAGATAAATCATATAGATTTTGCTGGCATTACCCATGTGAACAAAAGGAGAACAAATTGGCCATTAAACCAAGTTCACATCATAAATTTTTGGCTAATTAGACCTACAGCTCTTGGTAAAGATATGAAAGCCAATAAAATAAAAACTGGTCTTGACATACTTGTGAAGATTCACAAAGCATTTCTCACTACCCTATTGTTCATGTTGAGCAGTATTTATTTGGCATTGCACGGCCAAATTCTAACCTAATTTGTGACCATGCAGTTCCATGGACTTTGTCATTCAGCTTTGTGTTACGGCAGAAAGGTCCCCACCTGTGGTGAATTTAAAGTGTAGCTGCAGGCTAAAATCGGTCCTCACGTCACTGCATCTGTACTCACACAGGTGATGGGCTGATTTTCACCTGTGATTCTTATTCCTGTGGTTAGCAAGAGAGTACTTTGGATAGATGTAAGCTAATTACAACCAAGGTAGAACTTAGTTCTTGAACTACTTGCAGCTGCTTTTCCGGAATATGATCAGCAAATGCTTAACACTGTGTTTCTAACCAGATTTCTGACAGAGGAGCCCTTCCAACCCGTGTAAAGGCTCTTAGCGGGCATCAGTATGCTGTAGTCCATACCTATTAACATATGTGACTACATAGTCCTCTCCTTTTGCCTTTGCACATTCTAGTATTTGTGAATACAGTACATGCCTTTTCCTAATTTTGTTTCAGGAGACCTTGACTTTGAGCAAGTTCCTTTGTATACATTATCAGGGCTCAAGGGAAGAATGAAATTAATCCGTAACTGGTGCATTGTCATAAATGGGGAAAAGTGTTATATGTATATTTTTGTAAATATGTAACATTTAATGGCAGTTTTGTAGTGACGTGCTGTTTTTGAGAAAAAAAATCAAATATATGTTTGAATATGCTTAATGTAACACTTAACTGTGATTCAATTGCACAATTAATAGCTTAATCAAAAGTCTTGTGCAATATGTAGTGCACACACATAACCAAGTATCTGTTAGTGATCCACAACCAAGTTTTTGGCAACTTTTAATGATGGTGATGAACTGTGCAGTACAGTTTATCATGATCTCTTTCAGCTTCCAAACATGTAGCAGGCAAACTACTGTATACGTACCTGTGTACTCCACTGCATCCAAAGGTATGCATTTGTCCTGAAAACCTGCACTACAGGTTTTTCTTTAATAAAATTTGGTTCTAAACTACTGGTTGCTTTGTTTTTCTTGTGAAGTATTTCATGAGATTTGTGGAGGGAAAATGGTTTAACCAGTCCTCAGAGTTTGTGTGTATGTGTCAATTTGATTTGACAGTAATTAGCGGCAAACTACTCAACTTCAGCAGCACTGAACTCAAAGGCTGCAGCAAACCTTCATCCTCCTCTGCTTTAGCCATGCCGCTTCATCCTCCTGTACTGCAGCTCAACTCCACTCCTAGGGAAAAAGGGAGAAGTCCTTTTTCCCCTTTAAGAGTGGAGCTGAGCTGCAGTATAATTGGGGTGAGGGTGACACTCTGTGGTGAGACTGAAGCCATGCAACTGCAGTTGAAGAAAAATAAATTTTCTTCTAGAATTCCACTGAATCAAAGGCAGACTATTTCTGTCTAGCTCAAGAATTAAAAAATGCAGCAGGTTATAACCTTGATCTCCCTGTAACAGAGTGCCGTAAACAGAACGAATCTCTGCGTGTTCTTCTGCTCTGCCTGTGTCTTTATTCCAAGCTCTTCCATTTTCATTGGCTTCTTCACACACTACTTGCTCCTCATTTATTCTCTTTTTCTTTATTAACTGCATTGTCTTTCCTTTATCCCACTCCCTTCCTGAAGAGTTGCCTGGGCTGTGTAGAAGCTGCATCCTCCTTGCAAAACTGAGGAGCCTGCAAATCAAAACCTGTCCTTAAGCTGGCTGTACGCAAGGATGGGGCCCTGGCTCTCAAAATCCTCGCTGTTACTGATCCTGGCAAGTGCGCTCTATCTTTGCGAAGGTCACTGAATTTCTAAAGTCAGGATGTGCCGTGCATCCCTGCAATTTGGATATTCTTCCCTGCTTCAAAGCTTTGAGGTGAGCTGCTACTGGCTTAACTCAGATTTAGGGTTGGAATACGGTTTGCGGTAGGTGGTTGCTGCTGTGCAGCTTGGCCTTCCCAGGGAAAGCCTGACGCTGGTGAAATAAAAACTTAGTTTTTTCACTGCCTAATGCCCACACAGGGAAGAGACGAGAAGTTGCCAAGTGTTGCGGCTGTGGATGTGCTATGTCAAGTCCCGCTGAACATCATACTGTAACAAAGCAGCAACATAAACTATTGTCTACCAATTTTTTAATTAGCCATAGAAATTATATTTATAGACTACAATGAAGTTTTAATGGGAAAACAAATTGATTATTTATTCATGGAGTGGGTATATTCTGAGGATCAGAAGATGGGCAATTAGAAGGAAAAATTTCCAAAATATAAGTTTAAATGTAATTTGCTCAGTCTGCCCTAGTTCAGCACTTTCTCACAGTCCCCGCTGAAAGACTTAGCAGCCAGAGGAACCTCGTGGTATGGGCTATATGGTCCTACTCTGTAGGACATCATGAAAAATTGTCAGGATGGGTTCAGAAATGAAGGTCAAGGCTTTCCCTACTTGTGTAACTCAGCTAGAAAACATTTTGATGGTTGTAATTTTAGGTTCTCTAATCCTATATCGTGGCTAGCTGGGACTTTAAACTGCAATTTATCACTAAAAAAGCCGCCTGTTGAATCTCAAGTGACTACGTTTCATTTTCCACATTTAGTGCTCTGATATAAATAAAAGCAAAACCAAAAGAAACCCTGAAGTCTCTTCTTTTTAATGATGTTCCGATAGCTCTTTCTGAGGAAAGCTCCTCAGTTGGAAAGGCAGGAGTGAGAACAGACACGGACAAGCCGTTCCCAGTTCCCATAAATGAGACACCAAATGAAAGTTGCTAATACTTAACCTGAAGGGCTACTTTGCTTCAGAAACCAATTTCCATGGAAAAAAAGAATAAGATAATCACTTCACTTCTGTTTCCTTTGCTGTACTTATCAAAGCCATATTAATTGCTATGCTATTTTGAAGCCTAACTGGTTTCAACATCATCATAAATTATGTCTCTATAATAAAACTTCTGAGTCATAAACACCAGCCAATATTTTTTCCTGTTTTCCATGAAGACACTGATTTCTTTTCCATTTTTTTCTTTTTGTGATTTATGCCTTGAAAGATGCTTTGCTTTCATATGAATCCAGCTGCTGTGGTGAAAATGTTACTGTACTCTGACCCTCACGGCTTTCAAAAGCTGAAGCAAAATGCTACAAATGCTGCTCAGTATATTTTTAACGTGATAAAAGGATCCGTTCTAACCCTTGCCGCATCACACCACAAGCTGACATCCAAAAAAATCAGAAAAAGCGGTACATGGTAAAAAAAACAGGTTAAACAAGTAATAATTCCAAGAAATCATTCAGTGACAGCAATTATCAGTCTATTTAAAAATTAATAATGAAACCAGGAATGAAGCTTTCCACTTAAGTTCAACTCGGGACCGTGTAGCTGTAATTCTACTGAGCTATAATTCTACAAAATCTAATAGGAAAATTATTTCCTTGTCATCAGGAGAGATTATGAAAGAGGAATATCCTTGATGTAATTTAATTATTTCAGTTATCTAATATATTGGGAAGGAATGGCATTGCATTGTCTTGACCTTAAGACAGATGGCTCACTTTAAAAGTCAAATTGAAAAGAAGGTGATACATTATTTTATAGGAGAGAATGCTTTTGTAACCGCTGGTGGGAAAAAATAGTCTTTTATGAATGAAACCAGCTTTATTTATCAATAGCAACGTGGTAGGGGAACAGGGGGAAGCACACGAGGATGCTTACCCAGTACGCGCTTCCCACCTCCATCCCCCGTGGACCTGGACCTTTTGTGCTTCGGAGCTGGTAGCTCTGTGCTTAATAGCCTTAAGTAATTCTTTTCTGCCATGAATTTTCTTTATAGTTTATGGACCTGTATAAGCTTTTAGCATCCATAAAATTCTGTGGCAACAAGTTCCATGGCTGAATTAGGCAGTGAGTGAAGTAGTTGTTAGTGTGTAGTTGTTTTGAGCCTGCCCCATTAGTTTTGATACCCTCTGAGTTTGTACCATTAGTGACAAGGACTTTTCCATGCCCGTGTCACATTCTACTGCTGATTTTTATAACCTTTTAACATACTTTTCCCCTCCTCAAGATTTTTTTATTTACACTGAAAAGCCCTTATCTTTGTTTTCCCTTTTAATTTAATTGTAAAATCAATTATTTTTCCCTGTAGAGGCTTCTGTACTTTTGGATTTCCTTCTTGCTCTTGTACCATCACCTACAGGGATTTATCTACTTATGATATTCAGTGCCCAGATTTTGGATAATGTTCTATAGGTCATAAAGCAGACGATGGAGGTATTGGAGATGGTAGGTGGGTGTTTTTCTTCTTTTAGCACTCATCTGTACAAGTTCTCGTGCACAGCAGTCGTTTTAGTGTTATCTTTATCAATGGGGGCATTTGGAGCCCGGGACGCTTTGTCGCTGACAGCGTATGCTGTGATGTTAGGTGTGTCTTAGTCAGGCAGGGTCTAGAGCTATTTACTGCATTTTAGAACACGTGGTATTTCCCGTGGGCTGGTTTTTGCCTTTTATTTTTTTTAATTATTGTTAGTATGGATATTTTCTGGGACCTAACTGTTAAAAAACTCCATGGTCATCTCTGGGTGTAGTCAGAGCTATTTTGGTGCTTGTAATTGTCTAGATTGGGTTTTTTTTGGGAATTGTTTTCTTCTTTTGTTACACTTCTTTCTACATTTATCTACATTAAATTTCTTCTGACATTTTAATCACTGGTAAAGTTGTGAAAGGTATTTCTGGAAGTCTCTGTAGTTGGCTTTTAGTGTTACTATCCTGAATTAGTAATTCAGTAACATACTGATAGTAAAACTATCCTGATTTAGTAACAGCAAATTTTTCATCTTTTTTTTTCCAATTATTTCAATTATTCTGATATGCACAAGACTCAGATCCCAGCCCTGTGGGATCCCAAGGCTGAATGGAAAGGCCCAGCCAAGCAACTGGAAATAGAGATTTTATGCCCCATTTTTTTGTTTGCTTACCAACCAGTTATTTATCCTATTGGGATTTTTTTTTTTCCTTTTTTTCCAGTAGCTACTTAAACCTCTTTGGTGACAGACCTTGTCAAAAGTGTGTTGAAGAGATCCAAGCAGAATATGTTCTTTTCCTGGCTGCTCATTAACAGCCTCACAGACCTCCTAGCACTTCATGAGCAATGACACTGGTATAAAATTTGTGTTGACTCTACCCCAGTACAGTGATTTCTCAGTCTGTTCACTAATTCTTCACTTTATTATGCTGTCAATTTGCCCAGTACAGCTGTAAAATTTGTGTTTCCTGACTTTCCCCCTCTCCATTCAAAAAAACATATCAGATTTGGCATTATTCATTCTCTCGCAAGGAGCCCTTCTTTATAAAGCCCAGTGCTTAAGTACTGTAATGTGGGGTCTGATGGTGCTCAACTTCTGCACAAATTTAAAAAAAAAAAATACAAAAAACCGAACTTAACATTAAAGCACTGCAATGCTTACAATGTGGGTGGCCACCTGCAAGAATAAACCACAATGGAGTAAGTTAGGTGTTGGGGGGGTCTTTCATATTGAATGCCTTTGGGATGCAACTGGGTAAACCAAATATTAAATGTAGCTTATAGAAAAACATAAAGATGGCTCTTTAAGGCTTTTTTAGGCCATGAGCCTTAGTAGCTTAAGGTAGTAATTTTCTAATTTTTGCATATATATTATTATACTATAATAATAACATATAATACAACTTTTCTAAATATATATTTTTTTATGTAACTATTTTTTTTACAACTGGTCCTATATATATCCTTTCTATACATGTTCTTTCTCTAGAGAAATACTAATAATTTGCTTTGCTTTTGAGGTGGAAGGGTGGATTGAGAACTGGCTAACAGATAGAGCTCAAGAGGGTTGTGGTTAGTGGTGCAGAGTCTAGTTGGAGGTCAGTAACAAGTGGTGTCCCTCAAGGGTCAGTACTGGGTCCAGTCCTGTTCAATATATTCACCGATGATCTGGAC
>VZSZ01001384.1:646346-768718 GCA_013398815.1 Ibidorhyncha struthersii
ATTAGGGGATTGGAACATCTTTCATATGAGGAAAGGCTGAGGGATTTGGGTCTCTTTAGTCTAGAGAAAAGAAGATTGAGGGGGGATCTTATTAATGCTTTCAAATACTTGAAGGGAGGATGCCAGGGGGATGGGAGCAGTCTTTTTTCAGTGGTGCCCATTGATAGGACGAGGGGTAATAGGCACAAGCTTGAACATAGGAAGTTCCATCTTAACATGAGAAGGAACTTCTTTACTTTGAGGGTGGTGGAGCACTGGCACAGGCTGCCCAGAGAGGTTGTGGAGTCTCCCACTCTGGAGCCATTCAAAACCCGCCTGGACGCTGTCCTGTGCAACCTGTTGTAGGTGACCCTGCTCTGGCGGGGGGGTTGGACTAGATGATCTCCAGAGGTCCCTTCCAACCCTGACTATTCTGTGATTCTGTGATTCTGTGAGGTGTTATAAGCCTTGATTAAGCGGACAAAAAGCTGTGTCTACTTGAGACACAGTTCTTATTAGTTATACCATCATGAGATGTTTTACATATGCTGACCACCTTTTTCTCCTGACATCAAGGAGGTTGGGAGTACAGAAAGGAAACCTATTAGGCTACTTTATAATACTGCTTCCCCGAGTCTGGTAAAATGAAATGTATTTTCTATTTAAGCATGACATTCGGTAATAATTTTAGTGTAATGGGAAAAAGACTTAAATCTAGGAAAAGCAACGAGGAGAAATTATGGCTTATCACTTGTCAATCTAATCTGTCAGTCATCTTTATAGATGCTGAAATATAAACTGCTATATTACTAGTTAAGTAGCCTGATAATTACCTCCGTTTGATTTTGATCCACTTTAATTTCTGAGAGGTAATTTTTAATGTTTTACAGTTTTACGTTATTTATTAATGGGGTTGATGTCTAAGACAACTGATGCAGTAACACTAGATAAGTGGTAACTTCTGCTATGAGCTCTAAGTACATTGAACTTCCATTTTCCATTGCCAGGCTAGCCCTGAGACAGACGGCACTCAGGTTGCAGAAGGTCCTCACAAAGTTAAATGGGGACAGAACTGATAACAAAAAAAAGCTAATTCTAACCTGTCCATTTTTCAACTGACTGGCACAGGAGAATGGTACTTGGTTGAGGATGACTACTGTGGGTGTCCTGCTAAGGTACCACATACTTATTATACTGACAAATACCACGAAACAACAATGCAAATACTTCTTTTTTTGACAGGTAACTTTATTAATAATGGTCTTGGCTCTGTCGCACCTACCAGGTGCCAGTCTTTTTTCACACTCTGCAAGACTTTCTGAAGAATAAACTAGAAAGGCATAAAGTTAGTTGAAGCTACTAAGACACACATTTGAAAGTGGGTCTATTTTGATCTTTTTTTTTTTTTAACAGACGTTTCCATGAATGTGTGTCAAAAAACTTAAATACATTGAGAAATACAGTAGAAAGACTATATTTACAGTCAATTATAATGGGCACTGCCAACATATCCAATAACAAAAATAAAACAAAAACTTTTTTCATGTTTCTTTCATGCTTTTTTTTTTCACAGAGATTTTTAAATATGATTTTGTTTTTTAAAAAATACAATAAGGAAATAATTACATTCTTAATATGAGAACATTATTTTACAACATACAGCCTGGGCCAATTAATTTGAAAGTGTCTTTAACAAAAATTGATACTAAATTAAGTATTCTCCATTTCAGAAATCAAATTGCCACAATCATTTCATTAAAAAAAACCACCTTTGATCCCCAAAGTTATGATCTGTTGTTTTTTTTTTTTTTTAAAAAAAAAGCATCATAAAAAAAACAATTAAAAAAAGCACCTGGTACAGTAACAGGAGTTTGTTGAGGAAGCACAAGTGTAACATTTTCTTAAAAGACATAGAAATGATTTAAAATACAAGAGTTTTCCTTTAAAATAAAAGTCATGCTGCTCTATTGCTGAGTTTGCCAGGTGATCCTGAAATCTAGAAATGGTGAAAATACAAGCTCTGTCGCTTTTTATAAAAAATTGTACAGCAATAGTACTATTCAAGAAAACAGAGTATATTTCTCAGCACCGAATGTGGTCTATAGAGAGGTTATTTTCCCAAGGTTTTTTTGTTTTCCTTCTTTCAAAACTTTGGCCGTTATATAGAATAGACATGTCACTAATGCAAACTGCGATGGTACCAATGTACTTATACATCAGAGAATGTACTTATACATTAGAGACATACAATTACAGTACGTGCCAGGTTGGGGGTGAAGGGGTGGTGGTGGCTTTATGGAGCCTTTGCTGCAGGAAGGGCAAAAGATGCTTAATTTTGTCAGCAACCCCTGCTGCAGCGGGCTCTACAGGCACCAAGGGCACTGTAGGTGCCGACGGTGACTGGCGTTTATGGTGGAGCAGAGAGCTGCGGCACCAGGGCTGGGATTGCGTGCGCGGCCCCAGCACCACACGACTGCTGTTTGCTTGGACAGAAATTTGCACACCTGTATCTCGGGCATGCACTAAAACCTGTCCTTGCCAAGGATTTTTTTTTTTTCTCATAGGATATAGGGGGGGTGGAAGATACAATGGGTAAAATATTGGGTAAACAAGATAAGTGATTTGACTTTTGACTACTCTGCATTACTGGATGCGGGACCACTTCTTAATGGCAACTGTTACATTATTGCAAACGTTGACTAGAAGCCTAATTTGCATCATAAATATGTACAGATATAAATTAAATATTTATTGAAATATACAAATAAATAACTTAATTTGAAATAAAAAGCCTAAATGAACTTACTTTTGCTTCAAATTTGTTTCTGCTAATATTTATGGGAACTTGATACTGTTTAGTCCATAGTCATACAGCACAGAACGTGCCCTCCACTTATAGAGTTAGTAAGTAAGCAGATGACCTAAACTAATATAAAAAAAATCCTGGTTTCAGTGAAAACCACACCGACACTTGCTTCCCTACTGTATCTGCATTCCTGCGGCACTTTGTACAAAGCACAGTCCCAAGAAGCAAAGAGCCTTTTCTCGTGTTGGGCCCCACTTCTGCTCTGCTGAGGTCAGTGGGATCCCTGGCACAAATTGCATTTGGGAACAGGACACAGCCCCGTGTCCTAGCAGCTCTCAGGTCTTTCTGATAGCTCTGTGCCTTCAAATCCCACCAGCTCCTGTGGGAAGTCCTCTGGCATCCAGCTCAGTTGGGAATCCCAGTGTGCCCTTCAAGAGTTACACACACCTATTCCTAAAGGTAGGAGAGAAACTATATTTTGGGCCATAAAGGGATGTGATCCTTGATAACTGCTGTCTTGCCAATGTCTGTGGTTTTAATTGCAAGTCAGCTAATTATCAAGACTCCAGCCCTAACATCTGTGATGATCTCAAAGTATGAGTACTATTTTAATTTTTTTAATTAAAGTAATTTTCTAGTCCTTACAGTTGAGAAAAAAAAATCTTGAGAATGTCATCAAAGTCTCTCCAAAGGCTTAAAAAAAACACAGAGAAAAAATTAAAAGAATCCAACTCATCGTATGTTTTTTTTTTTTCTCTCTCTCTCCTGATTTTTTTAAAGCTAATCTTGAGATTTTGAAGGACTTTAGTTGACAATTTACTGCATGTAAGTTCTCAAGAGTGACATGGATGGAGATAAAGAAGAACAGATTTCTATAATTTTACAGACTAAAATGCAAGACGCCGTTTCCTAGTAAACAGAAATGGACTCCTGTCAAAGAAAATCCCCAATTCTTTGTAAAACTGTTTATAAAAGAGCCTGGAAACTATCATCTTTTCAATCTATCTTCCTCAAAAATAATAGCTGAGGTCTGAAAAGATGAAGGAAACTAAGTACAGCAGTGTTCTATAACTCAAGTTTAACAATACTATATTATAAAAAAAAAACCCCAAGTCTGACTGCATAAGCTATTCTGAGTTGCCATTATCTGTTGATTAATTTCAATTACGCTTTCTTTTTCTTTTTCAAAAAGTATAGAAAAGAAGCAGTATCTAAAAATACCTGTTAACCTTTTAAAAAAATCAGGAACAAATCATAGTTCAACAACATGACCTTTGAAAATGACTGGTGCTTCAGAACAGTAATAAAGAGAATGTACTAAAATGCATTTTTTTTCAAAGTATGGCAGCTTTTTATCTCCCAATGACAAAATCATCTGTCCAAATAATATCCAAAAAATGCTTCACGGCTGAGTTGTGTCATCTCACGGTTTCGCACCAGCGTAGAGGACAGTGGCACTGAAGAGCTCCTGCCTTCCTGGCCAAGCAAGCCACACCATTTCTGTGAATACATTTCTTCAGTTTTCTTTTGCCACATGAACAGCTGACAGCAAAGTGACTGCTAACGAGCAAGACTTTGCTCAGCTACCTCTGTGGCAGACATCACAAAGTGAGTTTTAACCTGTATGAGTACTTCTTATCCATGATGATTTCATATCAGTCTTAACGCACCAGTCTTCAGTGGTGTTCAGGCCATCTGATGCGATATAGCTGACATTGCTGGTCTATACTGTTTTAGCAAAGTAAACTTTCAACTGCTACTTTATGCTCCTTTTTTAATTACTGTGGTTGGTCTGGGTTTTTTGGTTTTCATTTTCTTTACCAGTGAAGTTGGAAATAAAGAGTTACAGCTAATAAAAAGGGGCACACGTACTTACACAGCAATACAGTAGAGGGAATACAGGCAAATTAGCGCCAAGCTACCATTAACTTAACAGAATTATAAAACCTCTTATGTTGTATCGCTTGATACCACCTTTCAGATGAGTCTTTTGCAGCCTACGTCTTGGTCCATAACAGGTAAGGCCTTTATGGAAAGTGAGTGGTTTTGCTATACTTATGTTCCATTTTTCATCTCCCATTCCTAGAAGGAGGAGGGGGGAAGAAGAAGATATGGAAAATGTTAGAGAGATCAGGATATTTCACTGATGTCATCAGATCTGCTCAGCCAAAGGCAGCTGAGGTCAGTAACAGTTTTTCCATTAACTTCGCTGGATCCAACCTTCTGCCCACAAATTAGTTAGGGAATGCTACCAAGTATGTCCTGATAGCATCTGCGCGCAGCTTCTACCCCTCCGCAACTATATACGGCAACTATTCCTCTAGCGCAATGCAAATAAGCCATGTTTGTTTTCTGCAAAGGGTACTTATGGAAAAAATTCGCACACCACAGTTGGTCTAAAGCACTCATGTGGAGCTGAATAAGACAGAGGCTGATTTAGCATATAGGGCTTTCTAACTTACTTGCACGAGACAGCAGGAAGCACTCAATAGTTCTTATAGCTGATACTAAGTGCTTGCTTTACTGTTCAATTTTTTATTATGAAACTCATGTCAGACACATGTTTCTATGGCTAAAAAGGGCTCTACTGAGGTAGAGCAACTTACAGGCAGGGTAAAGAAAAGCAAGTTAGTTAACACTGCATTCGTTTCCTGTGTACACAACCCAAGTTGGGCTATTGCTTGGGAAGTTAAAGAAATCACTTTGCCTTTCTATGCCTCAGTTTCTCCACCTGTTGGCTGAGGACAGTGACACCTACCATCCACAGCAAAGCACGTAATCTATAATGCTTTCATCCATGTACCTCAGAGCAAGGTATTGCCATTTCTCCTGCTACATAAGTGAAAATCATGAGATCCCTGTAGCTAAACACCCGGTTAAATCCAACTTGTGCCCCTTGACTTGAGAAGCAGAAGAGTTGAAGAGGGATGGGCTCAGCGTAGGACATCCATACCATACCTACTCCCTGAATCACACCCTTGCAGTGATCAGGAAATAGTGAAGATACGAAGGAGTTGGCCTCTTGCTGAGGCAATCCCCATGGAGCAACCGCCCAGCTGTTGCTAGCCAGGCACTGGGGTCTATAGATTCCTCTCCCACCCATCCACTCTGCAGAGATACTCTGCAGGCAGCCTGCTAACTTGGCTCCCAACCTGAATTCCTGAATTTAATACTCATTCCACAACATTTAAGAGCTCTGGCTGAAAACGGTTACTTATGCATGTACATATCTGTTTCTGCTGCTGAAAGCAGTAATAGCATTAGCTTGGCTAAACAGCTGCGTGACCGTGACACCTCTTCAACCATTGTAAAGCAATAGTAAAGGTCACAGTTGGTGGCTGTTTTAGCAATATAAGAAAAAAATCTTGGGTTTAGACAACAATTTAGTATTTACTTAATCTTGTGGGTTGTTTTTTTTTCTTCATTTAAATGGTGCTTTTATGAAAACACAATGTGTTTTAAACATTCAGTCTTACATTTCAAATAATGGTAAACCTAAACCTAAAACACAGTATTGGTAAAAACTAAATTCCTTTAAAAAGGATATTAAATGTATATTCTCTGTGTATACGCTGCCAAATCTCTAAAGGAAGTCGTTGGCTAAGCAACTGGGAGGAGAATTTTTCTAAGTGTTAAAAAAGCCTTGAAAGCAGTAGCTTCTTTTGCAGGTGCAGAAGGAACTTTGTCTTTGTTTCCATTTCCCAGGAAGGTTCACGCCAGTGAAAGAATGTTTAAGTCAACACTGACAGCCTGACTGGAGCTGGGACACTGAGAGAGCCCCTTTTCTTCTCCAGTCCCTGAACATAAGGAAAATGTAAACTGCTGACATTCAGCGGCCCACCAGTTTTAAAAAGAGATCAGAAATAATCATTGCCATTTCCTTGCTGCATATAACAATTTGGGTTTAGGAATTAATTTGAAATGTAAAATATTTAGATAATTCTTTTTCTTGTACAGCAAGGATATTGGGAGTATTTTACTTCTCTGGGAACGCTAATGCAGACTGTTGTTTTCCATGTTTTTAATACAGTCTCCATTTCCAGCCAAATAGAGATTAACAAAATTACAACTGAAATGCCTTCTGACTTCTTAAAAATATGCACTATTGCTTTCTAAAAAAAAAAATAATACAAATTAAGAGCACATTACAAACAGAAAAGTTTAAAAATCCAAATGTGTATGCATATATGTGTATATGTGCAGTGTATGTCCTAAAGAGTCAATCCCCAAATTGCTGCTAGTTCTTAGATTTAACACTAGATTTGTCCTCCTGCTTCTCTCTATGTTTCCCTCCCGTGTCAGTGCACCTGAGAGGAGAGGGATTTTGGTGGAGCAGCTTCCAAACCTGCTGTCTCCGGTGCCTCGCCCCCGCTCCAAGGCGCTGCGGTGCCCGGCAGGCTCTGAGGGAGAGGCTGCACAGCGCCGGCGGTGCACAGCATCCCCTGCCCTAGCAGAGAGCAGCGCAGTGCTGCGGGCTCACGGCGGCGACGTGGGGGTGGGTGGCTGCAAGCACAAAGCCGGCTGGTGACAGACTCAGCATCCTTCGTGCAAGGGAAGAGCAAGAAGGGAGGCATTTGATGCATTCAAATACATGGGGGGGGGGAAATCTGCCATTTTGAACTCTTATACAGCTCGTTCGTAACACGGGGAAGTGTGCCAGTTGCTGAAGATGCAAGCGCTAGCATGGACGTGAAACCTGTTTGACGCCCACATATTACACTGACATCCATGCATGGAGAGCCAAGTAAGTTCTGCTCTGGGATACTCACGTGTGACGCCCTTTCTTTAGCCACATCTACAAGGCCTGGGCTCACGCATCACTGCAAAAGGCCAAAAGAACTGAGAGCCAGATTCCACCCTCGCAAATGTACATGTAACTCCCCCTGAACGCGGGGTGTGCTGCAGATGCATACCTGATGGCAGACTTTGGCTGCAGCTCCTCGCAAACAGGCTGAGCACAGCTTGGGCTGCACTATCTAATTCAGTAAAATTTCACTCTTAATATTTAGTGCATGAGGTTTTAGGAAAAAGCTGTTAAAGCTGAACTGGATACTTTGAGTTGTTTTTCCCAGGACGGGAATATGCTTAGTAGCTCCATATCCTTTCTGATTAGCCTAATTCTATATCCAAGATTCCTCTACAAAAGAGCTTGACCAACCTATCGTGCCATCCAAAGCACAGCGGTATCAAACTAACACAGCAGGGATTTTCCTGTATGGTATACGCTGAGCATAAAAAACGTACTACAGCTGGAAGGTATTCTTTACACTAGAAATGTTTAGGTTTTTATAGTGCCCTGCTTTCTGCAGCTGTAGAAATTAAATGGCTGGCTTTAATGTGCCTGTCCAGCGTGTAGCACAAATCTACTCTCCCTTTCGTAAGGACTGTGCTCTGCTAGACCGCATTCCCTAACGAACACTGTGCTAACATGCAGATCTAAGACAAAGTGTATATTTAGAGATGATATCTTTATGGGACAAATTAGGGTATAATTGGAATACACAGATAAGCTTTAGAGCACATGAATCCTTCTTCAGGTTTGAAATAAAAGCAGCAAACTATAAAGTCAAACAGAACTGAAACCTATTATGCTGATTTTAATTATTCTTAGTTGAATTTGAATGAATTGGGCTAACTGGCAGAAAAAGCTGTTGATGTCCATGGAAAGGATGGAGGAAATGGTGGGAGAAGAAGGGTGAGAGAGCTCTCGCTTAAGGTACAGTGGGAGAAGTAATTAATGGCCTGGGCAATGTAGAGAGGTTAAAGGGGCTGGGGGGAGGAAATGTAGAGATTAGGATGTGCCAGGAAGCTAAATCATTTGTTGAGATGATGATTTTTCAGTATCTACTACATTTAGATGCCAGGCTCATGCTCAGTCACTGTAAATGTATATAATAAATGAAGACAACATAACAAAAGTTACTTAAAAAAAATCCCTAGACAGAATACTTCATTGTTTTGAGAAAAAAAAACAAAGGGCTGCATGAAAGACAAATGTCTGTGATTATCATTGTTTATAGTTACAATTAGCAGTGAACTACTTAATAAACAAAATCTTGGGCCAACGCTATTACTGTCACCCTTGGTTATGTGCTGCCCACATGCTTATGTTACTAGCAAATTTAGCCCAAAAGAATGGTCATAAAAATCTTATTTAAACTAAAGCACAAAAATTAGAAAACTCTAACAATACAAGAGGACTGCAAATTTCAGCCTGGTACTTGTGAGACTAAATTAAATTAATTCAATTTCTACTTTAAAGGTACATTAAGAGTAGATACTTGCACAACCCATTGTTAATTATTATAATGTAGAACTATTCTTTTCTTGCACCAGCTGGCAAAGATAAGACCCAATCTTGTGTTGTTTCAGAACAACTTATAATAACAGTGCTCTTTTAACCCTCCTCTGCTGCACAGATTAGTGTAACTTTATGAATTTTAGATGGTCTGTCTACACCACAGACCACTTACCTTGCAAATTAAATCTATAAAGGAACAGAGGAATAAGACAGTAGAGTCAAATCTGTCCCCAAAACCACTTGCCAATTCTTCTGCAAAAGGTTCCCCAAAACCAGCAGTATTTATGTAGTAATATAAAAAATTTAGATATGCTCTTCTTAAGGCTAAATTTCACCCGCAGAAGCAGCAGGAACCGATCTTTCCCTTTCTCCTTTTCTGTCTGTTTCTCCACAAGCAAGTAAGATTTTTTAAGAAAGTAAGAAAAAGGACAGTAAAAGAAAACTAGACATAAGTCTTCTCACCTTTGCTTTTCGAAGGACGTGGCCTCGACATGGAGAATTATTTGTCGAGGGAGGTCGCTTCAGAGCTGCTGCACTGTTCACAGGTATTGAGCATTCAGTATCACTGGTGTCACAACTGGAGATTGGAGAGTTTTCCAAAGTTCGGTGCTTGAAAATTGGAGACTAATGAAGAGTGAAAAGCCTACATTGAGTTTCCTCCAAGAAGTCACATGGGCAATGTTTTCTATCTAGACTTAGAACTGCAGATTATTTTTTTAAGAAACCATATTCATAATAATGATGGAAAAATGAAAAAGAGGTTAGAACAAAAGAAAACAAAACAATGTGTGTGTTCTGTGATGAAAATTAAAATTCATTTGCTGTGATTCAACAACACTGGGTGATCCAGAGGAACTGACACATCCCTCTCTGGTCCTTCTGATGTCTGCTTCTGACACAGCATAAGCCAGGACCACCATACTCCATTGTGAATGTGTGAGATGCAGCCCTTGCAAAGGGTGACAGTAACTGAGAGGGGACTGAGACAAGTGGGTCTCCATCACTGTACGATGACTTGGTGCATTTAAATCTCTCTTGCATGGAGCAATGTCTCAGTTCATGCACTTTTACAGTCACCGAGGACAATGAGGTGTCAGCTCTTGCACATTATCCCAAGACACATTGCCTATGATTCCCCTGTCTACCTGATCCCCATTGCTGTACAAAGTACACCAGATGTAGGTGAAGAATGCAAGTATCACAGAAAGGCATTTAGTTTTGCTCTTATTTCCTGGGCTTAATAAACCTTTTGAAAACTCTCAGTTCCCACTCATTTTACTGGAGTCGAGAAGGCAGAGCACTCCCAGTCCGTGGTACTGGGATTTGTGCATTTAAGGGCTTTGCCTACCTGTGGGCTTGATGTTCCTGACTTGGGCTCAATAGCCAAGCCCAGTGTGATGCCACCAGCCAAGGCTTTCTTAAGGCTCTCCTTCACTTCGGTCAGTTCTAGCTCCAGGTTTACACGCTCAGCTTCCTTCTGCTTACACTCCTCTTCCAACTTCTTTAACTTGTCTTCAAGAATCACTTGGGTTTTCCTGCCTGTCATCCACAGCAATGTTGTTACTTCAATGAGACGCTTAAATTGACACTTACGGAAATTATTTTCTTTTAAAAAAAGTAAGGAACAGGGTCTCTAAAAATCAGTGACATCAGAAAAAAGTTATGTACTTTGCAAAAAAACACTTTTTCACGTAAAAAGTTTAGCAACAGAAATAAGATGCTTTCTTTCAGGTGCCTTCCCTAGGTATCTAGTCTAGTTTCAAACCAGTATTTGTTTTGCAGTATTTCCATGTCATGAAAATACAATTAGCCAGTCACAATAAAATTATTCCCATGTTCTGCTCATCTGAAGTCCCCATCAGTGTCATTTCATAGGTGTGTATATATATACACATATATAAAATATTTATATAAAATAAGAATATACACCTGTACATATATACAATATAAATATATATATTATATGTTTTATACCTATATAGAAAGCAAATATAGACATTACAGAGTATTGTTTAACATCAAAACCAAACCTCGTGTAGTGGCATGTCTTCAGCACAGAATACAAAGCTATTTGGATAATTAAGCCTACTCAGGGCAGAAGCTGTGCTGAAGCACAAGAAAAAAACATGTCATACCAGCATTGACTTCAATGGCAGCACGTAGATCTTTTCTTTCTTTTCGGAGCTGGGCTAGCCTATTCCGGAGGGCTTCTTTCCTCTTTAGCAGTTCCTCTTCTTTGCTTTGTAACCTCTTTGCATCGGCCTCCACACGATTCTTGCCGTATTTGTACTGCTCTGCATCTGTATGTATTATATTGTAGTTATTTATGGTTAAAATTAACAGTAAAACTCTCAACTATTCCCTGAGACTGAACATCAGAAGAAGCATGTCATGGTTAGAGAAAACAGTTTGCCATCCCTCTTCCACTGGCTTTTTCTCAAGGTCCACGATTCCCCCTGACTTCTGCAGCACAGCTACAAAAATAAGGGTTAGTTTGTTCTCTACATTTATACAGGGAAGATGAGAAATACCAGTTACCTTATAGTACATTGGTTCTGAAAAAAAGGCCTTGCCTTTCTGCATAGTTCAGAGGAAGGAAAGGAGGCTCCTCTTTAGCTCTGAACCCTTGATTTTTAATTGGAAGGGGTCAGAGGAAAAACTACCTGTTTGCCCTTATCCCTGGTTTCCATTCCTACTTCAAGTGCTTAAAGCACACATCTTTTCTCACCTGACGTAAGAGAATACAAAGATGTTCTTACTTTTTTGATACTTGAGAGTTTTCTTTTTCTTTTTTTTTTTTTTTTAATTTCCCATATAAATGCTTTCATTTCATGGCTCACATCTATCTGTGCTCTAATTTATGGCACAGCCCCTTCTATACCTCTGCTCCAGTTGCAGACTCAAAGAAAATAGGTCAGCTAACAGATCACTTTGTCTGCACATCTGAAGGCAAAGTCAACTAAACCATTCCTGACAAATAGTTGTCAAATCACTTTTAGTCAATCTTTAGTAACCGAGATGCCTTTACTCCCACAACTGTCTTTTCCAGTACCAACTAACCTGCACAGTTCGAAAGGTACATACTTTCTCCCTGAAGCCTAACCCAAATTTGTCTTGTTGCCATTAAATCCATGGCTTCTTAAAAATTTATCATGGGACTAAAAAACCACATTCTTTCCTTCTCTACCAGAAGCTGTCTTTTTTAATCCATATTTAAAAAAATATGATTATAGTTCTTTTTTGTCTTCTCCTCTTTAAGCAAAACAATCCCCATTAGGGATTTCCTAGACGCAACTCCCCTGCCCAGAAGAAACTTCTTTCTGAATGTGCCACTCACCAGTTGAAACCTCCTCTCTCTGAGGAACCTTTTGAGCTGTGTGCTTGTCTTCATCGGTTTATTACACCTTTTCTTTTTCATTAGTGATGAGTGCTTCCACTTTTGACCAACATAGTGCTCTCATGTCTTTCTCAGCTCCTCATATGCCTCTTCCAACAGGAATACAGAATTACTCTCTGCCCTAAATGAATAATCGTTGACCCATTGCTTTGTTTTTTTTTTCCTGATGCCCTCATGACTTCACAGCCATGGGTCCACATTTCATATTTATCGTTCTACATATGACAACCCTTTATCTCGTGGCACGTCCGGAGTACTAATGAGTCACCAATGCACACAATATCTCCCATTCAATGTCTTGGTGGGCATCTCCTGCTCAGCCTCTCAGCCACAGAAGAAACACAGTGGTTCTTTATCTTGTTTGCTAAGACCACTGCTATTTTGGGTATCCTCATGATTCCATTTGCAAGTGAGGTAGCAGGGAGGAGACATACTTACTGGACGCGGTGCGCTTCACACATGACACTGATTCAGATTTCTTCGGCTGGCTATTTACAGTTCTCCCTTTTCCGGTGATCCCATTAGCAGTTGCAGGAGGCTTCTTGCCTTTAAGCTGTTTGAAAACAAAAGTACAAATGGGGTCCAGCTATTCCACTGACATTACAGTCACCCTTTCATCAAGGGCAAAGCTTGACAAAAAGCCCCCTGATCAGGAAACCTTAATAGACTGCATTGATTGAGCTGGAGACGGCGCTTCCTCCAGAGATGTCGTCTCTGACAGCTGCCGGCTCAGCAGGAGCCACACCAGCAATCACAGGATAACAAGGGGATGAACTTCCCATCTCTGGTGGCATCATGGTCTCCAAGTTATTTAAAACTCCGGCATTTACTATATTAAGAAAGCCATTGCAAGGCAGAATAGTTGTACCTTTGAATAATTTTATACAGTAAAGATTCTTGAAACACAGGTTTGTCAGAGTTAATTTAATACAGAAAAACCCAACAGGGTTTGCCACACAAAGATTCAACACTTTTTCTTATTTACTATATGACCTTGCCATCCTTGGGGTGCATGGATTATTTTTTTTCAAAACAATATGATCATTACACATTTTTAAATGGTAGGAGTTAGCATATCAATTTCCTCTTATACAACTTCTAGCTACTCAATAAAAGCTTTTCTTAATTAAAAGAACCTCTCATAATGGCCAGACAAGCTCACGAGATTACTAGAAACAGCACATTTCATGTCCAAGGGGTTTCCATTTGAAGGGCTCCCCTGCCCTGCCCTGAACCCTGGGGAGCGCAACACTGTCCTTGACTAAGCGTAGTGTTTCCATGGGGGGGTGCCTTAGCCCAGCACAGGGCATATGTGTGCCATGCTCTGGTCACCTGCTTCCAAAAGCTTTTGAGGACCAAACTGGGTGTGCAACAAAGTCTGCTGCTGCAGCCTAGGATCAGGGCAACTTATTGCTGCGGTCCACCTCCGATTCTGGAATTCACTGAATTCTAATATTCTGACAGGAAGTGTTTAAAGGGTTTAAGTGAGTTAACACACAATATGAAAGGTACCTTATTCAATGGACCCACTTATCTGACTGTTCCATTTCAGATTAAACTGAAATCCACTCATCTTTGTGATACAGCCACAGGCTTATGCCAATGACCAGCTTTTGGAGACTGGCTACAGGCTTTAGAGAAGGTCCCTGGTGTGGCTGCGAGCGAGGTTTGCTCCCCAAGCTCCCCAGCTGAGGTCTGCCTCTCTGCTATTGAGACTGAGCACACAGGATTTCATTTCTTTTTAGCTTCACTTTCATTTCAGCTGAGGTCCAGAAGCCTGAGGCCATAAACACAGGCTTAGGTTTTTTTTCAGGGGAAGAAAATAACAGGTGGTAATTTAAACATGGTATATACACACTATATACAATATCATTTATAATAGAATATAATATATGTTATGATATATATATTCACAATATATATAACTGTAGTATATACAACATACAGATTAGTAAAATTCTGGAGAGGCAAATTTGCTGTCAGACCCAGGTCATATTTCACTTTTCTTTGTTTTTAAGTCTTCACTGCCTAAGGAGACAGAAAGCAGCTAGATATGTATTCAGGCTAAGTTTGGAAGGTCACATCTATTTTTTTGTTATTATCCACAATCTGTAAATCATCAAGAACTTGTGGGGAAAGCCCTTTCCTAGATGCCTACACTTCCACATCAGAATTTACAACTTAGCAAACCCGTTTCATTTGCAGTAGACTCATGACTAAACTCCAAGCACTTCAGTGCTAAGACTAAGGGACTGAAATAGCCCAAGGCCCTGAAGATAGCAACCAGATAAACAGAACAGTCAAAAATAAAAAGCTTTGTTAAGTATTAAATAGTACAGTACCTGCGAGCCAGATCCCCTCCCCACAGCAGAGGTATTAGTGACAGACTGAGCAGAAGACAGATTGGATGGGACAGGGTATTTGTAATGGTTAGAGGAGAGTTTGTCAGTAGATAACCTATTGGGTTTTCTGTCAGCTGGCGGATAGCGCGCAAAGATTTTTGGAGACGGCAAGTTATCGTACAGGCCTGCGTTATCATAAAGCATTTCTTCTCCAATGTTCCTGCTACGAGAAGAAGGAAAGCCATCTTCTGGTTCCCACTGCAACACATACACTTTGGCAGTTAGTAAACGATACACCATGCAGCACCTCCTAAGTGAAATTAAAACATTAGTAATTCTTTTGACAGTAGCAAGCCCTCGGTGTTTAGCAAGCATATGCTTATTGTTTATGTTTGAATCAAACATTTTAGAAAGGGGCAGGGAGGACACAGTGTGGAAAGGAAGCATTGCTTACATGGCTCATAGCCTCAGTCCATTCTCCAGAGCACGAGCAAACCGGCACTATCCCACCACCCTTGCTGTCTCATAGTCTGCACCTTCCGTTGTTAGCTCTGGCACTGAGGGGTCACAGGCAGCCTGCGTTAACAGGGGGTACTCGCAGGCTACACAGATGAATCTGTGGGATTACATCTGGTACATGAGTTGTTACAAGTAATATAGCCTAACAGTTAGTGGAAGCCAAGAGGGTTTTTTCTTTTTTTCTTTTTTTTTTTTTTTCCTTTCTTCAGGCTATATGTCTTTCCAGTGAATACCAGCTGCTGGTATGCTAGTATTACATTTTATTTGCTGGAGATTTATTATTCTCAGCTAACCAGCTAAAATAGCCATAGGCCATTCCTTTTTTTTTTCTTTTCAGAAAAATGGAAAGCTCAACAACAATACTGCAGTGATTCATTCAATTAATCTTAAAAGAAACCAACCTGGTTGCCAAATATCCTTCCTTAATCCTGCCTGGCTGTGGCAGTACACTACTCATACAAAGGCATGAGCACATCCAAGACCTACGCATACAGACTACTCACCACACATGTGGTCGTGTGTTGTTCCCAAGAGGCTCTTTCTACCATATTTCTGACATTACTAAGACATGATGGAGGACTGAACTTGCAGTCCACTTTGCACTTTGAAACTCTGAATTTCTCTTGAGTTCAGCCTTAGTGGAGGCCTTTATGAAGCAGCCCAAATTAAGAGCTGACATGAGCTGTAGCTCCCCTGCAAATCTGCTTGAGGGCCACACACGTGTCAAACCCTATTACACATCTGCCTACAACCAGCTCTGCAAACTGTAAAGATGGCAATGAACACTGTGGTTCTCTTTTGCGATGAGCAGTACCTGCTGTCGTGAGGAATGCAGCCCCAGGGACTGAGAAGTGTTTGGGTTTTGTTTTTTTTTCAACAGACACCAAAAAGTGCCTGGCGTAACTGAGTCCTTCATTTTGCCAGGTCCGGTGTGATCTAAAAAATACCCCCTCCAGTGAGTATTATATTCAAGGACTTGGCAACCAGTCGTCAACAGGCAACTGCTTTCTAAATGCACGTTGGCTCACGCACAGGTTAATGTAAACAGTATGTCCCACACCCCTAATACTCTGTAGGTGTGAGAGAAGTTTGCAGCCCCCAATCGAAAAATAGGAGTACATTTGGAAACTACCCAGTGGGGCTTTTTAGATAATATACTTTTCAGATGTCCATGCATTCAACACATGCAAACCATTTGTTCTGTGCAAATTCAATTCTTACCGATCCATTTATGCAGGGAACATCATCGTAATGAAGTGCCATTCCACTCGGACAGGCGTAGCCATTGGCAGTGCTTCCCCGATACGGATTTGTAGATATAACTCGCCTGTTCATAAAACTGAATAAAGCAAAATAAAAATAATAAAAAACAGCACTTGAACCTAAGTCTAAATGATGATTCAGTGGTATGTTCCCTGTATCTGATTATGCAGCCTGGAAGCACATACCTTCTCACTTCATGCAGGAAAGCTGAGGACAGTTTTCTTTCTTTTGCTACTCACATGCTGCTGCTAGCAGCCAATATTACAGCATATGTTCCTGTACTCCGTTCTTACAGTGGGGATATGACTGTGTGAAAGCCAGGAGGGCAACAGCTGTAACTGCTCAGTGGCATGTTTACATGGGAACCTGCTGATCTGTGTTATAAACCAGCTTGCCAGTGTCCCATAAAAGTTCCCTTGTTGTCTGCATCGGGTAGAAGCAGGTGTTTCTGGGTGCAGGCATGCTCAGGGGGTGGATGAGAACTTAGGAACTGGGAGAAATAAGAATCACACCGAGTAAAAATTTGAAAAAAAAAGTGGAAGTCATGAAATCTAAGTTAAAATTTCTATAAAAATTTGCTGAATATTTTCTTCCTCAAAATCGTTTCCATATCAGAAGTTTCGGCTGGGTAAAGTGTGCAGAATGGTCCTATATGCTTCCCAACTCTGCCTGGGTAATTGTGCGTGCAAAGTCTCTATATGTTCATTCTTGCTCTATTTCACATGGTGGATCTGAGCCCTCTGGACGCTTCAAAAGGGAGAGATGCAGATGTAGATGTGGATGTTTGTTTGTTTCCCTCCCTCTCCCCAAAATCAACATTGCAGCTTGTTTTACTGCAGTTCTGCAGAACAGGTGCAGGATATCACGGACCACAAGAGGCTTTGTGTTGGGAGCGAAGATCTAACAGTGTGGAAAACGGCAGAATCGGGCCCAATAGCAGTTACAGCCCACAGGGTAAGTTTTCCTTTGTAGTAACTTCTGAAATTGAAGGAGGTATAGAGTGAGATCCCAAATAATTCCTATAGCTTCAGGTGTACGTGAGTGGGAAAACAAAGCTTTCCATCCCAAACAATGGAACTATTCACTCTCTGTCCTGACATTCATAAAATATGATGAAGCCCTACTAAAGCAGAGAGAGTCTTCTATAGCACTGGCTGGAGCTCAAGAATGCTGTGGTTTCCAAGAGTTGCTTTCTTTTAGCTTTGGAGTAACATGGAGTCCATTGAATTTCTCATTCAGAGGGAGACAACCTCATCCAAGTATGGCTCACCTGAGCCACAGGAGACCCGGGCTCACAGGAGGAACGAAGCGGCCCAGTTTGGTGTGAACCTTTCAGGGCAGGGCGGGGGTGGAATAATCATTAGGCAGAAGCTTTTCTTACCTCAAACAAACAAACAGTAAAAAGCCCAAGATAAATTCCATGATGAAAATGTTTTTAACTTTATCGTATCTCATACTTTATTAGACATTATTAAAGGGCTGCGTTTGTTTACTGTTCCTCTTAATAAAGAACATTACTCAAGTGTTTCTGGTTAGTCTGAAGGGCTGCATTTGGAGTGGTTATTGTATTTCTTTCTGTTTAAGGAGCTTCAATGAGAGTGATGCATAATAACCATGTCTGAAAACTGGGATATTCATTACTGACATCTGATGCACCTGTAGTAACTATTTCCATCACCAAAGGAAGCTAAGATTTATCTAAGTATCTGCAAACACTTCATAAGCATTATTTCACTAAGCCTCATTAATCCTGTTTCGGGACATATCCATGTAAGTTAATTGTATTCTGAAAGTGCTAGATGGGAAATGAATCAGAGAAAACCTGCTTGGAACCATTTTTTCTTCAGCCTTGCCTAGATACCTAATGATTTAGATGAGGAAAAATGATGGGATTATTAATGAAGAGTCGATCATTTTGCAAAGCATTGGTCTCAGGAAACAAATAACCAATAATCCTGAAGTGACTGTGCGATAGTCAAAGCTTTAATGATAACTGCAGTTAATCCGGAATACTAATATTCAGGGCAACAGTAGTATTTTATGAACACTTAAATATCGTTGTAATTTCTCCTCATTTTCTCAGAGTAGTTGAAAATCAGCAGACAGTCTAGCTGCTTATCAACAAGCTCTTACAGTCTTTTAAAGACACCAATGAATTTTAACTAATTCTTAATCAGTGAACTCTGCTATTTTGCAAGTTGTTTGCCACTCCTTGCTAACATGTGGTCCAGCTGCATATGTTTTTTCACTTGGCTCCAATTAATATCACATTTGTTCAGAAAAGGAAAGCCAAGCAGTGTTCAGGGGGAAAAGGGTTCCATTCTATTTCTTTCTTAAATGTGGTTATTGCTAGGTGCTGACTGAAGCAAAAATACATGTCAACACAGGATAAACTTTTTGAGCTCTATTAACTTCAAAACAAATATTAACATAAGTTGTAAGCTCAGTGCATTTTGATACTATCAAAATTACGTGGTGTTCACAAAACCGGGCTTGTGGTAATACTGAGTCACTTCGATTTCTATCAGAAGTCATTCAAACTAGATCCTGAACAAAGCTGCTCATTTTCCCTTGTTAAAGCCCTCTTTAACACCTTGCTAATGGTAGGACAGTCTTCTGTTGGAAAACGCTGAAGGTTTTGCCCTTTTTTCTTTGCATTTTCAGTCTGTTTAAAGGTATGATGGGCAGATGGGACGTGTTTCTCTAATGTATTGTCACACGAATTCCAAAATTGTGTGTGGAGTTTCATTTTGCAGGGAGATGGGGCATGATGCCCTTGCCAGCTGTCTTCTCAGGCCACCCGCTTTCTGACCCTGGGAAACTATGGGGTACGTCTGCAGCAGGACATCCCGCCTGTCCCAACTATTCCTTCACTCAGTTTCTAAACAACCTCATCCAGCCAAGGAAAAATGACAGTCTCTTCCCACCAAAGACTGCTTTAATGACGAAACTGATTTGAACATGTAAATCACTATATATGCTAAGTATGCATTACTTTTCTTAGCACAGGATCAGTAATGGGGAATTCACCACACTGATTTGTAATTCAAACAGAGTTTCCACACTGCGCCCTAGACACCTTCCCAATTTCCACCTCCTAAATTAAAACCCAGAAATTAATTGGACTGGTGTGAGCTTGATGGAGTTTTTAATTAATCATAAAGAACTTGAGAAGGAAACACTAAGAATGTGATTATCCAAGACAAATTTGCTATACATTTTTAGTGTACAGCATATACTGACCAGTATATGATGTGCATATTGGCTATATGTACAACAAGTACAGCCAATAGATAAATGTGAACTACACAGCTGTGTATTTCAGGATATTTGTCCCCTTCCAGTGACAGTTCTAAGTCTTCAGGCAAAATAAAAGATTAAAATATAGCATTTGATAAGGAGACACTGAAAAAACAAGGAAAGATTTGAGTAAAGTTGGATGGTGTCTGCATCTTTTACAGAACTTAGCAGGATGCCAACACGATAATCATAAACACATCTAACATGCTGCAATGCTAAAACACTTCAGGAGTTCAATATCTGGCAAAGGGGGAGGTGGATTTTGATAAGCTGTCTTGGCACCGGACTTAACATATGGATATAAATTCCCAGAGTACTGGAAACACCCGGGTAGCTGAACACCTCTCACCAGAAAGTCTGTTTGGCAGCCTGGATGACGCTTGCCGTCATTTCCACGTCAATGTAGTCGTAGTGCAGAGCTCCAGGGTCTGTCGAAGATCCTGTTTCTGCCAGCAGAATTCCTATCCATCTGCCCATGTCTTCAGAGGAGGATGCCTGCAAGGAGAGGGCAAGGGTGTATGTCAGGTCTTTAGTCTGCCACTGAGCTGAGCATTATTTCAAAAAGGCGCATTCTTCTTGGCTGACAAATTGCTACCACATTGTATGAGAGGCTCTGTTTTCTCTCTGCTGAACTCCTAAAAACCCTGGGATTTCTTATTAAGTCTGCTTTGCTAGAAGGAGTGCACTTTAAGTTATGTGCTCATCAGTTATGATGTAACACAACGTGGGCAACCTCCAAAAAAGAAGAAAAAATAATCATTTAAGGCTAGTGGACTTTTAGATTCAAGTCATGCTTATTTTAGCTTTCAATTTTGAAAGCTATAACAGAATTATTTTCCTATGCTAGGCTGGGGCATTTTAGTTAGCAAGACTCCTGAGAAGAAAATGTCAGTGCTAAGTAGAAACGACGGGGGGTGGGAAATGAAATAGTAGAAGAGATTTTAACGTTTTTTGAAAAATCCCAATACATTTGTCTAGATGACGGCATTCATTTTCCTAAGGGCACAAGTACAAATATGAATACTATGAAAATATTTTTTAATTTTTCGTATTTTGCTTGAAGTCACCAATTGCAAAGTTAAACAGTAGCAAAATAAATAATGGAAAAAAAGGGGAAAGGGAAACTGTGACATTTTAAACATTTCATTGCCTCTCACAGTTCCTTGAGCTGCTTTCTAGTTTTTCAACTTCTCTGAACTGCTTACATACAACAGCCCTGGTTGCAAGGACAGGAGACTATCGTGACCTGCAGTTGGATACCCAAAGCGGTCAAAGTGTCCATCCTGCCACTGAAAGCAAAAGGTTGCCTCCTCCTTATTATTATACTTATATTTGGCTTTATATTCTACTTGGCTTTAGGTGTCTTCTCATTTCAGCTTTCAAAATATGATGAATACACCCCCCCAGAAAATCCTGACCCACTTCACACAGATGAAGGTATAGCCTTTGTAGTGTGAGAAGTGTGCCACTGTGTCCGCATGTGGTGTGTCAAGAGACTCACCAGGATGCTGGCAGGCTTTATTTTCTTACTGCAGAATTATCTTAATACAGACACAGACTGAGCAAAAGTGGTTCACGTAAGTAGCAGACAAATGAGAGTTAAGAGCTCTAGAGTTCCCATCAACAGTGATCCATTATTTAATTATTGCCAAGTTATTTACTCAAAGTAATTGTATCCCTGATGTAAAAGTGTGTATAGAGAAGGAGCAGGGATATTTCAGTAGCAGGTCATGGGAAGGTCAGTGTAGCAAAAAGCATCTTACTGAGAAGATTTCTGAACTGCATTAAATCTCAGTTGTCTCTGCTTACAACTCTTAACATTTTACTTCTCCTTCCAGTATTTATTATCCAGCTCTGCAATAATATTATTCCAAAGATTTTTTTTGAATGGCCAGGTTGTATGAAAGTGCTTCCCTAATTTAGCTTGTGGGTGTTTCTACAAGTCATAGCCATTAGCAACCACCACACCTCAAGCACAGCAACCTCCTGCCCATTTCGGAGCAGGCGGAAGGTAAGAGGATGCTTTGAATCCAGTCCCGGGATGACTTCGCAGCCACGGAGAGGGATAGAAACAATATGCGTCTTCAAATCTGTCCTGTCCTTGTGGAAAATGAGTTTATTGTCTTTCACTCTGCACCAGCGCTCACGCCAACGGTTATTTGAGAGCACGTTGAGATAGCCTGCAATAAAATGAAATGGGAGATTTTTTATTCCTGACTTTTTTTGAAAAGAAAAAAAAAAGAAACTTACTTTTCAATGTAATGCTAGCACTTAAACAACTTATTCCTCTTATAATAGAAAGTCCAGATGGATTTTATGAAGACAACTAAATGACCCTGCCCCACTTCTTTTAATGAAAATTTTCACTGTGCCAATAATCTAGAAAAAAGCATATAAAGATGTGATCCTGCTCACGTGCAAATAGCTGTTCTGTGTTATTCCCTGCAGTGGCTGGTTAAGCAGGAGCACACTGATCCCCAAGACTTTAGTAAGAATGGGAGAGGGACAGTGATAGAAAGGTACATACACAGCCAATGTGCTCACACAGAAGACCCACCTTCTCCATGTGTAATGGCTTTGATCACTGTGGCTGACTGAAATTTTCTGGAAAAATCACAGCTCATATTATGTAATTAAGTGGTAAGCTACCTTCTGTAACATCCAACATCAGTGTTTTAAAGACCTACTAAGTGTTGATGTTATACGCTCTAATTTCATTTAGAAAGAAGAATTCAGGCTTGGTTCGCAACGCTTTTAAAGCAGAATTTAAAAGATCGCTGCCGATGCCAATAAGAATAAAATTCATATTGGTTTAAAATTCAAGAAGTAAATATGTAAATATGAAATTCAACTAAACTTTAAGACAAAAGTTTAAACAAAGATTTTTTTTTTTTTCAGGGACAATAGAGTACCCTTACAACAACTCAAAATTTCATGAACAAATTGCCTTTTAAAAGCCCCACTTTTCTTATCATGCCTTATATCGGATACAGTGTCTAGGCATATAATATCACTAAATGGGCAGTGTTTTGTGTTTTTCCTTCTCTGTACCATAGCAACAATCATTCCAGACTCAAACTTTAAATCAAGACAATGCCCAATTTTCTTGCCTTATTTAGTTTGGGAATGAAAGAAAAAAAATATCTTTTACTCTTGCTTCCATATTACTAATGGTACATGAATTCAGCATGTTGTTGCTTCCAAACAGGCTATGAAGAGGGGAACAAATGATATCTTGCACAGGCCAGAATTTATGAAAAAAATTTGTCTTCTATCTCAGGTCTGATTTTCATTTAATCCTGTTGGATAGCTATCTCTTTGGTTTTCATTAAAACCATGACTTATCATTAATTTTACTGGGTTTCTCTTCCAACATTATGGTTCCAATGTCAAAGCTTGATCCAACAGGATACAGCAGATCAGAATTGTGCACATCTTGGAAGGTGCCATAAAAAAAGGAGGATGTGCACAATCTTCTGATTTTGGCTCCTTGTGATGATCACACTCTCCAGCTCTCCTCCCGTAACAAAACCCCATATAGCTGTGCATTATGCTATAATCCTTAAAAATGGAAAACCCTTCACGTGCAAGCCAGCTGGCTTGTTTTGGACTGTGAGTCCTTTTTTTCAGACAGTACTTGTTTTCCCCCTCTGCACCTCTCAGAAAAGCTCTTCCAAACCCTCCTACTTCACTTGAACTAAGTAGGATCCCATGCTTTTCCTCCCACATATTCCTACTTAAAACTTCAACAGCTGACATGACCAAAATGTCTTGAGTGTGTTCCCAGTTGGGGCATTAGCACTTCAGCTTAGTCCAGGTGGTCCAAGACCAGTGATGCTCTAGGGAAAAGCTCATGATGACTCCCAGTGCAGATGGGTTTTAGTTTCCCCTCTAGCTGGGTGTCCCCTAGAGCCCTGCTGAGCTTCTCCCTTTGTTCATGGGAGGTAGAGCCTTTTCAAGTGTAAAAGCCTTCAACTTCGGAGCAGCCTCGCAGAGGGCATTGCACTGAGCCAAATTTCTGGTGGTGAGAAACTCCTGCAAAGACTTCCTGCAATGACCAAAGCCTAGACACATATATTTTCCTACAAAACCAGCAAGTGGCATTCAGTAGAGTCAAATGCAGGCAACAGTAATGGCTGTATTTATTCCATATCCGAAACAATAATAGAAATACTAGGAATTAGTTTGTACAGCTGTGGTTAATGTCTCAGGTAATACAGAATAATCAATGGACTATGAGACCCCGGAAGTTTGAGCTTTTATGGAAGCCAGATGCTTCGGACAATGCATCTGGCTGGACACAGCTTTTCCCAGCTGTTCTTTTAGTTGATAAATCACATCTGTACTTAGCTGATGTATAGACATATATACACACACTTATTTAATCAAAGATTGCTTATGTGAATGATTCCCAAAGTGTGGATTAGGAGCCACCTGTGATCTATGAAGTTCACACTGGTGGTCCATGGATCTGCTTCTTTCTCATTGGGTGGGCATCTATCACACCTCATACACCGATGGGTTCTGGCTAATCACAGATTTCTGGGTTTCCCAAAGTTTTCCTAGTCAAAGGGGAAAAGGCAAATCCAAATTCAGAATCTGGTGCAAATACTTCACAGCTTTCTTTCTATGGAAATCTTTTTTTGGAAGGGACTGGGAGAAGGGTGGGTTCAACCTTATTCATATATGGAAGTGTTACTTAATACAGGAGCACCAGAAGGCAAACAGGAGAATGTAAATACATTGCATTGTTTGAAAATACCAGCGCTGTGAGGACATCAGCTAAGTGCATTGCACAAAATCCTACATTTTGAGCAAATATTAACAGCTAAGATACAAAACATAAGCATTTTCTGCATATCTTTTTATATACTTCCTTGGTGCTGCCAAGCATTACAGCTGTCGTATGGAGTGATCAACATTAAGAGTTAAAACAGCTCACTAGAAATTTGTTAACTTCATTTAAGTCTTGCCCAATATGTACCACTTTAGGAACCCACAATGAAACACAAATCACTTTGGCTGAGGCTGGTCGACTGCTGTCTTGATTGCTATCCCATAAAACCTCACCACAATCCATCATAAAAGACTTGATCCCTTCCCAAGAACCTTCTTCTAATTCCTAGCCTAAATTTATTTCATAGTCCAGCCTATATTCATTTTATACACATTTGTTTGAAAATAGCTCTTGTTCCTTTCTGCTTTTTGTCCACGTTTCTTTTCCCCCTCACCTTTGCAAAGAGCAAAGATATTCCTTCTGAGCCTGTGCTAACATTTTCTTTGAAAAGTCAAGTTCTCTTAGTCTCTTTTCAAATTATAAGCTCTTGATTACTCCTTTTACAGACTCTGATGTTGGGGGAAGAATTATAGCAGCAAAAGCGATTTAGGAGGAATTTCTAGGCTAGATTTTATAAAGTTTTAATCACAGTGTGCTTTAAAGACTCAAGGAGAGAAATCACTTACCACACGTTGGAACATCTTCTTCAGCTGATGAGGTCTGTTCATCTGTTGATGGTTTTTTCTTTCCTAAACCAATGATCTTCGTTATTTTTTTCCCTGTTACTTTAGTCACAGTGCCCTTGGCTTCTGATTTTGAACTTTTTTTCCTCTTCACTATTAAGAAAGCAGAAGTGTGTATTTTAGTGTGTTTAAATTAAACAATGAATAGAGACAACCCGAATAAAAATAGTAGTTCAGACAAACAAGCCTGTGCAAGATGAACATTTGTACAGAAGTTGCAGACTGCAATGAGATAAACATTATATGCCCTCTTTAAAATGGATGCCTATAAATAACCTCTGTGCTATAAAAATCATGGAATTCAGAAGGATAAGAAAAACAAAAATCAAGCTAATTTAATTTAATCTAACCATAGAATCATAGAATTATTTAGGTTGGAAAGGACCTTTAAGATCATCAAGTCCAACTATTAACCTAGCGCTGCCAAGTCCGCCACTAAACCATGTCCCTAAGCACCACATCTGCACGTCTTTTAAATACCTCCAGGGATGGTGACTCAACCACTTCCCTGGGCAGCCTGTTCCAATGCTTGATAACACTTTCAGTGAAGAAATTTTTCCTAATATCCACCCTATACCTCCCCTGGCACAATTTGAGGCCATTTCCTCTTGTCCTGTCACTTGTTGCTTGGGAAGAGAGACAGGACAACCACCTCTCTACAACCTCCTTTCAGGTAGTTGTAGAAAGCGATAAGGTCTCCCCTCAGCCTCCTTTTCTCCAGGCTAAACAACCCCAGTTCCCCCAGCTGCTCCTCATAAGACTTGTTCTCCAGACACTGTTCACCAGTTTTGCTGCCCTTCTTTGGACATGCTTCAGCACCTCAACAGCTTTCTTGTCATGAGGGGCCCAGAACTGAACACAATATTCAAGGTGCAGTCTCACCAGTGCTGAGTACAGGGGGACAATCACTTCCCTAGTCCTGCTGGCCACACTGTTTCTGATACATCCCAGGATCCTGTTGGCCTTCTTGGCCACCTGGGCACACTGCTGGCTCATATTCAGCTGGCTGTCAACCAACACAACCAGGTTGTCTTCTGCTGGGCAGCTTTCCACTCACTCTTCCCCAAGCCTGTAGCGCTACATGGGGTTGTTGTGACCCAAGTGCAGGACCCAACACTTGGCCTTGAACCTCATACCACTGGCCTCAGCCCATTGATCCAGCCTGTCCACATCCCTCTGTGAAACCATCCTACCCTCAAGCAGATCAACACTCCTGTCCAACTTGGTGTTGTCTGCAAACTTACTGAGGGTGCACTCAATCTCCTTGTCCAGATCATCAATAAAGATATTAAAGAGAACTGGCCCCAGTACTGAGCCCTGGGGAACACCACTTGTGACCAGCCACCAACTGAATTTAACTCCATTCACCACAAGTCGTTGGGCCCTGCCATCCAGCCATTTTTTTAACCCAGCAAAGAGTACGCCTGCTTAAGCCATGAGCAACCAGTTTCTCCTGGAGGATGTTGTGGGAAACTGGGTCAAAGGCTTTACTAAAGTCCAGGTAAACAACATCCACAGCCCTTCCCTCATCCAGTAAGCTGGTTACCTTGTCATAGAAGGAGATCAGGTTAGTCAAGCAAGACCTGCCTTTCATAAACCCATGCTGGCTGGGCCTGATCACCTGGTTGTCCTGTACATGCCATGTGATGACACTCAAGATGACCTGCTCCATAACCTTCCCTGGCACCGAAGTCAGACTGACAGGCTTGTAGTTCCTCAGATCCTCCTGGCCCTTCTTGTAGATGGACATCACATTTGCTAACCTCCAGTCAACTGGGAACCCCCGGTTGGCCAGGACCGCTGACAGATGATGGAAAGTGGCCTGGTAAGCACTTCTGCCAGCTCCCTCAGTACCCTTGGGTGGATCCCACCCAGTCCCATAGAATTGCGTGTGTCTAAGTGGTGTAGCAGGTTGCTAACTATTTCCCCTTGGATTATGAGGGCTTCATTCTGCTCCCTGTCCCTGTCTCACAGCTCAGGGGGCTGGGTGCCCAAAGAACAACTGGTCTTACTATTAAAGACTGAGGCAAAGAAGGCATTAAGTACCTCAGCCTTTTCCTCATTCTTGGACACTACATTTCCCCCCATATCCAATAGAGGATGGAGATTCTCCTTTTGTTTTTCATGTATTTACAGAAACATTTTTTTACTGTCTTTTACAGCAGTAGCCAGTTTAAGTTCTAGTTGGGCTTTGGACCTTCTAATTTTCTCCCTGCATAACCTCACGACCACCTTGTAGTCCTCCTGAGCTGCCTGCCCCTTCTTCCAGAGGTTGTAAGATCTCTTTTGTCCCCTGAGATCCAGCCAAACCTCCCTGTTCAGCCAGGCCAGTCTTCTTCCTCCATGGCTTGTCTTCCGGCACATGGGGACGGCCTGCTCCTGTGACTTTAAGATTTCCTTCTTGAAGAATGTCCAGTCTTTCTGGACCCTTTGCCCTTCAGGACCGCCTCTCAAGTAAGCCTGTCAACAGTTCTGCTGACCCACCTCCTTACTTCTCCAAGAATCAAAAACTCCATCGTTTTGTGGTCGCTACGCCCAAGACGGCCTCCAGCCGTCACATCACCCAAAAATCCTTCTCTGTTCACAAACAACAAGTCCAGCGGAGCACCCTCCCTAGTTGGCTCACTCACCAGCTGTGTCAGGAAGTTATTTTCCACACACTCTGGGAACCTCCTACACTGTTTCCTCTCTGCTATATTGTATTTTCAGCAGACACATGGTAAGTTGAAGTCCCCCATGAGAACAAAGGCTAGCAACTGTGAGACTTCTTTCAGCTGTTTATAGAATATTTAATCTCCCTCTTGATTCTGGTTGGGAAGTTTTTAACAGACTCGCACCATGATATCCACCTTGTTGGCCTTTCCCCTGATTATTACGCATAAACACTTAACCCTCTTGCCACCACCATTAAGCTCTAGACAAAACACTCCCTAACATACAGACTACCCCACCACCTCTACTTCCTTGCCTATCCATTCTGAAGAGTTTATAGCCGTCCATTGCAGCACTCCAGTTGTGTGAGTCATCCCACCATGCTTCCATGATGGCGACTATAATCATAATTTTCCTGCTGCACAATGGTTTCTAGCTCCTCTTGTTTGTTGCCCATGCTGTATGCATTGGTGTAGAGGCACTTCAGCTGGGCTGTTGGCCATGTCACCCTCTTAGAGGAGCACCCCTTAAATCCTTTGAAGTATTTCCCTAGTGTTTACTTGTTGGCTCCTACTACCTCAGGAGACACTGGCTCGTCTCCGTAAGAGATGACGTGCACTTGAAGAAGTGAGCTGCAGTGTAGCCGGCTGTAATCAAGCTGAAAGTCTCTTTCCACACCGGTCATCGTCTCATTTATCAGTATGACTGACCTGTCTGCATATAAATTTAGCTCATACACACAAGAATAAAAATCCAGTCAGACGATCCCTCATTGTTCCTAAACATTTATCTCAAAATACTTCAACAATTAAGTATACAACACAGACAGCCTATGCTTGCCTAGCAAAAATGACCCTGCCATGTACAATTAGGTTAAGGTATCTTACCACAATGGGCCTTTTAGACAAGACTTACAAATGAAATACTAACAATTCAATTAGTGGAATCAGTATAAGCATTCAGTGCTTAGAAATTGGCACTTTTTGTGATCACGCAGGCTTGAAAGAAAAAGCTCTGCTGAAAAGTGGTATTTTGCTAACATCCAGTGTGTGCTTCCTTTAACTTAATATGATACTAGTAATATTACAGCTCTGTGCACTGAGACATGTTGAACTGCTGAAAAGTAACATGGCGAGGACTATGGTTACAATTTTTAAAAGGGTCTACCTGACTAAAATTCTAACAAACTTGTTGAAAAATTAAAAAAGTTTCTAAGAGTAAATAGAATCAGAAAAGAAGACCCTTTAGTTGCAAAACAAAACAAAAAAAATGAAATTAACTTTTAGAAGTCACATTAAGCCTAATTGGGATTCCATCAACAGAGCTGCTGTAAGTTTATCCCTGACATATCAATTCCCTTTGCAACAGTGAACATTTAGTGGTTATGGACTTGTGTAAACTGAGGAAAAAAAAAAAGAACAAAATGTTCACAGGAAAAAAGACTATACGAATTGATGAACTGGGAAGAAAAATGCACAGACATAGAGAAGCAGTTTGGGACTCACAATGGGATAGTTTATCATATTTAGTTTAATTGTTAGCAATCATGGAACATTATTTAGAAATTGCGTCTGTAGCCAAGACTGTACAAATCTGTCACCTGCTGCATGTGGCGCTGAGGGGAAAAGGCAGCTTTTCAGGCACGGATTGCTGTTCACCAGCAAACTCCAATGCAGCAACACACATGTGAAGGCAAAGGTCTAATTCTCTTTTCCTAAGGGAGGGGTGTTCACAACTTATATTGTGCTCTCTAAACATGCATCAAGCTCCCATGTTAAAGGGACGAAGGCCACCTGTCCCGTCTGCTCATGTCACCCCCTGCCCGAGGGAAGACCCAAAGGCAGCACCTGCCCCCAGACGGGTTTCTGCCCCACGCAACAGCGGCCAATGCCCGATTGCGGCTGTTGAGTCGGAAGGAGATGAAAAGCATAGAAAATAGCCAGAGACTGAGAAAAATTCATCTCTCTGAGACAGAAGCCCAAAGGAACCATTCTCAGCAGCGCAAACAGGCAGTGGAATAAGCCCATTTCAATGGGGTTTTTTGTTTGTTTTCCTGGTCTATCTTCCTTTCACACTGCTGTTTTATTCTGCAGAACTGAGAGGCAGCAGAAATAAGGCCTTCATGACTTAATCTTTTCGAGTCTAAAGAATAAACTCGTTGCCTGACTGCCAGTGATTTTTTGTCACAAAAGTCTTTTCTTTTCATTTCTTTCCCCACAGCAAAACTAGCAGCTGGCTAAGAGCGGAGCAGAGGCTGGCTGATGGGTGACGGCTGGAGATGACTGCTTTCCGGAGTCTCCCTTCCCACATACTCCCTTAAGCATTTCCTATCCATTGTTTAAAAACATAGTGTAACTTCATCCAGAACCACTTAAAATGATGCCAGGGATATTTTAATCTCCTTGCGGTCATTAATGCCTATTATTTTTATTACTACATATTGAAGGTAATTTTCAAAAGCAACTGGTATTTTTAATTACCCTCCTTGAGACACCTTAGCTGGGCTGGTTTTCCAGCAGTACGTGCTCCATCAGCATGTCTCCCATAGGGCACCTGAGCCACCAGGCACTTTTGGACATCATGGACAACACAGCTTTTGGGTCACAGATGTTTCTCAGCAGGTTTCACAGGCTAAGCTTTTTGAAAGCTTAGTAGAAGGTTCTATAGGAGGAAATCTAACCATGTACCACAACTTCTAGAAACCACAGAACCTGACATTGTGCCATACTGTTGGGTATGTCAGAGATCCATATAGTCAGGAAATGTTGGAAAACAACCCCGGGAGAAGATAAAGAAAAAGAGTCAAAAGGCGAGACAGCACTGGCACCAAGGCCAATATCGACATTGTGCTCGCTGCAGCTCACATTACCCTTCAGCTTGACAGCTGCAGAAAAATGTCTTATCTAAATGATATCATTGCTACATGGCAAGTTAACAAAGTCACAGAATTTCTTCTGCTTTGGGAAGCATAGAGGGGGGTAGGGAAGAGAGCATAGGGGCTGAGTGCTTTAGGTATAACTCAGACAAAATTCCCTCTGGGTTTGGGATGTGCCTCTGTTAGATTATAAGGACTACAAAACATACATGACTCCAAAGTAGCGTATGTAAGGTTATATACATATATACTCACAAACCCACTGATATTACATGATTATATACATTTTAGTATGTTAATAATGATACATGACAGTTTATATACATACATGTATGTGTATACACACACATATATAAACTGTGTATAGATGTGTATACATACATATATATATAATAAATGATTCTTTCCTTCTATTCAATGATAGCTTTTTTGCTTAGAAGATATACACCCACAATTTATGTTGCCACTATACACTTACAGTTAATAAAAGCAACTGTTAGTTGCCTATAGTGGCCACTCAAGCTCTGAAAAACTGTACTTTTGAACACAAAAAAGGCTAAGTCAAAATTTCTATATTGTTTCTTTATACTAATTATACTGATTTTACCTGCACAATGACAACACCAAATGCCTTCTGATACTGCAAAATTTTAAGGACTCACTCTTTACATAATTCACTTTTCAAGTTAAATTTAAACCTAATAAAAATATTTAAAAACTTTACTGCCTATTTTTAAAAGATCAAAGACAGGTATTTCACTACCTATCGCTCCCTATATGCACATATTATTTACACCAAGCATCTCGGCATCTGCGACGTACCTTGTTCTTTTCCGTTGCACGCGGTAGTGATGCCATTTTCCACAGCACCCTCCCCATCTGAGCTTGGCCTCTCAGATGACAGCTTCTGCAGGGACAAAGAGACTAGCTGACATATAATGTTGGCACCGTTGCCAAATGAAGTCTCATGAGTAAAATTATGCTTAATGTGAAATATAAGACATTCCAAGCTCTCATCCACTTGGAAGACAAATAGAACATAGTAAAAAATTCAGTTTTAGAGGTATTTTTTACATTGCCAGATAGACTTTAGCAAAGCACAGAAACCACAAAATAGGTCTTTATTTGAAAGTACAGTCCAAACAGTGAAATAATCATCATTCAATATCTCTTATTACACCATATATTTTTAATTAATTTCTAGACTCTCAGTGTTGCTGTTTATTAATCTGATAAGGAATGAACAATTACAGGGATCAGATAAGAATAACTTTAAAATTACCTCTTTAAAAAGCTTCACATATGCATTTACAATTACAACTAACCAGTAAATAGTGCGCTCCTACATGGTGCTTCAGTACATTCAATATCCGCAAAACAGAGGCTTTTGAAATAAATTTTTAGCACTCATTATTCTGCAATGATTGTGTATGACATATAGGATAACGTGGGAAAGAGCTTATGCTGGCACAGTTTTGGTAACCACATTACTCATAAGTAGTGAAGCCATGAAGATGTACAGATTACCCCAAAAAGAAACAAAAAGGAAGTTTTGCTACCCTTTTTCATGGCATGCATTTTAGAAAATAACTATTTTATGACACTTTCAGTTACTTTCTTAGTAGTCTGCAGGTGTGTGCAAGCATGCACACACAACAGCTTTTACCTTGTGAAATCAGGAGGTCTGAGCTGTCATGGAACATGCTTTGCTCTTACTATCCCATGTGCAATGCAATGTAACACTGCTGATTGTAGCATCCTTCCACCAGGGGGGCAGAATTTGCCATCAGGAATTTGGTGACAAAACCTTTGTCAGTGGAACTTTTAAGCAGAGTCTACAGATGGGTCTGCTCATATGGACGCCTCAACAGAGCAGGGGCTTGAATCCGTGCTGGTAATGTACTGATCGCTCACTGCAGGGTTGTTCTCCTTCCTAATTCTTGCTCTCGCATCCTGCTGAGTCAAGACAGCAGAGACAACCACATGCGAACAGCCAAGTTTCTGTGTTGAGGCATGAATGCTTGAAAGGGTCTGCCAAAAGAGTGACCTCAGCATGCCCAGGGAGCTCTTCATGAACTAAATTCTCAATAACAAAAGACTTTCCCTTAAAACTTTTGTATTATCTTCAGCTATTCTTCCCTGAGGGTCACATCCCTGCTTGCTCTTTGCACTCAATAGAGAGTGTCTCTCCATCACGGCACACGTATCAGACCTGCTTAGTCTGCATCCTAAATGGCTAAAGCGAAGCTGCTAATGGATACAAACCAGTCTGCTGGTCGTTTGTGACAAAATAAATAGATGTGGCAGAAGTCTTAATTCTGTAGGATGTGTGCACGTATACAAACAGACAAAAAAGACACAGGGGTTAATAGTCCAAACCAGTAGCATGAGTCAGCACAAGTTATTGAAGATTGCCCCAGAAAATGATCTAAAATGAAAAAGTTAATACATGAAATCCAGAACCTAAATTCAGTTTCAGCTTTGTCTCCTGAACATCCCCTAAACCATGCAGTGCCTAGCAATGAGTCTAAAATGAGTAATCACAAGGGATTTTGCATTCATCATTTTGATAACTTTACCTTTTCCAGCTCTGTCTTGTGCACTGGAGAACTAGACAATGGCCCATCCGAGTCTACCGCTCCCGTACAGTTGCTGCACACATCTTTTATAACCTTAGGAGACAAGGCAAAACTTACTATTATTCATAAAATACAAATCAGAGAAATTATATATGAATGTGAAGGGAGATGGGAAGGAGAATCCCACCGACATTTACTAGGCTGGCAGGTGTCAGGCAGGCTGCCACGACACCAACTTCACCACCCCGCCTCCCCAAGTCATTTCATGTACGACCTGGAGGAGACATAATGTCTAGAGGTGGAAGGTTTCAGTTTCTAGACAAGCTAAGCTCCAAGGCTCTCCTGAGTAAAGAAACCAACGGCGCTGCTGATTTCCATGTGCTAGTTTTGCAATACAAACTCAGCTGACACCACCAAATTAATTTCATTATGATGACGAAAAAGTGGGATTAGATCCAAGGTCCCGCATTTCAACGGACAAGAGTTTTGCATAATACACTACCCAGCTGCTTTTTTTATTTTGCTTTTGGGGAACTAATGAAGTACTGACCAACTTACAGTTAATACTGCACAGTGGTATTTTGTGGTATTTTTGTATTCTACTTGCACATTGACATAAAGATATAGGTCAAAGTAATTCTAAATGTGTTCTCAGAAATGGGAATGGCATTGTCTGCTTTTAAAAAGTTAAAGAAAAATCCAGAACCAAATTCTTGCAGATTTTGACAGAATTTGAAGAGCTTTAAAACCTTAAACTATATGAATGTAAAAATACACAATGATGATTCCCTATAGGCATAATTAAGTTTTTTATCTCCCGTGAGGTTACCACCAGCCCATCATGAGTCTGAATTCGCTTGTGCTGATGAGAACAGGTCCCGACCCTCCATCCAGATTCATGCCAAGGGGGTGCTGTGCTCCACACCGCTGATTACAGCCATGCAGCCACGCAAGGACAGCAGAGCCAAGTGCGCTAAGAAAGAAAGGCACCCTAGTCTGCTGGAAGCATTGCCACTAGAAATGCAAACCTTCCCCTTTACATGTAAGTGCATGTGTTTACATATCCAGCTCCTCCCTTCACACTGTTTACAGCAAGCCTGGCTGGCGGAGAGAAGGATCTGTCCTGAGAACTCCCAGTTCCAGGGAAATCAGCAATCAGCTAACTGTCAAAATCCAGATTTCTTTAAAGGAGAGGAGAAGCAAAACAGCAAACAACATCTTTGCAGTTTTGAACTGAGCCATTTCGATGTGGAAACCATTGAAGAGCTAAAGATGGCACCAAACAGCACTTTCACAGCACTGAAGTTCCCTTTAAGGGTGAAGCTAAACAAATCAAATGTTTATGGGCTTGAAAAGACCCTATTGCTACTACTCATGAACACATCATAAATTACAGGCATTATATGCCATAAAGAAAGAAAGAGCACCAGCTTCATTTTACAGATGGAGAACTCGGGAACAAAAGACAGATTAAATCACTCATTCAATGTCACGTAAAAAATCTAAGCAGAGCAGGGAAATGAACCTACACTTTTATTTCTGAGCTAGCATCTTAAAACACTTCAGCATCCTTTCTTGACTGTCTGAACTTCCCTATATCTTGTCCTAGAAACATAAGCACAATATTTCATGGCACTTGGTGTCCTTTGTAACAGAAAACTTTGACATATCTGTTGCAGAGCATTTGCACCTCAGAGTTAAACGTAGCCCTAAATGCCCCAAAATCTTAAGATTTTTTTTTTTTTAATGTATGTTGTTTTATTTTCAATTCCTGGTCCTCAGTATGGTGTAAATACACTGCTGTTTTCTTCCTCGAGAAATGTGACCATACAGTTTCTGGGAACATTCATTTCTGTCTCCTGCATGACCCTGATTCAATGGCTCATGTTTTCAGCATCTGCTCACACCACACAGTTAGTTAATTTTGGCAAAGGCAGATAGTAATGGGAGTTACAGACAGAACAGAGGGAAATGATTTGGCAGCACTAACTGAATAGTATGTGCAAAGTCATGCACTCAAGTAAATCCGGTTCTTATCATACCTCGCATATTTAAGGAGAAGCTAAAGTGTTTAATTGGGTTGTAATTAAATTTTGATTAAAAAAATTACACACTATCAAATGGAAGTTCACGGCAAGATCTGAAGTAAATGCATATTCAAGGATCCAACACTTCATTTGGGTTCAAGGGGTTCACTGGCAAAGACTTGCTCATCACCTTCTACGTGCAATATAATTGTGTTCAATGCACAACATAAAACTGATGCTTCTACAGCTCACCAGGATGAAATGCCTTTAATATATAATGGTTGCCTGGATGCTCTCTCTATAATTACGTTTGCAGACAGCTGCCATTATAAATGTGGTTTTCACATGCTTATAGCTTTAACTCAAAATTTTAAGGATAAAACATTCCACCAGTGTTGCCAACTTGCATAATTTCAATCATAAGACTCGGCATTTTTGTCAGTTTTTTCTATGCAGTCTCCTGGAGTCATATGAAAACAAAAGATCACTATTTTCATTAAAAAATCATTGCGAGTGAGAGTGGGGAAAGGAGGTCAGCAAGCTTTTATCCATTGCAATGAAATGTGTGAAAATACGAATAAATGTATCTCAGTGGCTCCAAAACTAGAAAGCAAATAAAGAAAATCCCCGAAAGTTATTTTTAATAAAATGTCATAATCTGGAAGGCTGTGCTGAGAATACTTTGTAATGGCGCATACTCCATTAATAGTTTAAGTTTTCCCACACATTAGAAAAGGGAAATCATTCTCTTTTTCTCACCACAAATGCATTATGTATTTCTGCCAGGAAAATCAAACTGAGATCATAAACAGACTATGTATTCAAATATTTAAAATATATTAAGAAATGTAATCAGAAAACTGAAGACCTTTCATTTCTTTGGACAGCCTCAAAATTAAATATAATTAAAATAATCTGTTATTCCATTGCAAGAATTTTAAATTCCGCAATTATCATTACAATGTTACAATTAGTAGGCTTCAGAACTGGCTCTTTCAAATGCAGACCTGGAAACAGCTTGTGCAGCCCGAACTATATTATTATTCCTTATTTATGTTATACAAAGGTCTTGGATCCCCAGCTGGATCAGGATATACACCAGTGTATCGCATTGACTGCAGTGACATGAGGAACAGAAGGGAAACATTTGCAGGTACAAAGCTGGAAAGATTCCCTGCCCCGAGCCATTGACAGTGACGGGTGAAGTCACTGGAATTTCTGCCACATGGTGTGTCTGGAATACTTCTCTCTTTAAAACTATCTTACTACACAAGCACTAACGTTTACTATAAAACCTTCATATTTTAAATGACACACCATGACTGGAGGCAAAATACTTACCCTACATGCAAAGTCAGAAGAATCAAATTAGATTTTTCCAGCTACCTTCAAAGATCCAGGCTTCAGATAAAAAGCACAGGCTATGAAGCAAGAGCAGAAAGCCAGCTGCTTGCCAGCCAGACCCTGCCACCAGAAACCCAACAAACTCTGAGTAAAAGTACTAAATTTGCAGCTGCTTCCTTGTAGTTGACCTCTTTGGGGCCCGACAAGGAATAAGACTGAGCCTTCCTGTGTTTGAGGAGCTTGCAAAACTCTCCCCTGGTGGATACCGTGGGATGAGTTCAAGCTACAGGCTGTGCTCACCACAGGGATGTGATCACAGCATCTCTTCTTGTCTCGTGTTTTCGTGAAACTCGCTGGAGAGGCTCACACTTTTAATATGATTGAGTTCAAAAGTGATTGGGGAGAAAGCTGACGGCCTGACTGCACATTTGCTTCACTTCTGTATGTAACCAGACTAGAAATCCATCCAGCCAACCCATGCCCCGTCCCCAGTATTTCTCGTTCCTGAAGCACTCCTTTTTCGGTGCTGGAGGAGTACTGACTTCCTGGGACTTTTTGTCATTTTGGCATGACTAAATTTTTGTTTTCTTTCTTTTGGACCCTTACAACCTACATACATTAGCATCAGTCTCCTCCTCTTTAAGAGAGGACCAAAACTCTCTTTGCATTTTGCAGAGAAGAAATGCCCCAAGGAGTTTACCTAGATAAATCAGAGGAAAAGCAGAAATTATTCACATCATAGCCTGTGCTTTAAGTCCCCAAAAGAAACTCCCCTTTACTTTCTGTACTGGAAAACATCATTCTCAAGCATCCCCTACCCTGAAAAGATTCACCTTTCTGCCTTATTGCCGTTTGTCTGCACAAAGCAAGGATGAAATTCTAGCAGAGTAGCAGCCAGCAAGCCTATCTTTAGTGCCTGCATATCCCCTTAAAAATACTTTTCTGACATATTCAACCAAGACAATTCCTGTATCCTTTCTCCTGTGTTATTACCATGAAGTCTATTGCCATATATGGCCACTGGATCAGGCAGAGCCCAGGGAAGGAGGCGCTGGGTGGCTGGGGAGGGCGGCTGGAGGCATTGCCGCTGCAAGGGCAGAGGTACCCTGTGCAAGGGGAGACGCATCCTCAGCCCAGGCGGTGCAGAGATGCAGACCGCACTTCAAGCCGTAAATCTGAGCTAGGTATGATTTAAATAATTATCCATCCAAAGCCACGAGTAGGAGAGAGGCGGAATACTATCTCGTGGTGAAAGCAAGGGATCAAGTCTCAGCCCTCCTGGGTTCGGCACTGAGATCTGCTACAGCTTGCATTTGTGATTTTAGCCAGGAACTTAAAGAAAACTTACCCTGAGAAAAAAGGCAAATAGGATGTTTGTGGTTCTGTATTGACCAATGGATTTTTTTAAATTTACATATGCATCTGCTTTTTTTAAGTAATGTATTGTTTTCCATGGTGCCGGTCCCACAAACACACTCTGGTTCACAGCCAGGATGGGGTACTCCAGCTCTGTCAAAGCACGCTGGCAGCAGTCCTGCAGGCTGGTCAAAGCCCTCACACGCAGCTCGGTCTGCCATGTCTCCAGATCATGCCCTAAATACTTCTTATGCAAACATACTGACCTTGCCGTGATTTCTACCAAGGTATCTAAAACCACCTCTTTGGGACAAGTAAGTCGTGGGAGGTTTAATTTAGTTTGCAAAGCCTTCACTGCTGGTGATGGTGTGCAGTGGAGAAAGAACCCAGCCTGACTGCCTAAGGGACACAGTATATTCCTGAAGTTACTTATAAACTAACAAACACTATATGGAAATCACTTGTAGTGAGTATACATCCCCAAACGCACTTTTTCCAGTTAGCTTTAATGCACAATCATTCAGCACTTGACTCAGCTACAAAATAGAGATAATAACCTCTTTGGGGAACATTACTTAAGCCAAGAAAGTAATGTTTGAAGTGTTTTGAGATCTCTGGCTGGAAATTCCCATAGAAAGTAAAACCAGCCACACAATGTTTACAGTTACAAGCTCAGTTTTGTGCCGATTTAAATTGGTAAAAAGAAGAGCTCTGTCAGTAGTTTATTCTTCAGTAAAACTCAGTCCACATTAAAAATGGAGCCCCGAAGTTACTTGACTCCCCTTACTGAGCTCATGTCAGTGAAAAAAAAGATGTTTTCAAAGATTTTTATGAGACAACATGCGGTTATCAGACATGGAAACGGGCTAAACCAACCAGATTAACAGCCCTGCAAGGAGTGTTGCAGGGTCTTTGGATGGCTGGATGCAGTCTTAATTTTCTTCTCTCTTCAGGGCAAAAAATCTCTCTTATTACAACAAGTTCAGAACTGACTGAACATTGTCAAAATGCTAGATGCAGAAATGTCTACTTATGCCTGAAAGATTCACTGCTCAATTACAGACCCTCAGCTGAAAAGATGATTGCTGCAAAATGGCTGAACATCATAAAATGAAGAAAAGTTAACAAAGGGTGCCTAATCTTAGGGAAAAATGAAAACCAAGGTCAGTACTCCAAAATGATGGATTACCTCTCATGCATGATAAATCAGAAATACATTTCGCAGTAGGCAATGCTAAGAGAAAGAGAAGGCCTTGGGACCAAACACAATGACCATTTCCTTCTTCTACCGGTCTTCTACAAGCAGCTACTTCAGAACTTAATTTCTTTGGTATCCATGTATTTTTAATATTAAGAGCAGTTTTCTCTGGCCTAGGCTGAAGGTCCTGCACACAGAACACATTCACCTATATGAATGAAGCCACTAAACAAGCATCTTCTTGTAATGTCATGTTCTTAGTAGTCCTTTTATTTTTAATGTAGCATTTTCCAGGGACGCTGACAAATAAATGCAGTTTCAACCAGTCTGTTGGATGTGCTGAGACAAATAGGCAGATTTAAGACCTGACTTGACCACAAATGCACAAAAGCACACACAGATGCACATATACTCAGGCGCGCATGGAAAAGGCTCATGTTTGGGTCTGAGTGTGTAACCGTACACATTTTTTCATGTACATTTTTGTGGGAACATTTTAGGACTCAAGTCTGGAAAATTCCACCACTTTATGTTGCACTCCATATTACTGCTATGATCTCAGCTCTAGCCTGAATTTATACTAGTTACACTCCTTGCTCTGAAAGCTTGACAGGCTCTTTGGTGACATCAGCTATCTTTTTTCATCAAGCATTTGTTAGCTGGTAAACCTGAAACTCCCTTTGTGGTTTCCAGTCTAGACTTCAATTTGCACTAGGTTTATCAGCTGGCTTTTTTGGTGTCATCTTTACAAAAAAGGTCTAAAATATTCTGCATTTATTTCGCACTTGTCTTCCAATAAATATTTTAAAATTATTTGCTTACGTAAATGTATTTTATACTGATTACATCTGAGTTTAAGAAAAATAATCTGGTTTAGTTTTCATGGGGAAATCTGGCTTCCAAAGCCATTCTGAGCTTTTCAGGCTCAGGAGTAAAGCTTTAATTTAACGCTTACATATGAATTCATGAGAATGCGTTCCTGAGTGATAACCTGGCTCCACTGGCACGTATAGGTACAGTATCTTTGTCAGAGAAGGCATGTTATGTTTTTAAAATGTGGTTGCAGAGACCTTTCTCGTTGTCAATCTCTGAATCTACCCATTTTATTAACTACAGAAATCATACATAGGCGACAGAGCTAGGGACGACCCTGCCTCTCTGAGTGACAGGCAGGGAAAGCTCAAACCATTTCTTCCAAGACAAAGCAGTGATCTCTTTCTCAGCATAGGAACTTCTTAACAAGGCCACACATGACTTTCAGAAGCTCGTTTTAAGTAAGGCTTGAATGAGAAAAGGATAATTATTTTCATAACAGTAAAAACTCCCTTAAATTTTGCTACTTTTTTAAAAATACAAAAAAATGTTTTTTTTTCTTCAAAAAGCTATACTTCTTCTTGAACACATCAGAACTGTTGCAAGAGCTGCACAGACCATTTTTGGTTAGCTGTTGGATAGGCAATTTGTACTACACAGAACAGAGAGTGCTGCAGTCACGCTGAGGACTTGGAAGTTGAGCGTACAGTAGTGTTGTCCTGTACTTGAAAGAATTTTTATTAATAGAGAGCTTTGCAGCATGAAGGAACTAAATAAAGTGCTGTCAGACCGCCTCCAAATGCTTTGCAGATAACACACTGTCCGGCCATTCACCCTCTGCACACACAGCTTCGTTAACATGCAACTGTACAAAATCTTTTTTCTTTTTGGTATTTTTTTTGTCCTTGAAGTAGCAGGAATGCATCTGGGATATGGAAAAATTTAGCACAGCTCTGTCTGCCTGTGTGGGGAATGCTTTATATACAATTAAAAAAAAAAAAAACCAACAATTTTTATGAAAGAAAGTCTGATAAATGCCAACGAATCCAGCATTACTAAACCCAAGTTTAAAACAACACAGGAAATAATGGTGCAGTTACTATGATCTAATTACAGCGGAATTCCCTTGGAAAAGAATACAACTTGTGAATATCTTTTCATTCCGATCAGTGTTTTTGAAACTTTAGGTGAGTTAGTGGGACACTTGGATTGTGCCAGATTTTAAAATTTAAAACAAGATACTGATGTTAGAAGAAGCCTAACACATACATGGCTGTGATTAGTTTCTATTAAAAAGACAGCAGAAAGTGCATTTTCTAAGCTAAGATTCAAACTCACAGTCAAAACCAAACACACACGCACACAAACCGCAGCCCCCCAAGAGGTATATTCAATTATCGCAAAATAGGAAATCACAGAATTATTTTCCATTTAGTAAATTAGCCCACAGCAGAACTCATACCTCTTAAGCTGTATTTTATGTCTCCCTCTTCTGCAGAAAAAATATCTGCCATCAGGAAATTCCTATGTGTTTAATTTGATTGTATTTGGAAAAATACAATTTATTCTTAGAAAAATAAGTACCATATAAGGTTAGATCAGAGTGCAGCATGGAGAATGCCTGATGAGTCTTATGCATTCAGACTTTTACGTGCATTTAAAAGGCTGGATTTCAAGGTCTTAAAACAAGCTACTGAAACTGCAGTGGTAGTTTCCCACACTACTTCACTGACCTCCACATCTGAGACTGGCAAAGTCCAACATAAATACCAGTAATCTGGTTAGGATCTAAAACTGCAGCCCTTGCATTGGGATTTTCCACATTTGCAGACACCGAACAGAAAGGAGTGGAAGATGACAAAATCCCATTTCTCAGAAGTCTGCATTCCCAGAACAAATCATAACAGATGATACCCTGTTAAACCAGGATTAGCAAACTTGAATTGACTTCAGGAAGCTGAAGAGTTTTTCTCCATTCACAGCAATTCAAACAGGTATCTCCTCAGAGATCCCCCTTTTTAAAAAAGGTGATTGCGAGGTTGGTATGTCCGATTTTTGCAGGTTAGCCTATGGCCGTTATGCGTATATACCACTCCAAAAAGCAATCTGGGTACCAGCCCTCTTCCACCTTAGGGAATTTGAACCTTCAGCTTGCTACCAGTGTGCCCCAACCACCAAAGCTTTCTGGAAAATCAGCTGCAGATGAAAATGGAAGAGAAGTCGCCACCTCTCCTCTCGGTGCCAGATTATTGTGCAATTAGCAGTGAAAACCATACGCAGCAGCAGCAGCAGCGGTGTAATATGGAGCTGCTGGTTGCCCAAGGAGATGATTTGAAGCCGGAACATTAAGTCTATATTTCTGCGGTCCCAAATTAGATAGGATTTAAGTGGTCTTGATTTGCCCCAATGTTACTGTCTGTATCTCAGTTTTTAACAGCAACTGAGCAGGCAGTAGAAACACTTTGTGGGTGGAAAAGCTCTAAGTCAGGAATCTCCCCTTACCTTTAGCCACTGTTCTGCCTGCTCTTTGCTCTGTACTGCCAGGACCAGGGCATCTGCTCCTTGGTGCGAGATTTTCAGCTCGTGCTTCTTCTTTTTGCTGTCTTTGGGAATGTACGTGATACTGCAGTCATTCAGGAGTAGCTCCATCTGGGGCTGCTGGTCCTTGGAACTTTTGTAACACTAAATAAATGTATGGAAAGTTCAAAAGTTAGATGTCACCTTTCTGAACCTTGCAGGAAAGTTATCACTATACAGAAATGCTATTTTTTAATTTCAATATTTTCTGTGCACTCCTTTACCCTATACCACAGAGTTCAGCCAACACCAACTTCGTATTTCTCCTCCTCATCCCCTCTGTAAAGCAAAATAGCTTCCAGATTGACATTAACAGACATCTTTTATTGCAGGACAGGTACAACATATGGAGAGCATTAAGCTTCTCTGCGTTATCCTTATGACTCAACCTTGACCTTGATCAGGTAGGAAGAGGGTGATTTAGGATATGTGTTCACATGTAACAGCAGAATAAACTTGTACAGATTTTAAAGCGTAGATGCTTACCCTGCCTTGCAGCAAGAGCCCAGCGTATCAAGGCAAACCTATGCCAGCGCCTGCATGCTGCATCTACAAAGGCGCTGGCACGTGCCCTACTCAGCTGTTCTTTTTCTTGAGATAAGTACAAAAATTGTCACACTGTGGAAAAGCAGCAAAGTTGCAGGCTGGTAACATTTTAGCTAGTACATTTTAATCAGTCAGTGCACAAAACGGCATAAATCTCCACGTTAGTTTACTCTGTCAGCTCCTGGATATAACTGTATGACTTACCTGATCGTTTTTTCCCCCAGTAGTAAGTGCTGTCAATGAACAGCCATTTCATGCTGGATCACTGATGACCTGCTCTACGTTTAAATCGGTGATGTAAAGATTAAGGGTTTCACATTACATCACTTGTCCTACCGACCTAGTCCCTATTCCTGTCTTCTAACACATCGGTATAGTTGAGGTTCATCAAGCCATTATAGAGTGCCAGACTACAGAACAATGTTTAATTGTGTATTTGATTGTCCAGTTATTTTATATACTTCTGTAAATTGGGCTTTTACACATAAAAATAAGCAGAAAGGCTAAAAAGGTATCCGATAATAAAGAAGACTAATTAGTATATGCATACATAGAATAGTAGAGTATAAATGTGAACAAAGAAAAGCACATGAACTTTTGCATGACTGCAGCAGTATTCATGTCACTATGCAACTGTCAGGAAGACAGTAGCTGTTAAAAGTGTGTTATAAACACTACAACGTAGGCTGAGCAAATACAGCCACTCTAAACCAGCCACCGCAAATCAGTCATAATCACACAATCACGGAATCACAGAATAGTCAGGGTTGGAAGGGACCTCTGGAGATCATCTAGTCCGACCCCCCCGCCAGAGCAGGGTCACCTACAACAGGTTGCACAGGACAGCGTCCAGGCGGGTTTTGAATGTCTCCAGAGTGGGAGACTCCACAACCTCTCTGGGCAGCCTGTGCCAGTGCTCCACCACCCTCAAAGTAAAGAAGTTCCTCCTCATGTTAAGATGGGCCCTCTCCAGAGCTCATTAACTCAAAGTTTCTCTAGCTTGGTCACAGATTTTAAGTTTGTAATATTAAAAAAAAATACAGTTTCTAGCTATGAAATCTTGAAAACATACAACATTAGTCACTTTAAGAAGCAATAAACAGCATATAATTCCCTTTATATTAATTTTAATATTTTATTTACAATTATACATTACTAAAAATGAAGTGTGTGTGTATATATATATTAAAGGAAAAATTATTCCCTACCAGAAGGTATTTTTAATGTCTAGTTCTAATTAAAATATTTTGGTTTTATGATGACAGCTGCATTTATAACACAAACAATTAATAAACCCTAAGAACATATATTTGTTTTACTTGTATATCTCATAAGTTAAATGTCTAAGTCCCTCTTCAAACAATAAACCAGTCTTGTGTAACTTGGTCGTTAGATTCCTATTGTGATTTTTATTTTCTTAATCCCCATTACACAATTACTGAAAGACAATCCCTATAAGGAAAAAAAAAGCAATTTTCAGACCACACATGTGGCTAAAGGAAATGAAAATAGAAAAAATAACATATTTCTATACAGAACAACAAACATAATTGTAGAAGAAATAGTGTGTGACTTCAGAGAAAATCTGTTTTTTCCCCTCATTCTTTCTTTTCTTCAAGCTGTTCTCAGATGGTCCTGAAATTTAATATGATCCTGGTATACAGTGACAAAAATGTGGACTAAGCATAATGGCATTATAACAATATAATACAAACCAAATCGGAATCAACATTCTTTTCGACACTTAAATAGAGGAGGACAGAAAAATTAAATCCTCAGTAACCACTGAGGACGGGCAAACTAATTCCAACCGTATTTTCAGAAACCTCTTACCCAGATACCTCAATTTCATATCCTGTTATTTCCTATAGCGCCCCAAGCATAAATGGACAGCAAACACATCTGAGCTATTCTGTAAGAGTGTCACATAATGAGGTTCTACAGAAAATGTTCTGTCACCTGTTAATCAGCTTTTAGCATTTGAGATATTGCAGGAATTATTAGTTACATAATTAGTTACAACTGTTGGAAGCACCAGACAGGAAGACAGGGAGTGCCTAAGACCCCAACTTATTTATTACTGTAAGCATTAGTTCACTTATAATGACACTGAAATGAGTGTTTCCCTCAATTAGGCTCTCTTTTCGGAAAACAGAGAGACATCTATGAGCAGATAATTTACTAACTTATGGAATCTTTTACTGGTGCCTCCAATCAGAAAGAACCATAACAGATATGCTTAAGGAACAAATACACCCACTTGTTTCTTTTCTCTCTATAATGCAGCTGTGCATCATGTGAATACTGCATCTGTAATTACCCCAGAACAGATGGCAAAGGTTTAGTTTAAAGTGTATACATTACCACGGCATATGCTGCCAAGTGAATTCTCTGTCTAACAAGGGACTTTTCTCTCCAGCGGTCTGATCCAACAGTTCATACACAAAGGTCCCTATGAGATTTTTGGTCCGCAGGGAACGAAAGATTGGATTTACAGTTTCAGCAACTTTTTTTTTTCCAAATGAAATATGTTAGAAGCTAACAGGCCAGAGTTTCTTTCCAATATCAAGGAACTGCCTGCATTTAAGTGCAATAAAAATCAAAGTTCTAAGTGGCTAGACGATACACTTATAATTTCAGTGCTTCTCTGCTTCTTAGGTAAATCATGACCGAACTCTTTCGTAAGGTTACTGTAGACTTGGCCTCTGTTTGCAGAACATATTCCAAACCCCAGATCCCTGTAAAAATAAATACATCATCTAAAAGGTGCAAAGAAAATATAGCTAGATAAAAATAAAAATTACCAGTAGTTTGTTTTCTTTGATAACACACAGTAGTTTTGTCCATTGCCCAAATCGTTTCTTTCTAAGGAGGAAGGCACAGATTTTGGCATCCTTCACCAGATCCATAGAGGCCTCCTCGGAAGGCCACTGATGTCTCATTTTCTTCCCCTTTCCATCCTCCTCCTCTTCATCGTAGGATTCGTAAGAGCTGCTCATAGCATCCGAGTCATAATCTTTAAGAAAAGCATAAAAGTGTCAAGTTAAAACATTTAGCAATGAAGTGTACAGAAGTAACTGAAAATCTCAACAGGGTTCATTTTAAGTTAAGGTTTTGAAAGCCAGCCATGAACAGATTACTGTTTCAGTGCTTAGTAATATCAATACATTAAGTTAATAGCGTAAGAGATCCTGTTCCATTATGAAATTTTATAGAAGACCCACACTGATACTTCGGGAATTTTAATTGAAAGAATGAGCTGGGAATAAACAGAATTTTATGTAGGTTTTTTTATCTTCGAAATATTACTTAGCTGATACGTTCATGTTTTGTAATTCTTTTACAGAGAAACACCTTCACCTTACCCTATTGCATAATGAAAAATGTAGGCACAGAAATGTCAGTATTAGTACAACATACTAAGAAACAAACACTGAATATGACAAAGGTCACGAGAGTAAATTATGGGGCACTACCTACCTACCAAAACATTTCATACAATTCTCAAATACAGCATATGCATTGATACAATTAGCGTTGAATAGACAATCCTGTTCCTTGAACTACAGATTTTGCTGGAGTTAAAGGCATTCTGAAAAACAACTTGTTATGTTAGCCTTAACAGTTTAATCCTGCTCTAAGTTTCGTGATGTAATGGCAAGACTCCTTTCTAATTAAACAATCTTTGTTCAGGCCTGTCATTTTCAACAATGCAATCAGCTCTAGCAGTCCCCTAAACTACAAAACTAATTTGCCATTATCACAGAATCCTTTCTTCCACCATCCATACTTATTTGTTTATATAGGTATATAAGTAAATCTCCTCAGGTAATAACACCTGAAGGCATGTTTGTTACCCACTGGCACATAGTCGCATGGAGGAGACTTGATTGAAACATTTTCAATAGCTGAAATTTCATCCAAACATTTCAAGTAGACTTTGATATATTTTTAGGCCAGGCACAAGAAAAATCTCTCATTTGCTTTAGCTAAGTATTTGGGACACAGGTGGGATGTAGGAAGGAGACCTGGGACAATTGGGAAAAGGACAATAGAGTGGATTGCTGGAAAGCTCATTCTAAATCAGTTCCTCCCTACGTGCAAAGTCAGAATGGGATACACCCAGACCTCCCACCTCTGAATCAAGACTAGATATTCTGATCCTATTTGTGTTTTCACAAAAGTGTACAAAGTAGTTTATCTTCATTCCAAAGTGAAATGAAAAGCTCTTAAAACTTTTTTTTAAATCTAATTTAATTGCCATCTTCTGGTCACTTCTGCTACGGAGTGTTTGATTTGGGGCAGCTCCGTACGGGCAAGTGGTAAAAGCCTCAGATGATTAAATTAATTGTAGGAAGTGCTGACTGAGACTTCAAAGTAGAGATTGAAATTCTGGACATTAAATATCCTACAGGTACTTCCTGTATGGCTCACAAGCAGTCCAAGTGCAGATGTCATGCTAGCATTTCATGCTGGCACAGCAGATGCAGGTTCATCCAAATCTGTTTATAGGAGGATGAAAGCCAACAGGAGCTTCTGAGGCTGGCATTTCTGGACTCCCATCCTCACGCAGTCTAACGGGACCTCTGGGGACCTCCTGCCATATCCTGCCCATCAACTACTCCCCATGTTTCTCTTCTCCTTGGGTTGTGGGACTCCTGGCCAGAAGAAGAGTTTGCTGTGTGACTCACACCAGGAAGGGTGACCACCCTGGAGGACTCATACCATCCGTGCTGAAACCTTTGCTGCTCTTTGCCACATCCCACTTCTATTCTTTGTTTCTCCAAACTGCTGTATCATGTTCAAAACAAGGTTTTCAGGCTCTGGACACAAACTAGCTTCTGTTCACATTCTAAAGTGACTGTTTTAACATAAACAGCATAGGCAGTCTACTACCCATAAGGAAGAGCTTTAGCAGACATTCAGAAAGTTATGCAGAGAAATCGAGCACATACATGTAATTTCGAAAGGTTTTGAAGCAGTATTACTTCCAACTAACATTCACTGCGAACCAAATTTGAGAAGCAGTAAACTTCCTATTAAAAAAACGCTAAATTAAGGAAGAAAACTGTGTAAATGTAAGTTGTAGAAAGGCTACTAGTGACTAAATCCTGTTGTCTCTTACTGTCTCATCACAACGGGTAATGAAACAGGCTTGACAGTAACCTATAGGTACGATCTGAAAACTTCTTGTGTACATGTTCAGGTTAACACACTCTTTGGGTCTTGGAATGGGGAAGGGGGTGAGAGAAAGGAGAGAAATACAAAATACGTAGAAAAAGTGAAAAGTGTCTCTCCAAAATAAACTGATTTTATTAAGTCTGCTAAACTCTCAGAGACCTGAGATTCACTGAGACAACATGTTCCAATGCTGCTGATCTACCTTTTTTTGCACCTTCTGCATTTTCTGGTTATTCTAGCTTCTTTTGACACTGGCTTTTCACACTTATCCTCATCAAAATGTTTCACTGTTTGGCAGTGAAAATCACAGTGGTCTTTCACGTTATTTGTAATAGCATATTCCAAAGATTAGTCTGTAACAATTTAGGCATATTGTACAGACCAGTAACTTAATAAAGAGAAAGAGAGTTATCAGACAAGGCATATACAGTCTTGTTTTCATACATGCAAGTGTTCATTTACAAACAGATTACAGGGACTTGGGGAAGTTACAGATATTTCATTTTCATGGTTTATATTCTGCAATCTTCTGCTGGTGTTTGCCTTTATAGGTAGGACACATAGTATGTAAACCTCCTTGCTATTTATGACATTACAAAATAATTCCACAGGAATATCTACTTAAGATAACGATATCTATCCCAACAGTTGTTTAACAGTTCATTATTGTACTTCTTATACTTTTAGCACTTCTTTGTTATGGTCTTCTCCACCTCAAACAGTCTGAACAGCTAAGGTTACATCTTTGGTTAACACGCTGCTTTAGTAGCTTATTTTAATTACCACACGCACTGGATTTAGTGGAAGTTTTGCTTGAGTGGAGATATATTACTGATAGCATATTGAATGTAAAAGCAACTGTATTACCAGTGAAGACCTGAATACTTTTAACACAAATTAAAAGAGATGATAAGTAGTTCAGGACATAAGAAAAGATAGCAAAATCACAGCAAGTGAGATGGTAAGTTACACTAACAGAGATTTAAATGTCTGTATATATATATACACTTAAATTACGGAATTATTAATGAACTTGTACAGCTGATATCCTAAATATTTTCATGGATTTGAATGGTTAAGTACAATAAGAAATCAGTTTCATATTTTGTCTTTTTTTTTCCCTAGGCGGTCCTTTAGCAGTGCTATTAATATTTGTTCTATTAATATTTTTCTGCCTGAGCACTGCTCTTGTTTAATGACAAAACACAAATCAGCAGTTCACCGAATTACAGGGTGTAGGAGGACCACCCTGCAGCATTTCAAGGGAGGAAATGAAGAGAGGAGTGATTTTGCTGCTCTGCTAAGACTGTACGTTCCTTCATTTGCTTTACAGTATAAGAAAATCTTTCTTACCTTGAATTTTTTAGGTAAATTTAGATAACCTCAGTTTGTACAGTGTACAAGTATTCTAAGGTGACTCTTATACATGTGTTTTAAGAACAGAGATATCATTTATTCATTTGTTCTGGTTCAAATAATAAAAATGGCTATAAAATGGGGGAAGATACGCCTTTAACCTTTGGGCCATAGAAAATAACAATTAGTGATAAATCAGCCACAAGTAATAAATTAACCCAGCCAATAAGAAAGCAGCAAAAAGGAAAATCTTTGCAATTTTTTGGCACATGATGTTCTGTTGACCGACCCTGTGTAAATGCTCACAGCAGTCATTTCATCAGTTCACCAGCACACTCCCAGCGCAGCTCCACTGAAGTGTACCGGTCTTTGCATAAGTATGTGGACGTGAGAAAGAGCATTTTTGTGTCACAGAAGGATGTTCTGGTGGTCAGTTAGGATGCAGCCCTCTGCCTTTTGCACTAAACAAGTAGTCACAAAGACACTGCCATGTGCATCAAACGTGGCTTGTGGGAGCCAGTATGAGTCATTTATCCCTATCCACAATGTCTTATCAGAAATGCCACAAATCACATCTTTTCAATAATTCATTTTTTTTTCTGTTTATTTGTCTACTTCAGCAAGTAGTTCAGTGCAATAGAGGCATACCTGTAGATCTGCAGATCAGTACCAGTTTCCGAGACCTTTACATTTACAGCATTGCCAGTTTAGAGGGGTTTGCTCTGGACGATACTTAACTCTGGACTCCTGGTCCAATGTCCCCACCACGTTCGTGGTTCAAATCTGTCCAAAGGACCAAGGGCTGGTTTGGACCCTCCGTCTCCAAGAGCAGCTGAAACATGTTTATGTGCACCTAACTTGAGCTCCAGCTTTAGTTTCATCCAAAACGAGTTTGGTTTGTGCACACCATAGAATCATAGAATCGTTAAGGTTGGAAGGGACCTTTAAGATCATCAAGTCCAACCATTAACCTAACCTGACAAAACCACTTCTAAACCATATCTCCAAGTACCACGTTACCCTTTTTTTAAACACCTCCAGGGATGGCAAATCCACCACGTCCCTGGGCAGCCTATTCCAATGCTCGATAACCCTTTCAGTGAAAAAATTTTTCCTAATACCCAACCTAAACCTCGCCTGGCTTAACTTGAACCCAACAGTTCTGCAAACCAAATCAATGCATGGGCAGTGAGGACAAGCAGAACTGTCCCCAAATGGCCAAAGCCACACACTTACGACATGTCACCACAGCACTAGTAACAGATGTAGGTGTTGAATACTAAAAAAGCTGAAGGACACTGGAATTACTAGTTGCTCAGAAACTGCTCTGGATATATATTACTCACTGGAAGTGATGTACTCAGGAGCCTTTCCAGGACTAAGAGGCACTGCCTCTTCATAATAGCCTTCGGGAAGGGAAGATGTTGGTAATGGTGGGGGTCCATTATCTGGTGGCTAAAAAGAGACAAAAAGAAAAAGTGAACATCCATGAATCATGATAAGGCAGCAGAACCCTCGTGCATGTACTCCAGTGGAGTCCTTTGGGGATATAAACACACTATCGTCTTGCTTGCCACTGTTAAGGATGGCAAAATCAAGATAACTACATGAAAAGAAGTCCTTTCTACAACAGCATTATGTGGTAAAAATGTTGAAAAGATACAGTTCTCTAAGAACTAGAAATGTAAAGGGTCTAGGTAGGAAAGAGATTTCTGTTCATAGACCGTTTTACAGTGTTAAGGCTTATCAGTTAGTGCTTTACATCTAAAATAATTTGTATTACAGCAGCGAACAACAGTTTGGTTGGACAGTTTAGAAAAGCTAAATAGCCTGGGCTAGCAGAGATAAAGGACAGATAATTTAGATCATATTTTCATGTTGTATTTTGTTTTTCAATGGCAAATCAATTCTTCGTATAGACATTAATTTTTAAAATGCTCTTTCTACATAGTGAAAACTGAGCTACAACTAAGGAAAAGTTTGGAACATCAAGAAACTATTATATGATAAAACAAATATTTCAAATACCAGGTCAAATTCTAAAATACCTCTTTTCTAAATATAAACCTGTTTTAAATTTAAAACTGACTGACTGCGGGTATGTTGATACAGTAACAAAGTAAATTTAGTACTCTATGACTTCTTCCATATGACTTTACTGTTCTATTTCCTTGACAAGTACCACAACAACTGTGTTTTATAGAACTCATTCATATTTGCCACAGGTTTTTAGTTCCATATTTTCCTATTAGCAAAAACACTGAAGTCTTTTTCCAACACTAGTGGATTATTGGATGATTACAAAAATATAACTTGTAAGCAGACTCTCATTTCTGCAGTAACATTTTTTCAGTACATCTTTCTCTTTTTTGGTGTAATGAAAGAGATGTAACAGTGTTTGTCTGCACTGCACTGATCCAGTCTAAACTCGGCAAATGAACAGAGATAACCAAGTAAGAAACTAGCCAGGGTGGGCTTTGCTTACGGTCAGATACAGACACACCTGGAGTGCAATTCAATGGGCTGAGCAGTCCAGAAGAGGCATAGAGCCTTCTTCCACATAATACAGATGAAGCCAGAGTGACTACACTCCTCTTTTGCTATAGACCTAAAGTTACCCAGGAGGAAGCTGAGCTTTAATAACACGTGGCATTAGCTGTAATGAAATTACTTCTGTGGGCACTTTCAGGGCTGGATTCATCTTTGCAGGTTTCAGAGCTAGACATCTCCAAATCTCACTACCAATTACACACCTACGCCAGACACCTAATTCTTAACAACGTCAGCAAGACGAGTCCCACACTTAGTGTGCTCTGCACTTAAATTCATATCGAGTAGGTTATTCCACCTTGCGGGTAAGTGCTTGTGTGTTCCCCATGTGCAGGAAGGCAAGGAGCTAGCGAATAAACCTGCCCTTCAGCTCATCCAGCGCTGACTTCCCTTTGTGCACTGAGTAAAATCAGAACACGAACAATGAACCGATTCCTGACTGAACACTGAAATTCTTGGTCAGATTGAGATTTACACTAATATTACTTCTATAACAAAGGATATAGCCAACTTCCTAGGTCAAACTCAATTACAGATAAGAGATGTCAATTACCATTATCTACAATGAGAACCAAGTGAGTTTTCCTCGCAGACCGGTTTTGCTAGAAAAATTATCTGTCAAAGAAGCAAAATAATGAAAAACCACAACTTTTAGCAGAATTTCCCTGAGATTCTGCTAAAAAAAAACCAACCCAAATCGCCAATCTGCACATAATCACAAAATAAATGAGTCTTTCCAGGTTAGCTGCTGCTGTGCAACAGGCGTAAGGGACATGAAAAAAATAGCACACATTCGTTAATCCTGGAAAATTGAGAGCACATTATGAATTTTGCCCTACACACCTGCACACATCAGCTCTGTGTGGCCTGAACTGCTAGACACAATAGGGAGAGCCGCCTCCAAAGGGTCTGTATTTTCTCCCTTCACGCAGGTGGGCAGAGCATTGCTCAAGTGAATCAGGGTCAAGGTTTGTTCCTGGGGCAGCATAGATTCATACCACTCCTTTCATAAGACAGATATATTAATATCTTGGTCTAGCCTTAAACTATTTTCCCCATCAGGTGTATATACGATATATGAAATTCCTATCATTATTAAACCTAATTCACCCAGGAAATACCCATCCTGAGAGTCATTCCAATTTTGACTTGACACAGCACAAGGCTTTCAAAGCCATCTTTTATCCAGAAACAAATAAGAGGTTCCAATAAAGATCCNACACAAATGGTGCTTGTCTGAATTCGACCCTGCTGGAGCACCAGTTACTTCATACAGCTGGGGCGGGCTGGGCTGTGCAGCCAACGTCAACACAGATGGAATCCATTGCTGAATTAACCAGGCCCTCCTTTCTGAAATGCATTTTTGCAGTGCTTGCCATAACAAAGTTGAAAACAATTATAAAAAGGACTTTTTTTTTTTTAATTATGAGGAGAAACAGAAACATCCAACATGAAATAATTTCTTATTAAAGCAAGGCTGCTTTAATATTGAAAGAAAATCTAACTGATTAAATAGAAAATAAAAATACCTCGCTCAAATCTGTACCATAAACAGCTACACCTTTTGGGAGCTATGGAATACGTAAGTGTTTGAACATCAAGAAACGTAAAAACTACACCTGAGCATTCTGATATTACTTACTAATATTTACAGTGCTTTAATTTTTTTACTATTGCTAGCTGTATTGTTTAATTCTTTCAACTTGGCAATTTTTTAGTGGATGAATTTTGATGAAGTTATGATTATGAACTGAAATAATTATTGATTCAGTAACTGCTTCTTAGTTTACCTGAAAAATAACAAGGCCATAAAGCTGACAAAACTATTTACATATTCTATAAAAGGATTAAATCTCAAAAACCCTAGGACGTGTCATTTGAGTGGTATCAGGAGGAAAGACCTGGCAACCTGCAAAGAAGGCATTAGCACGAATCTCTACTTTCTTTTTTTTTTTTTATGACAGGCCACAAAGAGGAAAACTAGAGAATGCTGCCTTTGAAGACAAATAACCTTGCTCAATCACAGGAATAGGAACTGAGTTGGAAAAAAAGTTACCGTTATTTTGATCTCACTGGAGGAAAAGGGACAAAGATGAGTGAGAGATTGTTGCCCAGACTAATACCAGTAATACTGAAACAATACTGATAGAGGCGTTTGTCAGGTGCTAGGTCAGAGACCAAATGAGAGATGCTTTATTTGAAACCAAGAAGTGGATGGGGTGATGATTATACTACAGAGTTGAGATCTCTGAAGACATTAAAGACTGGATTGTGCAAGAGATGCGCAACTCCAGTTTACAGAAGGAACTGTTGAGACAAAGAAACAAGTATCTCCAAATAAGAAGCAATATTTAACTGGATAGTAAAACTCATGATTCTACTAAACACTATGAAACAGTCTTAGTGAAAATATTAATTTTATGGCATACAATGGTCTTCCTCTCCACCTGCTCCTCTGAGTTCCACAGACCACAAATGAACTCTTTCTATCCTAGGAGATAAAATACTTTATTTCCCCCTTGTGTCCAAGGGTACCTACCAAGACAGGTAGGAACTTTTTTTTTTTAGGGATAGTCTAGCTGATATCTGCTGACGATATGAAAGTATATGGTGTGGAAAGCAGCATGAAATACAGAGGAAAATAAATGTCATCGTATAGGGACCTGAGGATATAAAATCACTTTACACCCCAATAAAGACTGACACTATGTAGGAAATAGAAAGAAACACCTCCCTTTATGCAATGATTTAGGATGTGGAGATTTCCAGTGGAAAGCAGTGACTTTAACAGAGGCAGAGACTGTCAGTACACCCATGTTGCAGGCAAAGACTGCCAGCAATTCAAGGGCCATGCTTGCACGTGTGTTATTAGATCAACCACCAATTCGGATCCAGCCGGACTGTGGAGCCAGCTGCTACGTAACCCTTCAACACTGAAAAGCAGCAACAGGAGACTGGAAAAGTGGTCACACACTGGTGATGCATAATAAAGCTATTCAGAAGCCAGCAGACAAATGTGGGCTGTCAAGAAGAAACCCTGACACGTGCACATGCCATTTGCTTTGGAGCAAGCTTAGACCCGACCCCTGCACAACCCTACAGCATCCTCAGCCTGGGAGAGGGAACACATTTATGATCCCTTTCCCCACACATAAAAAAATGGATGTCCAGAAAGCAAAATAAATCAACAAACTGAATACCAATACAACTGGCAAAACTACTGACAGCACATTTCAAGCAGGCTTCTTCATACCACTGTAAAGGCTGGAAATTAGGCACCAGTACTCGCCACACACTTGGTGTGAAAGCCTTTAGGTAAACTCAAAATCGCTAAGGCACTGAAAAGAAATCACCATTTACTGCCAGCTATTGAGGACCTGGATGGACCTTGCATTTATACAGGACAAAAGCGCTGACTATATTGGATGTTAAGACCATATGGAGCTGTGCAGGAGTGAAATCCTGCCCTGAGCGTAGACAAGCAGAAGCTGAGAAGAATTCTTCATTTGATCTCAGCTCAGTATTCTAAGGTTATTGATTTCTCAGCTTGTCAGCTGGACCCTACCAAACTGGGAGCCAAATAATGTGAAAGAAGTCTAACAATTCCTCTTTTCAGCTTCTGAGCACATCTGACAAAAGACAGTAAACCAGCCAGCCAGCCGCCAAACTCAGCTTTTTGGAACAGAGGGATCCTGCCAGTCCCACCACCAGGCGGGTAACACGGCTGCATGACAGGCTGTTGGTACAGTCCCACCCAACCGCCGCTGAGTGTGCCCAAGCAATTACAGCACAGGCCTCTGGCACACAGGTGGTACCAGGAAAAAGAACGAAAGGAATTGCCCAAGAAACCAACAGCCAGAGTCAGACACAATGGGAGGCCCGGCAACCCCCGGCAATCCTACAAAGAGCAGAACTTGTAACCCACCAGCTCTTACTGCGGTGCTGAACAGATGAGGGCAAGGAGGCAATGCTGGCAGAAGTGACTACCAGGTGGAGGATGAGTATAAGCACAAGCGAAGCTTTTGGTTGGGGTTTAAGGCTAACAACAAATGAAGGTCCACACTTTGCACGCTGTACTCCAGGGAGTGGGGGTACGTCTGACACAGCCTGAGTGAGTGTCTGCTGACTCAGGGGTGAATGCCTAATTAAAGGTGTCTCTGGAAAAGCGCTTAGTATGTGGACTATAGTGACTACAAATAGATTGCAGCCTCAGAAAGCACAGCCTGATGATGGGAAAGGGATCTGAACAGACTTGCTCGCAGTTGAAGAATGAATCAGGGCGTACTATGGCTCCACAGTTTGATCTGAAGATTGTCTGGAGAGCATTTACACAGGAACCTCACCAGGATCTGACTGGCATTTCACAAAATACAGCATATCTGAGTTCCGATTAGATAACCGGATCACTCCTTTACCTAAGCAACAGGAAGGCAAAGATGGCAATGAAGAGGGCCAAATGAAACAGTAAGAAACCAACACAGTATATTCACTGAGCAGAGAACCCAGTTGGTTCTTGCATCTCTCTGATGGCAATGTCAGCCTGCGGCAGAACCCAGGTATAAGCATAAGTATCAGTTCTTGCCATTGTATGTAATTAACATTTGAGATATTAAATAAAACTGAAAAGACTGGAGCAAAGAATGTACCACTAAAAGGATGGAGAGCTGGAAGGAGTTACACCCAAATTCAATGGAAGACAGGAGTGGAAATAAACTCCAGATTCCATGGAAGTAACAGAAGATCTAAGGAAATAATTCAAAAGTGAAAAAGAATGAGCCAGAAACAAAACCACAATATTTCTCTATCATTCAGATTTTATAATACAAGATTACTACACAGCCAGTTGGAAGCATCACTCAGAAAAACAATAGAGTTGACTCATATCAAGCAAAGGGTCTGGGTGTACCAAGAAGAGAAATGGGCTTTAATTAATGCCGGGGAACACTTTCATGCATATTACATGAGAAAGATGAATCTGAATTTTAAGCAACATAAGGCCCTCAGTCAGAGGTAGTTATTGTAACTGTACTCAAAGAAGTGTCTGTGTTCCCCAGCAAAGACAAAATCACATTCATATTCGAGGAGTTAATAAGCTTGTCCAGGTGCATGACATGACAGGGCCGACAAGAGAAGGCAATATGGTGAGAAAGGTGTGGGCAGCACCATTTCCACCGGAACAATATTCTCTTAAGGGCCTAAGCACTGCATCAAATGGAAACAAGAGAAGACTTCGGTACTTACTGGCCTAATTCCTTTCCCATGTGTTTGTGCACAGCACAATAATGAGCATGTTTAGGAAAGCAAATAGGCTGGTCCCTAACTATCAGCCCAGGGAGGCTGTTTGATGGACAGGTACAGCATAGAAACAAGAAACCAAAACCACGAGGCCACAAGTGTGAGCATGTTACAAAAAATGGTGGGAAAATATCCTATCGGATCTGTGGCATTAGTAATTTAATAGCTTGCTTCTATGGATATCAATGATTATCAGCATCTAGTAAAGACACAAAGGAGAGCATACAGCTTCACAATGAAGCAGTTCAATCCTACATTAAACCTGGCCTGAGCTCATCCAGTTTAAACATGAATTCCAGTTAAAGGTAGTCAGGAACAGCTCATTCTGGCAGCTTAGACATGAAGAAAACTTTGAAATATGGTACATTATAATAAAGGTATATTGTAAGTGAACTGAGAAGGAAATTACCTTAACTAAATCTTTTCTGTGGTACCACTTGCAAATGTGAAATAGTCAACAATAAGGCACCAACCCCACCCAAGGGAAATGGGAATAGAACCTAGAGTGTCCTGCAAGACATGATCAAAACAGAGGCTGCAAACATTTCTTTGTCCTTAATTCTTATGTAACCGCATATGATTACCAAAAGTATTCCACAACTGAACCATTTCCAGAAGACTCTGCTGTTCTGGTCACTCATGATCAAACTCGAACATGAACCTACAGCAGGTACATAGGAGAAATACTGATATGGGAACTAGTTCAACAGAATTAAACTACAGCTCAAAATGTAAATGACAGAGCCTCTTATGTGCAATGGGGTGAAATGAAACCCGAGAGGAATATGACTGTGATTTCAGAGGATATCTGAGGCACAGGTACCAAGGTGAGGCAAAAAAGCTACTTAAACACAAGGAGAAAGGCTGGCAGTGAACACTGGGATGGTGGAACAGCCTTTCAAATTGAAATAGTGGGTTAAAGAAATCTAAGCGCTACATTTTGGTAAGTTTCTGAAAGGGTTAATAATTTATAATTGCCTGTAGTAAGAGTGACTGCACTGCTTAATCAAAAAGGCCCCTTTAGTTGTTCCTTCATTACGGAAGAACTTGTTGACATTTATTCAAACTGAAGCTATTAGCTGGTTCTGAATGAAACAACTGAATTTTTGTTGACTTTATTTTTGTGGCTTTTAAAAGTTTTCTGCAAGGAGAAAAACTCCAAGGCTAATACTATCATAAGATTATCTTTCAAGAAGAACAGCAAATGACTGCTTTTCAGTGCTAGAAGAAAAAGCAAGATGAAATAAAGATGCGTAAGTACCGACCTGGCACATAAGCTCCTTGCTTTTGTTATGGCACTAGCCTGACTACACATTTTAGAAGAATCTTTAAGACTGGCACTGTTTTGGTTGTTCGTCAAAGAATGATTAATGTAATCAGTGATGTATCACCTTAAAAATCATTTTGATTTCAGGATGATTTGTTTCTTCTCCAAGGACACTGTCTCCTTTCACTGTTTTCTAATAAATATCTGAGAGTATACCTGACGGGCAGCCAGATAAAGGGAGGCTGTCAAATTGCTTCTCCACAATAGGAAACTCAGTTATATGAAACACTCCTACAGAGTGATTGTGTATGTTGCAGGAAAGGGTTGGAGGAAGATGACCTATCCTTTTGATTTATATCTACAGGGGTTCTGGCATCTTGCTGGACACTTGTTGTGGTTCAATAATTATTAAATTGTCAATATTCCAAGAAAAACAAAGCAGATATACTCAATTTTACTGTGAAAGTCATGCAAAATAGCTGTGTGCTGTTTGTATTTGATTTTGTTGGACTGCACAGCGCACTGAAATCACTGACTGTCAGATGTAATATGACAACCAAATGCTTGGAGGCTAGAAGTATTCTGTCACTGTCACGCTGTGGATAATTTATGCCAGTAATCCTCAGGCGCATCTGAGCAGCAGGACACACTGGATCTTATTCTACTGCCCCAGTGGAAAAGGCACTTCAAGGCAACTTGGTGACAGTGCAATGATGAGATCCCAGGTGTTAAACCACCAGCAGCACCAGGAGGTACACACAGAGCATTGCCTCTGTTATTCCTCCAAACCCATCATCCAGCACTGCTTCTTGCCTGTCAAGCGCAGGGAAATATCATAAAAGTAGCTGCTGATGTAGAGATGGAGAAAGCAGGCTAAAAGACACAAGCCCTCGCAGTAAGCAGGTTCAAGAGGGGCGAACCGATATAACTCTATTTCAAACACGGTGATCTCCTCCTCTGCTGCTGACCCAGGCAAAGCTTCCCTACCTGCTGGCTCTGTATTCATGTATGCAAGGACATATTAGTGCACCCAGGCAACGGCGTTTCAGTTCTGCCGGAGTTCTGCAGGACTGTCCTTAAGCTCTCATCCTGTATCTGCAGCTTTTACTTTGCCGGCCATCTGAAGGAGCTGTATGCACAGGCTAAAGCAAGCAAGGATTTCTGCCTTCTAAGCCTGACAGAAAGTCTGCTAGACCAGATGCAGGCATGGGAATGTATACAGAAAAAGAGAATTACTCAGAGATTGTGTGCTTAGTGAGTCACTCTATTCAAGTATATGCAAGGTCCAACTTTGCACCTTGATTTTAAGACCCGGTCCAAAGCCCACTGAGTCGAGGAAAACTCTCTGGGCTTTAGTGTGTCTTAATAACTGGAGACTTCATTTAAACTATTAACAGCATGTCTCTAAATAAAATTAATTTTATACTCTTTGTTCATGGGCTGATGAATAACAAAACTGATACAAGATTTGGCCTGAGCAAATACTGCAGGTCTGTTTACAGATTTACAAAGGAAACCTTGCACAGCACCTGCCCACACATAATTCTGGCTCCTGGCACTACTTTAAGGAGTATTGAATTCCTTCCCACCCACACATCTTTACATAAGTAAAAGCTTAAACATCAATTCAGACTAAACATTTTTTGAATGCAGAATCCCTTGAGTGCCATAAAAGGAAACAGTGGTGTAAATGAAACTTTAATTTCCACCACGCTCAATAACTGATGTGCTAAAACCATAGATTTTAAAACAGTGCATGATTTATTTAAAGTTACTGATTCCCACTTCCAGTAAAGTCCTGTGTTCCAGCAGCACATTGTGTTTCCACTGGAGCCTTCGCCCACCACTAGATGTTATTCAGCAAGTGGAAACAGTTTCTGTCCGGAATGGCTGACAAAAAGAGGTACGACACAACATGATTTCCAACTTAACATGTGAAGAAGGGGAACCTGGAGCAGAATTTCCTAGCCTCTGGTGGGCCCAGGGGATTTCTTCCACTCAACTAGGAAAGGGTGGTCTATGAAAAGTGGCTAGGACAGGCAGCTCAGTATTTGTTTCACTGAGCGACATTATTATGTACAGACTGCCATCATCAGCTACAAATTTTCAGGAGTCCATTGATTAAGGGTAGATTGAAAATCACCACGCAGGAGCACCAACAGAAGGGAAAATTAGATCTTAGCAACTGTCACTGATGTCCAGACTGCTGTAAAAAGAAAGATAATACGACAGTCTCTCATCATACCTAATAATAATGAGGGGCTAACAAAGAGGCATCTAATTGAGAAAGGTTTCCAGAAAACAGCTAATGAACAGAACAAGTTTTTACACAGTCAGACTGGGGCTTGAGCTTGCCCCAGCATTCAAAGGCCAAGAAGCCCATGTTTTTTTCCTTCCCTTCTGACTCCACCTGGTCTTTTGCAGGACAGCAGCAGCCTGTCATCTTTTTCACAAATTACTATGTGCTACCATCTTAAAATAGCAGTACTCATAACCTGTATTTGGATAATGCAAGACAACGAGAAGCCTGGGACATTTCCTGGCTGATCTCAAAGTGGCACTGACACCAGAAAAGGAGGTGAAAACCACCACTGCCTGACAGCAGCAACAGAATTGCAGAAAAACTGGCAAAAATCAGCTTCCGCCACTATGGAAAAAACAGCTCAGCTTGGTGACTTCACCGAGATGAAAGCGTCCGCAGCATTACGGGCAGGTCAGTGGGGAGGGCCATGTTCAAACTCCACTTTGCCAGGCTCAAAACTGGAAGACCACGCTCCAGACCAGTCAGCTCTAACTGTGTCAACTTCCACGGTAATTCCCACTGTATCTCAGAGAAATATTTTTGTTACTCCAAAATCCCAACTGAACTAGTGCAAAAAAGCAGTGTTGACCTCCTGGACATAATTCATACTTCACACCGTTTCACTTGCTGCAGCTGTACCAACTTTAAGGGAATTTACACATTAGTGTACGAGAAAGGAAAAGTAGGTCAGTTGTCTTTAGAAAAACAACTTGAATCTTCAGAGCCCATTTATTAAACTGAACCTACATCAATATGAAAGAACAAGGATCTCAATTGGCTTCAGTTTATGAAGCTAGCACCTGAACTCTGCATTTCAAAGGCTTGTGCATTTTCCATAATTTTCGTGCCTCTCATCAACCCCTTCCCTTGTAATTTATGCTATATGCATCGTGAATTAAAGAAAAATAATCATTTTCAGGCACTGTTAACCATGAAATGGATTCTCCAGGTTTCACTGCATATTAATAAGATTACTTTTGCATCCATTCAGGTCTTGCATAATTATTTTATAGCATCCTTTTTACTCAAATTTTGCTACAGTATATATACCATCTCTGGATAGAAATGTTTCTAGCATAAACATTCCCTTCCTATAATGAGTCCAGCATATCTCATTACATCAGGTAGAATTAAAATTAAAAAAAAAACAATAATCCTGTTCAGGTCACAACCCAAAAGTTGGCAGCACTTAGGGAGAAACTATGTTTAAGGTATTCTACTTAATGTGTGTTGGGTTTTTTTACTTTGTTCTGCAGTACACAGCACTATTCACCATCAAATAAAGGTTATTACGAGAGGCTGGCCAAGAGTTTGATCTGATAAATCAGTTCTTTTGTTCATAAGATGCCACTGGCTTATATATCTCTTAGAACTGGGCATAAATGCGGTAACAGAGTAACCCACTAAAATGAAGCAGAACATCAGTCATCCAGCTGTTCTGCCCTCATAAGCTGCATCTGTATTTCCTGCTTCAGCTAATGAATGCAGGTCTCCATGGATTGTCCTTATCCCCGTGCACAAAATTTTTCACAAATGAATTAAAAGGTGGATAATTTATCAGTATTAGGGCTAAGACCATGTTCACCTTTCAACAGGCTAAACCATGGTTTGCTTACACTTCTCTAAAGAAAATGTTGAAAATATTTTCTTCAAATCTACTGTAAAGTCAGTAACAGAGGAGAATTAAAACCTGTTTATAGTTTATTCTGTAACAAGACAGCTGCTCCCAACTGGAGGAACTGAATTACAGATCTTAACCAGTATCTTTGCTATAAACTATCTCTGATAGTCTCTGAGAACACTTCTACTTGTTCTGCGGGGAATTTCCTACCCAGAGACTGAGCACAGAAGGGCACTAAAGACTTTACTAAAAAAGGAAGTATTCTTCCTTCATTTTAAATCTCTGTACTTCCATTTTTCAGCTATCAGGAGGGTGTCTTCTCATAAGGCTTGCTCCATGAAAAGCTGCTCCTTAAAATTGGAAGAAACTGGCTGGGACCTGCGGGCTTGGCTAGGCCAACCTCCAGCACAAGGCAGGTCAACCTCTGAACTTAAGTTGCTCAGGCTTTGGCCACTTGAATTTTGAAAATCACCAAAGATTGCGATTCCACAGTCTTTGCAGGTGACCTGTTCCTGGGCTTGTATCACCACAGGGAATTTTTTGCCTTCTTTTCTGCAAGTTGAACCCAATTCCCTCAGCCAGAGTGGAGTTGAGAGGAATAATATTTTCCCAGGACCCACAGGCTCCTTCCCCTTGTAAACATGTCTGTTAGTGCTTATCACAAATATATTCTCTCTTATATATATTTATATATTTGAATTAACACTCACCAGCCACTGCTGAGGTATTTCTGGCAGAGGCATTTGAGGAGGCGCCGGCAAACTGTTGGCAACTTCTTGCTTCTGTACATGTTCTTTTATTTCAAAACCTGTGGAAGAGCAAGAGACATCACTTAACACTTTGGTGGATGCAAACAGGACATTTTTTTCCACACTTGGACACCACACCTGACTGTCACACACCAAAATCTGTCATGCAGTGCCACTCTCAACCTACCTCCCAAGTGCTGTTACCAAGGCAGGACTGGAAAAATGCCGGAAATTCAGGAATTTAATCAAGCAGAACAAACACAGACTTACTCTATATGATAATGACATATATGCTATTTGGATCAACAAATACCAGACACAGAAAAAATTTACAGGAAATCATTCTGAACTGCCTATCCATCTGGAACTGAAAGACTTAAACAGCTAAAATTCAAACACATTGCCAGGCGTCTACCTACAGATAAAACCATTTATGGTGGGAAGATACCACCCTTGTGAACATCTCAATGGCACTGTACAGTGAATAAAACACGGTCAACCTGCGTGCAGCATGTGGCTGGCTGCATTTTACCAGGGGAGACGAGCAACAGTTGTTCCCATGGCACATTTTTGATGGCAAGGCCATCATACAGAGAGTCCAAAACCACCTTCCATGCCAAAAGAGTGGGGAAGAGGGCAGAAGAAGAGACCTGCCTCTCTCCCTCCCCTGCAGCAGTGGTGACAGCTATTCAGCCAAGCCCATAGCACCCACGTTCCCTGGGGTCCCAGCTGCCACCACTGCCTCTGATCATGGAGCCATGGTGCGAGTCTGCACAAGCCCTGGGAGATGCAGGATGCTACGACAGCCCAACCTTGAACACTCTGCTGCTGGGGGGACATTGCCCAGACCAGCTCACCATTGGCAACACTGCACACTGAGCATGTTTTCCCACTACTTCTATCTTCCCCTCTTCTTTCCTTTTTTTTTTTTTTTTAAATAATCCCATAGTTTTCAAGGTGAATTTGAAAAGGGAAAACGAGCCAAATGTAGAAGCTGCTTTGAGGGTCCTTTGTATAACTATTGCATCTCTCTCCCAGAGAAAAAGAGGAGTGACCCATTCGTTCTGAGTTTCTGGCACAATAATTTAAATCCTAGTTGAACTGACTACATAGGAACATGATATCGTTTATTTTTCTAAATATCAAAAGAGAGATTACGGTGCATCTCCACAATGTTCTGGCAAAAATTCAGTCAATGGATTGTACCCTGCTTACTCCTAAACTGAATTTAGCTCCTAGTGTTTAGTTTAGTTTTTAAAATATATATTTACACAGCCAAATGGATGTCTTTTGGTCAAGATCATATAATTCTCAAAAATGTAATCAATGATGAAATGTTTCTTGTCATAATAACCCTGTCCCACTGGGTGTGAAGTCATGGATTGAAAAACAACACTGATAAAATAAACCGGCTCTAAGGGCCACAGATTCTTCTTTCTTCCTACAAATCAAGAGGGGGATTAGCCTTGGGAAACATTCCAACTTTTTTTTTTCAGTATAACTTTCACTTGTTCCACTTTATGTAGGATGAATCCATATTATGACTGCTATCCATATCCAAGTCTCCCATGCTTTCCATAACAACCAAAAGTCAAATATGAAGGCATTTTTACTGAAAAAAAAAGTATTCCGAGTGAATTCTATTGACTCTGTAAAATTAGTTTTCCCCCAGTTTTAAACTTTGTGTGTTTAAGCAAGAACCTGCTCTAACATTTATTTTCTTCTACCAAATTACGCAGCAAAGTCAGCGTTATACATTTATGGCATCAGGTCCCTTTAAGGAAAACAGGCAGAGTTGACAGTCATATTAAATGACAAAATCCACCAACAGTTCTAACTCCAAAATAAACTGTTTGTGTCTTTGTTTTTCAGAAGAAAGTCTGAGTTTCAGAAGGAAACGCCAAGTGTTTTTTCAGACCTACAATCCATTGGGCATGCCAAGGCTCAGGAAGAAAAATAAAACTTATAGTTTTGCCAACTATTCAGAATAACCACTGGTTTGGATGTGAGGCAGGTCAAGGCCAAGCAGCTATGACCTAAAGAATACATCTGCCTGGCACAGTTCTCTCTGCTTGATAGATATTAAATGGAGAAAACAGTGTGCATTTGGGAGATGTAACAAAACAAGGCAAAAGATTTCTAAAGAATCCCCCAAGTAAGAACTTACTGAGTTTAAAGTGTTTTACTAAAAGCCAACCAGCCCATTATAATAATTTCCACACCTTTACAAAGAAAAACATAATTCTTCATTTCCAGATGTTATAAAGAACCCAGCCAGTTCCCAGTTGCACAGATCCTTCATTACCGTTGATCTTAAATGGTTTGCTCCAGCAATTGAAATATCCTGTTGGATTCACACAGTTGATTTTTGCAAATGCATATGATGAGCTTGAACTCAGCATAGTCCTCAGGCCTCTCAAACTGTGCCAGCGACCCAAGAGCTCTCGTGGAGTGATGTGGGTGGAGTAAAACAACATTTTGAAAAACAGACTCCAAATAACAGTTCAGCTCAGTTAGAGAGTACTGTGGGTTTATGCAACTTTTACTGCTTTTAATTTTAATGAAGAGATGAATAGTTTCAAAGGGATGGGAGTACTGAATGTTATAACTGATAAAAAAAGCAGCAGGGTCAGCTCCAGTAAAGTACATGACTCCCCGGGTAGTTTCACACACACTTGAAGCCAGCAGAGGATGGCAGAGCTCCCAAGGAGGCAGCTCCTCTCCTTCCCTGCCTTGTTCCTGTCCCTGCACCAACCTCTCCTTTGTGCCAGCGTAAGCATGTGTGTGGCCTCAGGTTGAACCAGACCAGGGAAGTGACACTGGTTAGGACTAAACCAGAAAAAAAAAAAGCAGCAAATAATGCTTGTGCTAGCAGAAAGGAAGATGCAGTACATGATGAGCAAGAATGAGTAGCCTGGGGAGAGAAACAGGATGCTTTTTTTAGAGGCCATGCTGGCTTAAACTCTTATTTAAACTGCAGTTCCATAAAGCAGAGTTTATAGACATATAAAGCATAGTCCTATGACCTCTTCTTGCTTAACGGAACTATGGGTTTTCCTTTAATTAATTCTTGTTTGAACTAGAGCGTATCTTTTAGCAAAATATTCTATCTTGATAAAATGCCAGCAAAGGCACACAAACCTTACAAAGTTCTTCCATTAGTTCATGGCTTCAATGCTCAAAACATGTGCTTTATTTTCACTTCGAAAGAAACATTCTGCTATTGCACACTGCTTTTTGCTGTGTAAGCCAAAGAGCTCATTCTCAGTCATTCCTTTCCTCCATCAAGTTTAATTATGATACCTCATTTTGGATAATTTGAAGGCGTATTTCTGGATCCTTTAATCGCTTTTATGACTATTCTTTGAAATGTCTGAATTTTACCTCCTTGAATGTAGGTGCTAGAAGTGGGTATAATATTTCAGTAACAACTGCACTGAACTAAGCTCCATCACTTAATATATGGATCTCATATGGATCTTGTTAATGGATGGATCCTGTAATAGGATATAATGGATCTTGCTATAGATCCCGTACTAGGCTTTAAAACCTCAACGGTAGGTGCTGAAAGGCAGAAAGCTATGGTCCTCGGGTCTTTTTATCCTCGGCCACATCTATAGTCATAAATTAAACATGCCTGGGAAGGTGCTCTGGTATGGAGAAATCCATATCCATATGGTTAAAATCTCTCACCCCTCAAAACCAGGGTGGAGGGTCATGGTTTTGAAGTGTCTGTTGGGCACAGATCTTTGCCCACCCTAACTCCCAAGTCATGCCTAGGAACTGACGGAGGAGATGAGTCAGCTCAGGCCAAACCCATGCCAGGGACCACTCCGTAATTTAATAGCATAAATAATTGAGTTCCAGGGTCCAGACACATACTCAGCAGAGTCTGATTTACTAGTAGAGCTGTATTTTTGTGTCCTGAAACACCATTCACAATCCAGAAGCAAAGGATATGACAACTCTTCCCTATGTTTGCAAAGTTGGCAACAGATGTCTGACTTCTGGAGGAAGTCAAATGTTTTTCTTAATAAATCTAGTTGAAAAGATTACAAGAAGAACATGCAGTGTCAGATCAGCATTGCTGAGGTTATTTTGAACTCCTGTAAAATGTAGCTGTTTCTAAACATATCAAATTGCAGGTGCTCACCTACGCTTTTTGGGTTTGGGGAGTTCGGTGTATTTTGATCAGCTATTGGAGCACGAAGCCTCCTTCCACAATATGTACCTGACTCCTTCTCTCAGTGGTAAAGTAAAAATAGTGATGGGTCTTTAAGAATGTCAAAACGGAAAGGAGGACAATCGTTATTTTCAAGTTGGTCTCCTTGGACTTGAATCCTGTGGCAAAAATGATTACCGAAGGGGGGAAAGACTGCATCAAATGAGACCATAGTTTTTTAGCACTGGAGAAGAAACAAATCAAGAGAAACACAACTGCTCCTGATGTGGCATTTTTCTTCAACACACTCTGGTATTTTTCAGAAGTCTAAACACTGAGGGTTTACACTGACAGTATTTCTGTCAAATGTAGGAGAGACAGAGGTCTTACAGTACAGATGCCACTTCATACAGAAAGGTGTTGTAAAGAAATATGAGAGTACTGTTTGAAAAAATAGCAAGGAATATTCTTCGTATAAGGTCTGTGGAAAGGTTGCTGTACACAGTGAATCATTTATATTGCATTCAGTTCCATAATCCTGATGGAGACAAAGGTGATTGCACAATCAGATTGTTTTAGATAGGAACAAAAGGGGTAAGCAAATATTACCCCAGCGCAAAATGCAAACCAAACATGCTGACAGCCATCTCCTAGCTCTGGCTTGGCACTCCTGTGTCAGCCATGCACCAATTCAATATCAAGCCTTCTGATGGATTTGGGTCATTTGACAGAGACGCAGCACCCACTCATCTATAAAATGGTGTTGTGGCCAGCACTCCCTGACGCAGTATTACTTTTCCATCAAACCTCATAAATAGCTTTGCTGCCACAAATAAAATGAAGTAACCACTATATCAGAAGAAGTGAAAACATTCTATCTAGCATGTAATTTTGTGGCTGGATTCACCCATGTGCACCCAAGATACTTCCAGTATGCCTTTTTGCTATATTTTATTGCTGAACATGAAGGAAAGCATTCAAGAAAGTTATACTTTGGCTTCACCCTGTCTTTCTGTCTTGCTTCAATTTAGGGCTTGTCTTTAGCCCTTAAAGCTAATTCACTGAGCACAGACTTATTCTGTGCATTCTGCAAGCGAGAAAACCCACCCCTGTCACTGACCTTTTGATGACTGTATCCTCAGGAGAATGTTAGTTATTACTGCCTTCTTCTCCCTGACAGTGGAAGTTAGATATTCATGGTCCAGAAGTTCAAGAAACAGGCGCAGCTCAACTATTAACTCTTCCATGGCTGAAAGACAAAAAAAGAGAGAGAATTGCTTTTTCTAAAAAGTCCTGTTAGAAAAAAGAGTTCATTCTCATTTATTCACATTCCTAGTTAATTTCTTGTATTTCTCAAAAATGTATGGTCCTCCCTGCTGGAAACAGACTGTATTAATTAGTAAAACCATCAGACCAGTCCATTAATGAGGACTACTGGCGCTTGTAGCAGTTACCTCAAAAAGACAGTCCTTTTCACACACCACATCATCAAGGCAGCACTAGACAAAAGTAAGTGCAGGAGTGGTGGCCATCTGCTTTTCTAGTAGTGCCACTCTGCTTCCTCGCCCTTCAGCAAACAAGTTGCAACTGCAGAACAAAAATATAGTTTGATAAAGCTTCTAGACAAATTGATATTTGCATAAATCTTAAAGGAACGTCTCTCCCTCATCTTACTTTGTTTGCTGCGGGGAAAAAAGAGTGAGTATTCCTTTTTTACAGTGATTTGTGTTTCTTATAACTTCCAAAAGCTCCCAACCCGTCGGATAATTTCTTATTGCTCCCTAGATTTCTGATGATGCAGTTCATATTTCATCTTATTTCTACTATTCCAGATCTGAAGGCTTTTGAATTCTTTCCACAAAAAATTACATTCTTTCTCTGCATTCCCAATGTTTCTCAATTTTTTTATCAACAAACTTTATAAGCACATTTCTACTTTTTGCCTTCCAAATTACCTCTTAAGTCTTTCATTGTCTTAATAACTGCAGTAGCTCAGACCATACACGTAAACACATTTGTTGCAGCCTAATCATGATACCTATCCAGCAGATTTATGAGAAGCCCAAAGTATTGAACCTCATTTTCATGCTTCAGTTCTCACGTAACTCTGAGATTCTCTGGTCCCTTCGCTTAAGTAGACTCGCTGTTTTCAGAGCTTAAGTTTCATCTTGGATAGAATAGTTCACATTTCCATACTTTCTGTATCTGATGACATCATCCTCATTAAAAGATGAGAAACATCAGTTTAATTTCAGAGCTGCACTTAGGATTAATCTCAGTCCTATCATCATTCCAAAATGCCTCTACTTAAATTTTTCTCTACTTACTCACATTTGTTTTTATAGTCTTTTGAAGGCCTAACAGGGCGACCTCTGCTAAGCCTCTTCAGACCTCTAAAAAGTACATTCTTTGCTGCTTACTCTCTTACCAGCTCTTCCCCACTCCGAAACCCGTTTCTGATATGGTTGTTTACCCAAGTGAACCTGGAATCCTTTTTTCCATTTCTGAGAACGTGTCTGGGGGTTTAAACAAGCCTTGGTCTAGCGCATTGGTTTTATCCGACGCTTGAACAGAGCACCGTGAAGGGAAACCTGCAGATGTCAGCTACGGTCCTACAAGGGGCTGTTGGCCCCTTCTCGTCTCCAGTGAACGCAGATTTTCCCATTTATTTGCACAGTGTACCTGCCAGTAAGCTCTGACTTCTCTGGCAGGAAGCTGTCTAGAAGTCCATCAGAAATCCAAAGTATTCCACAACAACCATATTAATCTCAGTGTTGTTCACATTACAGAACAACAACATACATGCATACAGCTTTCTGAAGCAAAAAGGTTTAGGTTCAGATCTGCAAAGTGATCAGAAGACTCAAGGAGGATAAAAGGAAGAGGACCTATGACCTAACCCCCACCCCCCAATAAACACCTTGTAGTTATTTTTTAAATTATATACTTCAGAAATAAGATATATATTCCACTAATAGTACAGTGGTCTCTTGCTTTTAAGTATGCTTTGAATATAAGATATATTACTATTGTTTTTATGAGCTTTAATTATGGAATATATGAATCTTACTATTTCCTTTTTTACTACAATACATGCATTTCAAAAGCAATCATTACAACAGAATCTAGGCAGTCATTGTGAAATCTAATCAGTATACAGTTCAAGAAATGTATATTTTTCAAGTAGTTCTACAGCCATATAAATTACTGTCAGCAATTGTATATATTTCTGCACTAAAATTTCTTTGCAATAACATGTTTTCTGGATTCCTCATGGCAAGGGACTGTAAATAAACTGACAGGGAGCTCTCCCTTCTCCTCTTCGCCAAAGAATATCTTGTGCCACAGTAACCCCATTTCTTTGCTGAGAACATTTCATTTCTGTGAAGGAGGAGAGAAAAGGATGAAAGCAGCAGGAACCATTGATGCGCACAGTATGCATAACTGTTTTCAGTTATTAAAAATAAGATCCGTGTACTCAGGAGCTTATAATCTAACATAAACAGATAGACTGTAAAACGAGAAATGAAAACAGACCAAGAGGGAGTTATGAGGCAAAGAGACAGGGAAGGAACAGAAGAGGAGACAGGAAACTGCTGCTGGAAAGACTCCTGGGACCTGGCATCAGCCCAAATCTCTCCTGAGGCCTCATCACATAAACGTGTGGCCTTTTCCTCCTCCTCCATGTCTTTGGAGGAAATCTGGATTGCAGTCACCAGTGACCACAGCCCGTTGACCTACAATGACCAAGCCACCAAAGTTACTGGAAGCAGTTTAACTGCACCCAGCAGAGGATTTTTTAAAAAAAGAAGCCTTGATTAGGACTGATAGAGGATGACAAGATGAAGCTCACACCAGTGAGACAATGCTTAAAAAATCTCGAAACCACTGCCTTACTAACACATTCACTGTAACTGCATTTATATTTGGCCTGGTATCCAGCATTGTGGTTCAAATACCTAACAGTGCACCACAAAGGAATACAGAGCCCGAGAAGACTTGTTCTCCCAGCCTTTGTAAGCTTACAGGTATATGACACTGACTTCAAGCAAGCAGTCGTAAATGCTAGTTTAAAATTTTAATATGACAACAGAATAAAATTGTTAGCAGCTGTTGTAAAATGCTAAGCATGAACACTTAGACATTGCTTCTCTTATTTTTCTACCAGGATTAAATTTGGGTTTCATTTTCTTTTGTGGGAGTTAATAGCATCATAAACATCAAAGTGTGAAGGAAGTAAGATCTGAACTTCACTTTATATACATGCAATGATGTCAAACATCCAAAAAGAAAAAAAGGGAAACACTGTTCCCAGCTAGTAAGAAACACTCCTTCCATGTATCTTAAAAATGCACTTTGCTTTTCAATACTTTTCCTGCTTAAGCAAAGAACAGAAATACTGCCATGGAGTGCATTTAAAGTATTTAAAATAAGGAACTGAAAAGTCCTGCTTTTTAAAGATAGCAACAAATAAATTTGTATACACTCGGGGGGGAAAAAAAACCAAGTTTGCCTGCTTTCAGTTTTTGGCTTATTTTCTGGATTAAAGAATCTTCTCTTCTCCTTCCTAGAATATAATGATGTGCTCACAAAAAGTAATGGAACTGAATAATAGAAAATCCACATAATGCATATTTTCAGTAAGCAATCATTACTTCTGAAATGGAGACTAAAAATGAGAGGGTGATGCAAGTCCCAAAGAAAAACATACTCCTCCAGTGAGAGATTACCCTTGGAAATCTGACATCACCACAAAATAAGAATAATAATCAGAAGGCTCTCAAAAAGGGGCCAATTTATTTGACAGTTTTGGCTGTATTCTCATTGCCAAAGGAATTACTTGTAAGTGGCAGGTGGTGAAAGACAGGGTGGAGCCCAGGGATGGTAATCACAACAGTAAGCAGATTTTAGCTCAACTGAGGAATAAAATCACATTCCTCATTAAATGATGAGAAGTCCATTCTATGCTCGACAGGAATTATAGGCCCCTAATGGGCTGCTGCAATTGCCATGCACAAATAAAAAAACAATGATACATCCAGAAGGGTTTCCAAGACTGACTCTCAAGAGTTTTAAAGTTTTTCAAATGACAGCACATAAAAACGATATACACAAGCCAGCAACGGAATACACCAAGGTAAAAATAATCAGAAGAAGGCAATTATATCACACTGTAGTTTTTGTTCCAAACCAAAACTAAAACCAACTGGGATTGAAAGAGCATGATGATGCAATTATTCCAAATCTACATTTGTGGGTACCAGCCTATAACCATTTTTTAAAGAACATAAAGTTTTCACTTCCAATTGATTAAAAAAATTCTTAGGAGCAGTGCTATATCACACACATGATTTTAAGGTTGCTTAAACCAGAAGAGAAGATAAGCTCATTAAAAGAATGGTCAGATTGTGTTTTGGTCACTCACAGCAGTTACTGTATCTCTTAACCTTGCCACACCACAAATGACCTGAAAGTGTTTTCCAGTTGACTAATATCTGCTGAAGAACTTTTAAAGAAAATGAAAGACGAATCCAGGAAGGATGACAAGAAGTATTTTTATTAACTATTGTCTTGTCCATACAATAGAAACACCAGGCAAAGTCAATGCACCTCTATGCTTGCATGTCTATTATAAATGCATGTATACAAATATGTCAGTATTTTGAGCTCTACCTTGACTGGGCAGGGAGGGGGTGTGGGAGGGCGGAAATCCCATGTAACATCCTGAAACGAATTTGATTGGATTTATGGTTTATATCAATGCCCATCTTCAAGCTATGCATGAAAATCAGGTATCGAGAATGGATGTGCTTCAATCCAACCACAACCAAATACAAGCGCAGATATGCACATCCATGTGTGTGCACACACGCGCACACAAGCACTATATTTGGTAACCACTGAGAGGTTTTTAAAGTGGATGTTTCAGCCTTAACCTTGTCTTTATGGTTATTTATTGCAAGGCTATATTAAATGAAATACATTCCTAATCCTATAATAGTATTTATGCTCCGAAAAATGTTCATGCTGCAGTTTTGTCCTACATAAAAAAGACATTCTCTAACTCATACACCACATGGTCCAATTTCAATGCACCTACGTTCTTAAAAATCCAAACCTCCATATTCTGTTAGCAGTATAATACTTTGGGACTTTCTTCAGAAAAAAGTTAAAGCTAGCGATGGCTGGCCGGCTGAATGATTAAAAATTATTCTGTTTCAAAATCTGATTGAAGCCCACTAGATCCAATGTGTAAAAACTTCTTGAAACATACAGACCCCCCTACCCTGCCAAAAAAACCTCATTGGCATTTGGGTACACAAGCAACGGTGAAGAACCCAGACACATGATCTAGTTTTGAATCAAAACCAGAATGTGAACTGCATGTTTATACCCATTTCTATTGAAATAGTGTCATCATCCTTAGTTTTGGATGTAGTCATTTGAATATTTTATTAAAAAGCTCATAACAGAATACCGCTGGGGAAACCATGTCTGTATTTTATAAAGATATAAATATCAGAGACACTATGACGAATATAGAGCCACAAGGAGACAAAAATCTTTAAACCATGAAGAAAAACACAGAATCAGTTTAGCTTGCTTCCATTCATTCCTATAATGCAGTTACAAAAATCCAGTAATTAATGAGAAAGTGCCTTTCATGACTACAGTATCATTATCTGGGAAAAGAATTCCCTACAGAAATACACAAATTCTGGAAGCAGGCAGCGATAGTGTATTTAGCATCAGGAGTTTTTTTTACTTTCTTAAATATGCGACCAGAAACTAGATGACATATTGAAAACTGTATTAAAATCCTATCCACCAAGAAATGAAAAGGCATGCTGTTTGAAGAACACAGAGTGAAAAGACAAGACTTCACTAGGAGAGTTTTCTCATGGCTGCACTGGCCCTTCTTTGCTGCCCTGTTAATAATGGTGTATGAGGTGTGATGAACTCGACCTGTTAATTATGGTAAAAACCTGCTCCTGAAAGTAGAGATCATCGTCTTGGGGGTCCATGGTATTTCAGGAAGGAATGTTAAAAGTGTACGGAAAAGGGGTGAACCCTAAATAGCAGATGAAGCCCTAAAGATGAAGCAGTACCATGGAGCAAGTAAAACACATACAAGGATTGTAATCAGAGTGTTTTAACATAAAAATGATGATATTTAAGCCTCTCTAAAAACTCATAACAATCATCTTTTGTTTAAAATTTGGAGCTCCCCAGACTGTCACAAACTCTCTTTCCAGACAGCTTGGGGCAAGAGAGGCAAAGCACAGCTACTAAAAACTCCTCCTGTCTCATGCATATTTATGACCAACCTCAATGAGTGTCAAGGGATCATTCCAGCCACAACCCACATGTATTCCTCTTTTTCTTTCTTCCCTCTGCTTCAGTTTTCAAGGAATTGGCTTTTACAAAACCAGCTTTCCAAAAAAGCTATCAGAGCTCCAAATGCTGCTGTTGCAATACTCGGGTGATAAAACAGGAGGTGGGAAAGCATTAAGGAATGTTTGGACAAGAAACAAGCTGCCAAAAATCCTACTCAATCAGCTACAGCCATGCAGTGAGTGACAGCAATGCATGAGTATAATCCATTAACATAAGGTAGATGGATAAAGAGTTTATTTTTTAAAGTCCAAACCAGTGTTTAAGCACTGCCACAGACTTTGGAGAGGAATGCCTCCTTTTAAGCAAGTTCACAGACTCATAGGAAAAAAAAAAAAAAGAAAGAAAAAAGAAAAAAAGAAAATGGAAGAAAGAAGAAAGAAAAAAGGAAAAAAAGAAGAAAGAAGAAAAGAAGAAAAGAGAAAGAAGAAGCAAAGAAGAAAGAAAGAGGAAAAAAGAAAAAATGAAAAATAAAAAAATAAAAAGAAAAAATTTAGTTTTACAGGCATTTATTTTTTATTAATTATCTATATTGAACTTATGATATGTTAGCCCCCCCCCCAAAAAGCTGAACTAACCACAAAAACATACAGTGGACTTTATCAAGTTGGTGAAGACTTTCTCTAAAAGTACATTTTCCACATGAGATTTCTATTCCCAAAATAAATGTAACATACCTTGTAAACCAAAAGAACATGGATTTCACTCCAACTGCATGCCCAGCAACCCGGGCGAGAGTCTCACCCTCCCATCTCTGTGCTCACTGTGGGCATTCAGGTTGAGCTTTCTTTTCAGACTCCCATTACCCTACTAGGGCAGAAAATGGAAATTTCTTCCATTTAACCATCTCCAAATGTATCAGCTGACATCATCTCGTCAGGACAAGACATTCCAGGTCTTGCTTGCTGGCTCCTGCATTAGCTCAACTCCTCCATTACTCCAAACCACAAAAGATAAGCAGCCACTACAGCATTAATGAACGGGCTCCGATTCCACAAAAGAAAAGCAGTTCCCACATGATGCAAAAAGGAGACAGAAAATCTGTGGTAGGAGGTGAAAGGCTGCCCCAGACTCCAAGTCCCTGGAGGAGATGGAGCTCAGTTAAGGCTGAGACACACCGAAGCAGAGACCCTGCGGTAGTAAAAGAAAGCGAAGCATTGCAGTACACCTTGTCAGTTCTTCATTCGGGTCCTCAGCTACACACAGATTCCTTTTTAGGTTAGGATTTCTTTCAAAGTTATGAATAATTCCACATCCAGCAGAAATGTGAGACTAAGTTAATGAACTTAACGGAATGGAAAAACAGACTAGTAAAACAATGACAAAGAAATACAAATATGGCAATGGTAGGAACGGCACAGTTGCCTTTGGTATTTTTTGTATTCAACAATACAGTTTTTATATACAATACATGTAAAATACCAAACTTAAAAATTGCTCAAAAAGTCCTAAGGCTGATCATGTCAGCCATACCTCCAGTACAGTCCAAGAAGTTTGTAATCTCTGAATCTGGTGTTATAGGCTTCCAGTTTGCAGCTAATTTAAAGCCAGAAATGAAATAACATTACTTTTTATAAGAACAGATCCAGAAGTCATCACATTTGTATGTGAAGATGGAAAAAAAAAAATTTTTTTTTTGTATCCTATCCACTTTCTTATACCACCAATCTCACTGCTGGGTCCATTATGCAATGAGTAACTCTACCATACATTGCTTCTTGTCTGATGCTCTTCCCACGGACAGAAGCATGTTCTGCTTTTCCTTTCAGGCTTTTGAAAATTTCTTTAAACAGATGTACACATTGATACAGATTTATGTTAAGAAAATAAAACCAAAGAAACGTACTTTACACTGTTAGAGAGTAGAATACTGAGCTGAAATCTCTCTTCGTATGGAAAATATGTAATTCCCTACGTTACACCAGTGCCCTGAGAAACCTGTGTCTCCTTTAGTGTCACCCCTTATTCTTATTTTGGAGAATTTCATTATGTGAGAGGTAGATTGTAGTCAACAGAAAAAAATATTAGAGCGTAAGGTAGCTTTGATACTCAAGACCCATAGGTGAAGAACCATTGACATAAAAATGAAAATCTTATTTAAAAAAATAAAAAATCTGTAGAGAATGCTCCACAAAGTTTCAACAAATCCTTTGTAGCAAAAAATGCTTGAACCCTATGAATATAATGCATATATATGTAGCAGTTATTTAATATCCTGTGTGCTCTGTTCCTTACCCAGGAGTGGCTCTGGACCTTACTGACTTCACGCTCTTTTACGTGTTGCATGGAATGCAGGAATATTAGTTTCCTTATAAGCACAAGCAGTATCACCTTATTTTAGATAAGGAACTAAGGTAAAGAAAGAGTAGAAATGGAAGGAGCTCCTGATTCTGGATCCTGTTTGAAATAACCTATTTTTCAAAGTGCTTGGAACCATGCAGAACTTGACTCAATCAAGCACAGCTCTCCTGGACATCTGTTGATTAGGAGTGCTCTGCACTTCTATCAGGTCACTCACAGGACCTTGATTTCCATGCGCAGGGAATGAGGAATACCTGGGCAGTGTCGGCCTCCTGGGAAATCGGGTCTAAAATGCTTGGCTCATCATGCAGCTCTGAAGACACAGAGGATCCAGTGCTCTAAAGCAACGTTACACTGACAGAAAAACGAGAGTATCCTTTCTTTGATGTAATTCTTTGCGTCATTCAGAAATTTGGAGGACACATAAAAAGATGCCCTAAACCAAACACCTTCTCTCACTATGCAAGCTGACTCATTTCTAGACCTCCGTTCTGAATAAGGACATAAATGCAACCAAAATTTCATAAAATTCCACCATCATGATACATATAATTATATAACTTCCCTGTTAATTAGTCTGTATCCTTAGACAGATTTTCCAGGCCAGAAAGAAAGTGAGCTTTGCTGCATCTCCAACATAGGCTTTTGGAGACCAAAGGGAGAAGCAGTTGCAAATGTATGTGACCTTAAGGGAGAATATCCTTGAGTAAGCATCTTCTTACGTAACACTGGATCTCCCTCACAAGCACCCATCTAAGCCATAATTTCAACAGCTTTTCACAGTCAGATGCTCAAAAAGGAACAACATCTTAGACAAGCTGCCCAAGACATTTGTGGTTTTATGGAGAAAAGAAAATCAACATGTTGAACACAGCTCATAAACCAAGACACAGACAAGGCGGTAACAGTAAATAAGGTGTTCACAAAGAAGCACATATAATATTATATTGTTAATAATAATTATAATTTATAGTAATAACAACAACATAGTATTTGGTATGTAGCCCCTTGCACTGGAATCGTGTGGTGTCAATGGAAAAAAAATTTGGTACTGCCTCTGACACTGGTCTGCAGTGGAAGATAGAAAGCAGGGTTTGAGGTGTCAGGCAGGTAATGCAAGTTAGGACCGTTTGGTGACACACAGGTAGGGCTGGTGGCAGAGCCTATATGCTAAGCAAGTCCATCAGTGGGTGACATGGGACAGCTCCCCTCGTAAGCTATGCCTTCAAAGCTTTTTCTCCAGCATGCATGTGCACAACTTTTATCACTTTGCTGAACTTCTTTGGTGTACCATTCACTTGGATCTGTCCCTGACACACATGGTCCGTAAATGTAACCATGAAATATAGTCCCTATTGAAAACAGCAATATACGCATTTCAGCTGCGAATTCAGGTAGCTATGATAAAGTAGGAAAGTTGCAATTCTAAAATGGGGAATTCCCTTTGTCCCTTGTAGCCCTCAAGTTAATTCTCTGAAATCCATCGACGTCTCTGATTTCTCCTCTTTCTAGTTCTCCTTCATGAATACTACGTAGACAGGAAAATTAAGCGAACTCTTAATTTTATCATTCCTGACCAACAAAAAAAGTCAAGCTTAGCCACCCAGAGGCAAATTAATTTCTTTCGGTTCCTTCACTCAGCACACCTCTACAGCATGCAAAATAAGACCGACCAAAGGTTCCGTATGTGACCCGACTGGCACAGTGAGTGCCAGGAGCCTGGATTTGGTCCAGGTGCCTCTGGGCTTGGAGAGAGACTGCTCCAAAGGAGGGCCACAGCAAACACACTAACTAGAGGTAAGGGATCTGCCAAGACTGGAATTCACACTTGCTAATGGAGCTGCAGAGAGCAACCTTCAAGGCCCCTTTTTTGTCTCCATAATCGTGTTTGTACGTGAAGGTTACGCTTTCTCTCTAAAAGCAGTTACAGTTAGGAAGTACCTTTTAGAAATCTACGAGAATTTAGGTCCCAGGAACTACATTGTATTTCCTTAAACCAGGACAATTAGAAGTCAAAAAAGTGCATTTTTACATACTTGTTAGAAAATAAGAGATGTTATAGAATACACTGGTGGTAAGCTGGTTCAGTAAGTCAACTGAAGTTTTGCCAGTTGAGCTAAGGACTGTGCAGGAATTTGAAACGTTATTTTGTCACAAAATCTCATACTGCTGCCTTTAAAAATACGCAGAAATTTCCTCATCTAAATATTCTAGCCCAATGCTGGAGGTGCCTGTAAGAGTTTTGAAGAAATGCAGCTGTATGCATGGTTCACTGCCCTGGCAAAACACCGGCAGCATTATTGTGATGCGGTCTGAGACTGAGCACACTGTAGAGGAAGGACCACAAAAGCTCTGGAATAATTTTCATGAACAGATTTAGACCCCACAAATCTGATATAAGACATTGTCACCATGTCACCAACAGCCACCCAGTGAACCATATGAAATACACTAATTGTAAAGCCAAATATTCAGCCAAATACATGGTGGGTTTTGTCTCCAGCACTGATCAGGCAGAAAATAGGGTATCAGACCGTTACATTTCAATAGACATGAGCATTTCATGGCATGAAATACAAACCATGAACTCCTCCTTTAAAAACCCACAATCATTTTAATTACTGACTGTATAGTATGTCATAAGGTGAACAGAACCACTGAAATGAGTGAAGTTATTTCTTCAAGGAAGACTTCAAAATGCACAGTTAGATCCCTGAAACGTTAAACACTGGATACTGCACAAGCTTTTAAAGAAAACTCCATTTTTCTCATACTATCAACTGTTATTCTGAAGACCCATAGTGAGCTGGATCTGCAGAAAGATGAAGTGTGAGGCTGGACACCAAAGTGGACTACAGCACTCTTAGTTCTGTTTGCTTGCATGTTTCTTTAGAGTACAAAATTCTAGCAGAAACCTTTGCCTTCAAAAATGCAGATTCTTACAAATGTATTTCATTACTGTGTTGGGATTTTTATATATTACCTGCCTGAAAACAAAACTTGGACTTAAAATTGAATTTCCCTCACCAAAAAAAATAAACATTAATCTATATTTATATTCTAAAGATGCAGGATAAAATAAATAAATAAGCAAATTCCCCTCACAAAAAAAAAAAAAAGAAAAAAAACCCTGATTAACAACTTTGGGTCATTATCTGCTGTAGTTCTCACGGTTTCAATAATGCTCAACTCATTCACTGCAATCTAGGCTATACAGCTAATACTTGTATTTTACAGAGATTTCATTTTAATTGTAGATGTGCTTTGGATTTATCATGAAACCAGAAAATGTATGTTTAACAAACACTAATAAACTGCTGCCAACACCCTTCTCTCAGGCTGCTCCAGCCACCTTTCCTCTTCTATCTAATCACCCTCACACCTCTTTGGAATACCGACTGTGCTAGACAGACTTACCTACAAGATCTTAGGGAAAATCTACCTCCATGGTTTTCACTCCCTTTGGCCACTTTATGTTTTCTGCACATTATCCAGTTTTTCTACATCTGGTTATGCTGCCCCATATGTTTGGAACAGCCTCCCTTCTCCCTGCCAAGCAACCTCCCTTTCTCCCATGAAATGCCTCTTTCTTTCAGCAGTCCCTTCAACAATAATCCTCACATTCCCCCTTGCCTAACAGTTGCGCCGTGTCTCGTCATGCAGCTGGGTTTTTTTATCTACCTTTAGGCCAGACCTTGCAAATATTTTCCCATGGTAAAAAAATCATCCCAATCCTTCTGATTGCTTTCACTAACCACAACAACAGGATGAGTTCAGAGAAAAAAAAATATCTGTGTTTTAGTTATTAACAGCTAAAAGGCAGTAATTTCATTCCTGTGCAACAGGAGCAAAGTAGACAAACCGTCAGATGTCTGTTCCTCCTGCCAGCAGCAGAGGATGCAGCACTGAGGACGGAGAACAGGGCAGCAGCTGGGATGTACCCTGGCACCCTCACGGGCGCTGCCCAGCCAGCTGTGCCTGCTCCATCCTACCCCCTCACAGCTGGCCCTTTCCAACAGGGGGGTGATATTAAAAAAAAAATATATATATATTCCATACAAGAGTATTTCAAAGCTCTGAGGACGTATGTCCAAAATGTTACCGTTACCAGAGGCTCTCACTCACCCTCGGTCTGGGTGCATTTTTTGAGGTCAATGAGCTAATTTGCCATTTGTAAAATGTGCTGTCACAGAACTGAACAGCGCAAGCAACACCAGCTTCTCACCGTTACGGCATCTAAAAACTTAATATCTGGCCACGAGAGGAAAAAAAAAAAATGCACTTTACACATATCCTCAGCATATTCTCCCCATGATTGCCCACTCGTGTCAGCTGATGGATACCATAAAGATAAAAACGGACCACTGGAACCAGAACAAACCCCTCTATTCAAATTATGCAGCTACCCCTGAGCAATATCACTTGGGCAAGGAAGCCACATTTTATGACTAGGAGGATCACTGCAACTCCGTTTGTCCTCATCAGACTTCTGTCACAGCTGAGGGAATATCCCGATTGACATGAGCTTCACCAAGGGTTAGGCTTGCCATTGATCTCATGCCTTGTATCACTGGATAAGGTCCTGGATGGCTTGTTTAACAATATTTGCCAAAAGGTGCTTCCCAGTTCTTCCTGTATTCCTGAGTAACAAAGAAGACGCACTGCCAAATGTCCTCCCACTGACATCTCAAAGGCAAAAACCCAGCATCCTCCCCCAAGGAAAAAAAACAGCAAGGATTTCACTTTATAGCAATTTTGCATATTTTCCTGGGTTTATGTGCTTTGTTTCTCACAGGCTCATAACCTAACTAGGAAACCACAGACTGCTGCATCTGTTGCTCTCAGTTATTGTCAAAAATGTGCTGACTCTATATAAAAGTTATCCAATTGCATCATAGCACAAACAACCCGTGTCATGCCTGTAGCCGTGCGCATATGCGCCCTGTGCAGCATCCCTCCGCAGCCAGGCTGGGAAAGGACCAGCTGGTGTGACCGGGCAGCGATTGGGCGCCGCTGGCTCAGCCCAGCATCAGCCACAGCCATTACACAAAGGTAAAAGCTATCGATGGCAAACATTTGCATCCTTGCCTCATCTCACCATCTGCTTCTGCTGCTGCTCACTTGAAAATTAATACGGTGGTTGCTTGAATCAGAAGCTAATGCTACATCTGTCTTCCTTAGCATTACAGACAATTATTAGACTACGCGTGCAATCCTTTTTGTGACAGCGGCCTCTAGTCTGACAGGATCCTTCCTCCATCAAGAGAGACCAAAATGCTTCATTTGCAATTGTAGACCCTGAAACATATTGGACTGAATCTTCCTCCTCCTAGTCTGTGCTCCCTTACTTTCCCTTCTTCTTCTTCCCACCCCGTACACTTTCATCAGAACTAAAAAGTAAATTAATAAAGTGTAAAACTCTTTCAAAGAATATAAAAAGGTCTTTCGCAAGCAAATGTACAGAAAACTCAGGGCTGGTCTTGCTTGTATAAATCACATCTCCTAGTTCAATGTCTAGGGCTGTTTGCCAATCACAGACATTAAGGAAACAACTAAAATTGTATTTTATCATCTCGATCATTTATTCTTAATAGTTTCCTATTTGCATCTGATTTGCACTGCAAGAAGGAAAGCAGAAATGTGAGAAGAATCACATATATACTGCCATAAAGTCCTTGATGTTAGCATACTCATACAAATCTTAATTCTGTGGCCTTTAATCCAGAGAAAGTCTCAAAGAGGTATTCCTTATATATTAATTGTAACACACTGTTTTTAGAGAAGGACTAATTTCACAGGCTTCAGGGGAAACATTCTGAGATAGAAATCTGTTTTATTCTTTCCCATGTAAGACAGCTGTAAACTGCTTACAGGAACATTATCAAATTGAATATTTTTAAAAGCCTCCTAGTAAAAATGATTTTATCCTACGTGTACTTTTCATCATTCAAGTTAGAAATTATTTACAATCAGAAAGCAAGTGGTCAAATCCACTTTGATAGCTTTTAGGGGAATTCTAGAGAAATGTATATATCTGGAAAAAAACCCAAACCCCTTCTCTCCTATTCAAAGCAGTTTGAAAACACAGTGAAGAAACTTCTAATAAGAAAGTTTGCAACCATTTCTTTCATAAGCTATACTTTGGGCACTGTGGTTATAGCAAATAAGCTGCTAAAACTAAAAAAAGTGTAAGAAAGGATAAAATGCTTCATGATGTCCTCGTCCTTTCCAGTTCTGTCCCCCTATTTTCACATGCTCACAACATATATATACTTTAGCAATAAAACAATGCAAGATGATCTCCTTCATCTCCTATCAATAAGAACACCACAGACAATTGGCAAAAGGCAGAAAAGGCCAGTGGAAAAATGGAAACTGCTTAAATAAGCCTTCGTTTTGGAGCATTTGAGAATGGTGCAGAAAGGTGCTTCAAAAAGGCCAGGCTGTCCTGCGAATAGGAAGGAGTATGAGAAGAAAAACAAGAGAGAGAAGGGTCACTCAGAGTCCATGAACCTTAACAGTATTCCTCGAGGAAAAACAAAAAGGTTTATCTCAGTTAAATAGTTTGTTCATAGGAAAGATGCAAACATGAACTTGTGGTAAAGAGGTTTTTTTTCTCATCTGTGATGCTTTAAACTGTTTTCCCATGATTACACTTTTTTGCCCCAAATTTTTCTTGAGCCATACAAAGAAAGATGAAAAAAATCAGCTTATGCTTTCTTTTCATACCAGATGGCACTGATGAAAACTGACTAATAGCCAAATCAAGAAATGAATTATGATGAAGGCATAGATTCTAAAAAAAGCCTTTGCAATTTTTCAAGTGAGAGACGCAGGAGAGCAAATATTCATCACATAACTTTCAGAAAGTAATTTACATCCTCAAGGCACTGTAGACCCATTTCATTTTCCTACCACCCTTTTGGGTTACAGAGTATCACCCTCTGGTTTACAGATGGGAAACTGAGGCAGGCTTAGTACCACAAAGACCTTCACGGTGCACAGCTCAGTGCTGTCACCGAAAGAAGCAGCTGTATTCCTGCCCCTTCACTGGGCTGGCATGGGTGCTTCTGCGGCCACAGCACGGACTGGAGCAGGGGTTTTAGGTACAATTTTTAGGATAATTTTAGGATAATTACAATTATAATTACAATTATAATTAAAAAATTACAATTTTAGGATAATACAATTAGGATACAGTTTTTAGGTGCAATACCTAGTTATGCTAGAGTAACTTGATGGTGGAACACCACCACAGATATACTTGTACCTAAATTAATGCTTCGTGGAACTCCATGGGGCCATAGTCCCAAACCCAGGCTGTTTAGAAATCCCTTTTCTCCTAGGATCAGGCCTTAGTGGGGGATCTCAGTATGAAAGAATCAGGTGGTGTTCTGTGTCCGATTTCCTCACACATCACAAGGAGAGACAGGACACCTGGAGGGCTGGTGTCCCATCCACACTGTGCGCTGGACCAGTTCTGTGCACATCCTAAAGCAGCAACACCTGGTATTCCCCTCCTGGGGACACCAATAAAAGATGGGGAAAACCACATTCTGCAGTTCTCTAAATCCACAAATTTGGTGTCAACATAATTTCTGTGTTATAACATCAAATTAGCCCTATAGACCAAATGTATCCACGTTGAATGTGTAACACTGAATGTTTAAGACAAAATGTCAGATCCAAACATCGTTTGTCTAACGATTCCCATTAATGGCAAAGTTGTCCCAATGTCAGCTGCTGCTGAGATAATCTAACCCTTAGCACATCTGAAAATCCAAATCAAGCTGTGGCCCTCTCAAGATAACCTGACTAATTTTATCCTTTTTTGACAGTGCTGTCTATTTCTGTCTTTGGCTTTTGTAATTAAAATATGGATCTAAATCATGTGACCTGGATGCAGTGGAACGTCCTTAGGGACTTTTTGCAGAAGAGACAAGTTTTCCTTAAACCTTAAAAAAGCCCAACCCCTAATATAGTAAATGATGAGATATTTGTATTTGAGAATTAGAAAAAAATCATTCAATGCATATAGAATTTACTATTAATAACTTTAATGATCTTTCATTTCACTAATAAATTTCTACACCCCTTTGCAGTTTTCCCTGGTGTTGCGGGGCTGTCCCAGAGCCACAGCCCTGTGAATGGGGGCAGACCCCACTGGCAGGAGCAGCCTCTGCGCGTGCTGCAGCAGGGCTTGACCAGATGTGCAGATGCTAATAAATAATCGTAACGATGATGATGATGGCAGAACCATGTAAGCGTTCCTGATCTTCTAGTTTTCAGCTTCTCCTCGATCTCTAACACGAAGCTGCCTCAGATGGCTGGCGAGAAGTCAGACGCTGACAGCCATCCTGGCAGCACGCTCAGCCCCCGGGGCCCCTCACCTAATTAGCCTGACACGGAGCAGAAGGATGCCGTGCCGCTGCCAAACAGGGAGGTGCGGGCTCAGGGGGACACACAATTTCAGCATACGATGCTCCACAACAAACCCAAGGTGTCTGGCCCGGGAGCACAATCACAGGCCATGTTGGACCCCCAGATCTACGTCCCAGGCTCACACTAGCCTGCAGGCAAACGGCTTACCTAAGTCCAGGCATAGTGAGGAAGAGGATTGGATTTCAGGCCAAGCCAGAGATCATTTGCAGCATGGATTAATTAAAACTACTCGGATTTCACTTTTTACCCTCCCATACTGAGAAAGAATTAATGCTTCAGAATAAAAATGCTCAGCTACGCCAGTACGTCTCCCCGAACAATGCCACCAACTGATTGCTGCACGTGCCAGGACGCAGCCTGGCCATATGTGGCTAGTGTAATTCTCTGACACGATGACAGTGACAAAAATGATTTCACAGGCTATGGTGAAACTGTATCCCAATGTATCAGCTTAGCCTACAAGTCTGAAACAAGAAGAACATGGAGAAGTAAAACAAGAAGCGAAAATTGTCATCATATTCAAGCAAGCCACGTGCACAACTCTGAAATGTTCATTATAAAATTCCAAGCAATGGTCTTAGTTATACAGCACAGAGAGACTATATTTTGAAATAATGAAAAAGCATGAGTGGAAGGGGGCTTGGAATAAAAGTCAGCAGGTGTGATCATTATTTGGAAAATTCTTATGCACTTATTCTTCAGAGCACTGCATGAATATTCATTAAGCCTCCCAGCTTAGGAGGTTTCAGATTGGAGTGTTGATGTCTTCCCTTTATGGAGAAAAAACAAGGCATAAAAGCCCAGCTCCAGACAGCTAAGTGGAACTTGAGGACTGCAGTTTCTCTATAGCCTCATCAAGTTTTTTACCAATTATCTTTCTTTAGGGTAAAAAGAGCAGAAACGAAGTGAATGTGGAGAAAAGCAATTGCCTAAGACCACTACAAAAATAAATGGCAAAGCCAGAGATGAATTCAGAGCTCTGAAAACTCAGACCAGTACCCCAGTCCTTTGGGAACACTACTTAAGCGTAGCAAATCATGAGCTAATACACTCTTTCGAGCTCTGGTAGCAGTTTCCCAAGGCGTGCTCTGTGAGGCCACAGTTCAATGATCCATACAGCTGATCAATGGAGCAGTGCTGTCAGCAGAGCTTCACATTAAAAGCAAAAAGAAAAGGGTTCACTGAACTCTTGACATAAGTTTTCGGTTCAGCAACAGTGCCTCAAAAACACTGCACTTTGGCAATTATCACAGTCAGATGGCATTTTTCAAAAAACATCTTAAGTTTGGAAAATAACATTTTGTCGGGGAGTGTCTTGCAAGCCCCGGATATTCTGATGTGACGGTGAGGGCCACCACAGCAAACACCTACCCAAGTGTAAGTTAGAGATGGGCATCTATTTCAGTGCAAGTTAGAGAATCTGCATCCTTCAGCCAAAAACGCTTGGGCAAACAGTTTTGCTTCAAGAAGCTTCGATAACATCTCAAAAACATATTTAGAGAAGAAACAATCCTGGCGGCAAAGTCTGTGTGGAAAGCCTAGGAAGTAGTCAATGATATGCTGTGCCCCAACACCTTTGCACCCCCAAAAAAAGAGAAGTAAGAGGAAGATACTAGAGGGCTCTGGGGCTTTGAGCAACCTAGTCTAGTAGAAGGCGTCACTGCCCATGGCAGGGGGATTGGAACTAGATGATCTTTAAGGTCCTTTCCAACTCAAACCATTCTATGATTCTATGACTCAGTAGACCCGCTTCTGGTTCTTCATGGACCTGTGAGATGCACAGAAGCAACTGGTATCTCCTCTCTATTCTCCAGGTTCCCCATCATTGGAGATGAAAATAATAATTCTATTCCCTCTTGTTTTGAGCCTTGATATCCACTAAAGGAAGACAATACATTAGAGTTAGTTATCATTATATCATGTTTTTTAAAACACACATATGAAAGCAACAGAAAAATTCTTGTGTATGCCATCTAATGGTTTAATGGTTTTGCAGTCATACAAATCTGAAAGCATGCCAAGAAGAAAAAGTGCTGCAACTGTAGCTAACCAGAGTATGATCCCAAAGGTCTGCCAGCAAGCAACCAAACAAATCTGTCTTATTTGTTCAGTCATTTCTAACTTTCCCTGCATTAGAAGAAAAGAAATTGCTATTTATCCTCATTTACAGTATATTCCTTTGAGTAAAGGACACAGGAAGAGTCATTGGTACCCTGGCAGAGTTTAACCTTCTAGGTGGTCTAAGAAATGGTGAAGTTTTTCCAAATGAACAAATAAATACATATCTTCAAGCCTTTCCCACTTAAAAGCAAACAATATGAAGCTAAGTAACATAAGAACTTTAAGGAGAGTAAAAACAAATCAAAGAAAAAGTCTGAGGCAATACAGATGGTAGAAACCTGAAAAATGTGACATCTGGGAAGGGGAACGTTGGGAAGAAAGTTTAGGAAGGAGCTCTGAAAAGCTGCTCTCTACACCACATTTTCATACAGGGTGCCTTAACTGTGGGCTTGCCTGATGCTGCTGTGAAAGGTCGCTGCCATCATTCACCCACCAGCTGACGCAGAAACCAAGAAATGCCCATTCCCACCAGCTCTGCTGGGCTGCGGGCTCCCCCGTCATTCCCTCCTGCTCTTCCCCAGCATGGCCCACATGGAGGAGAGTGCACCATGTCACTTCTTAGTGACACCTCTGCACCTCCTGACGTGCCCTACGACACCTCCCCAGTCTCCAATCTTTCTGTCCCTGCCATCTTGATTCCTTTCTCCATCCCATGTGACAAAAAGGAAAATTCACAGTAGAACACATCTACTTCATGTACCACAACCAACAACAGCGAATCTATAAACAGTGGGACAGAAACAACGCTAACTTTTATAATGCTACACTAATTTTTATAATGTTACATGCTACTCACAGAACCCACCTACAGATGATTATAATGCTTAAAGGATCACATAGCCTTGCTTCAGAGAAAAAACAAAAAACGTGGACTACTTGTCTAAGGAAAGACAAAAGTATGGTGATAATGATGTACAACAGGACACTGGGACTCTATTTACTCCTCTTAATAATTAAACAGCAAGAAGATAGTAAAACTGAAAGACAACAAACAGATAAAAGGAAACTATACCAAATTTTCATATAAAATGTATGAATATAAAATACCAGGATGGATGCACAGAATACACCTTTTGCTAATAATTCTGCATCACTGGGTAGGACAAAGACCAAACAGGGTTATCTTTTTATCGGGGATTAAGAAGAAACTTCCTGGAAGGGCAAGTTATGCCAAGATCACCAAACAGATGGGGTGAGGCATCCTCTTTTTGTACATTTGTTAGATGAGGTGGATCTCTTGCAATAGTGCACTCAGACAAGGGCAGGTAGGAGGAAAGTGTTGCATTTGCTTTGGATCATCTTAGCAATATTTGACTCCAACACCACCAATTGTCCCTATTTCTGCCCTTACACTTGGAGTGTGCCCTGGTACCAGCAAATCAGCAGAGCGGACAAAGGGGAAGCTGAGTGCAAGGAATAGTCTGGGTCATAGTTTATTTATTATTTTGTGTTTCACTTAATTCTATGAAACTCTTTTCTAATTTGCATGTTTTCCAAGGCCATTTCATCTTTGTATTTTCTTATAGATTCTGCACCTCTTAACGAGCCTCTTTGCTGCCTTTTGGCTTTGGACAGGCTACAGCCTTATCTCTCTTTGCAAAACTTTATTTGTTCTCTTTGCAAAACCTTATTTATTGTTGGACGCTGGTAGTGAGATCAGCCTCCTCAGAACCCAAGTGTGGATACAGTCCAAACCCCTGTAGAGTTTACAATCCAAACATTCACTCAGCAGAAAATCCTCCTCAGCTCTGTTTCATCCCTGTCTCCTACCCCCTATTTATTTTGGCATTGTAAAAGAATATGCTGTGTTCTTGAAAACAGAAGTCTCCTCTATAGTAGGATTTAGGTACATTAAAGCAGGTAAAGGGTAATTTTGATGAACGTTTATGTAATACCCTGGTGGTATTGCAGCTGTTCAGCCACGCTCTTCACAAAAACAAGATGCTGAACCACGTGTGATAGCCACCAGCTTCACCGTGGCAGCAAGAGGGATAGAAGAAAAGGAGCCCCATCCCAGAAATACAAAGTTGCCCAGTTTGTAATATCACTTTCCTGTTAATTAAGCAGTTGTGAGACCCTCCAGTGAAAGACAGTTGTACGTAAGCACACACCTATTAGACCACTGCCAAGGGTCTTTAGAGCTTCAGAATCATTTGAATTCAGCCTCACATCCCACTCTGATGGAGGTATGTCTTAGTGTACTAGAAGGAGGAGGTTGTGAAGGGTTACACGACCATTTTCTCAGTGGGAATTGCATGCTGTGACAAGGAGTAGGTGATCTTCTGCACTTCCTTGACCATCCTTCTCTTTTCTCGTCAAGAGCGTGAGAAGTGGCCACACCAAGAGGAGAGATTTGCACCACGGCAAGCATAAAAGGCAGGATCACGTGGGGTGGCGAGAGGCCCCCTCTGAGAACCAAAGCCCTGTTCAGAATTCTTTTATCAGGATAAAATACAGGGTCCCACCAACCTGAGGTACTGACATAGAGTCAGAAGGTCCCCTCATTTATAGTCAGTGGTCCAGAGCCATTTCTTCATGCCTTCAAGGCACGAGAATATTTCATTTCACCTGAGAATAATACAGTATTAAATTTTAGAAAAAGACACTCTGAAAACTTACCATGTAGGTTACCAACAAATATCCACTACTTGGCAGCCTTGTATATTTGGAGAGGTCTTTTACTTAGTTAAAAATAAGAAGAGAATTTTTTACTCAATAAACATACACACGTTATTACTCACATCCAGAAGGAAGTGTGACTTTTCAGGAAAAATGAACTTTCTGCTCAAGCAGTTTCTAATAAGAGTCCAGAATAATGAGTATGCTACGAGTCAGATCCATTAGACGTAAATTAAAATTGTCTGTCATAAGAAACCTCTTTTTTTCTTCTCTAAACTTTTGTTCTGAAGCAGAAATCTATTTCAATTGTATTTCAAAACAAAGTAAATAAGAATTTTGTAACTTGCACTACCTCCCCAATTGTAGTGTTTATAACGATCAGAAGTTATTTATTTTTGGAAGGTAAAAAATGAACGTTCCAGTATTATTTTTGGCTGGTTTGTGCCTTTTTAACAGCAATGCATTTCATTCTTTTTCTAATTCATTTTCATTAATTTTTGGCATTACAATACCTTTAGGTAATTTTGTAAATAGAAAGATACTGAAGTCTGTGTCTTTACATCACTATTTTATGTATCTTTTTAAAACTGAATCTCATTGATTCATTTTGAAATTCCCTAAAAGTTCAAAGTTTTCAGCACTTTTAAGAACTGGCCCCTAATATAAGTTAAAATATCATTAAATATTAACCTGTTTGGAAACCAGAGCCTCTCCACTTAATCATAAACACTACAGCTAAAGTCTGACCTAAGTGATCTGCCAAACGCTGTGCAGGAACTGGTGCCAGTTAGGAAGATAATTTAATTCTCTCTGTTCCCAGAACTTGGCTTTATCCAGGGGACAATTTTTTCTTTGGGTTGTACTTTTTTAAACTAATTTGGGGCATTTTGCCCTTAGCTTGGAATATTTTCTAAATAAAATAAAAACATTAATGTGGACATAGTATTAGTGCCAATACCATAATGTACTACTTTTATATGGTTTAATGTGGAAAAAAAAATAAAAATCCCCATTACATCAAAGAGAGAAGTCTAAGAAAAGATATAGACCTAAAAAGCCTTCTCTTTCTTTCAGGCATGTGGGAAATGTTCCTCTGAACAGATCTGCAGAACCTACAGCAAACCCAGAAGTTAACTTGAATCACCTCCCTATGGCACATCTAGCTAGAAACGCAATTCCTTGTTGCTCCTACTCCAGTGTGATTGTGGGCCGCTGGGAAAGGATCGAGCTGCTCTGCCGCCCACTTTCTGCTGCACGTTTCTGGCTTTTCCCTACATCAAGGAATAGACTGAGCAGTCACAGAGTGCCTCGACTCAGTGCAAAAGGGAGGACTTTCTTTTCCTTGAGTAAGAGCCACCTCACCCTACAGCTGGACAACTGTTAGATCTGGTGCATCCATCACGAATCCAACCAAGTCACTGCTCAAGCAATCCAGCCAGGTGCTGCAACCTTCGGGGCTGCTGACTTTAATTTTACAATGACTCTGCAGCTACTCAATTTCCAACTGCTTTTTGTTCTACTTGCTAATGCCTTACTCTGAAGTCGAGAATGCAATCTTTCAATAGTCAGGCTTAATCACAAAACCCATTTACAGTTAAAAAGTGAATTCCTAGAATATTTGTTCAGTTTTACTGCCCTGAAATTCATTAGATAATTTATGACAGAGGGTGGTTAAATTTTCTGCCAGAAGCAGTTCAGCAGGTCACACTTATTTTAAGAGAATGTTTTGCTAACATGGCGATACAGAAAATTATGAGCTGTCTTCATGGAACCAATTCTGAATTTTTTATTAAATATTTCCTGCTAACAGTTTTATATGAGGCCACTGGCTGTTGGAAACGACAAGCATGATCCTGGTACAGGTTGTATCTCCTGAGGCACAAAACAACTCTGCCAGGGGCTGGGCCTCTCCCCTGCGGACCCCTCTGAGCACTCTGTGCACATGCGTCCATAGACAAGGCCATGCTTTAAAAGCACTCTTCGTGCTGCCGGGACGGTGTTTGCTTTTTTTCTCGTGGAGAAGTAGTTAAGGAGAAAGGGGGGAAAAAAAAAAAAAGGTTTCTAGAAGTGAAAAACATGGTTTCAACTCAGAAATGGAATTAGACCTGAGCTGCTTTGGGGGAGAACTGCTGGATGGCAGCTGGGGAACCGTCACCGTTACTCTCTGTAAAGGCTTGCTCCTACAAGGTACTAAGCTAAGTACACTAGATGTATGCATGACTTACCTGAATGCATGGACTGGTCACTTGTTTCAGCACATGTTCCTTCTGGACTCAGTTACTCAGAAATTAAACCCTTATTCTCTTGGGTCCCTGGGGGCTGGTACATACTCTGGCAGGCAGACATCCTTTCATCCAAGTGCTGCCACACACCTATTGACAGAGATTTGCCCCCATCCTTTTCTGTAATTACCCATCCCCCCAAGGACAGCTAATGCACCAAATATCAGCATAGTACTCACATATTAAGCAAACTCATTCCACCTACACTTCTCCCCCAGGAGCACTGGCCCGGAGAGCCTGAGGCCATCAGATGTTGCTCGGAGCTGGACCGGTCGTAACTGCCCATCCTCCCCTCCCCAGCCCAGGACTAAATGGCATTGGGCTGCATGGACCCCCCTTCACTCTCACTCCAGGAAAAGGATGAAGCTGGGGAGCTGAAACCTTTGTCCGCTGTCCCAGCACTGCTCCTGCTTAGTCAAGGAAGAAGGCAGTGCTTGATGCTACAGGTTTTCCCCATCTCCTCTGGTCTTGGTGGCTGAAAACAGCTGCAAGGCTCTTCCACGTGGTTCGGTCCTCCAATCCAATGCCACAGACTGTCCTCAAGCTTAATACGCTCTCGCTACATCACTGCTATTAGACTATATTTGTATGTAAAAATTTCTCAGTAAGTTGAATGAAAGACACATCCAATTTTTAAATCAAGTTTTCCTTCTACCAGCTATGGCTGTAAACGATCCCATCCTGTCAACTGGTCTAAACTTCAAAAGACATTTAATTCTACATTTTTGCAACTACAATGGCAAATGCGTAGGTTTTTTCAGTTGAATATGTTTAAGCTCATTTAACTGAATGCCAGTGATGGGCTGTGAGTTATACACAGAGATCTTTCTGGAGAAGGCTTATGTCTTCAGAACAAGCCTTTTGATGAAGAACCACAGGCCTCAGTAACATTTGCTGATAGCTATAGCATTTGGCAATACTTTATTATTTTCATTATGCTAATATCCCCAAAAAATTGCAAAATGGGGTGAAATTAACTGAGCTTTTATTATAGCTAAGAAAACACTACCACTACTTGCAGGACTGGATGCTCAGGTTGGTTTTTCCACATATAATCTCATCTGCCTCTAGTGTTCATTTCAGTGTTAGAAGAGAACCAGTTCTTATATCCTTTCTATTCTTGATCAAGGTTACATTAATCTCAAGGCTTCATTCAGACATAGACACAGTAATTACAGTGAGGGTTATTCTACTGTGTCTGAAATGTACCTCAGTCGTGAAAACTGAACTCATCTTTTTAAAAGTGCAGCAGGTATAGCATGGTAATGTACTAGAACAATCCACTAACAGATCTCAAACATGATACAGAGAAAAAATTTTCTAGGTAAAACCTTTTTGCATCCTAGGAAGTTGCATTATTTTTTTATTTATGTAATTAATTACACCCACTGGAAATATATTTTCTGCATCAGCTGCAGCAAAAGCATTTTACTATAGATGCCTATCAGTAACTGGATGAGACTTCCAGCTCATTTCACACTAGCTAGAAACGGCCTCAGCCATGTTAATGACTTTGAGGTTGGCTGGATTTCAAGTAATAACCTAAAGATGAACAATCCTGCGTATCCAGTTACTAACTGAGTCTCTTCAAATGGACACTAACTGGATACTCATCTTTGTATTCAGAGAGAAAAAAGGAAAAAACTATGAGCCAGGATGGCAGAAACCATTTATTTGGCAACTGTCTGAACTAAATAGTAGATTTATTGGTTTAAAGAATTGTCTAAAAATTAGAATTGCCATGAAGTCAGACATACAAAATTGGAATCATATTCCAATTTTTGACTATAATCTTTCAAATTACATGCCTGACTCAATTTTCAAATCTTGAAAGGCCAGGAAAAGCTTGGTGGCCAATCAAAAAGGTATCCAGTAAAAGCAAGTTGTAATACAGGATAATAATTGTAACAGTTCCCAGTGGTGGCTCTGTGGTCCAACTTTCCTTTCTCCTTTTTGAGCATCTACTGAAAAAGTACACAGACTACTTCACATTCTGTTTCAATACAAGTAAATAACTTATGAGTAAACTGTTTTAACAGAAAAAGCAGTATTTGGTAAATATGAATTACAAGAATGAAAAACCTGTAGAGATTGTTTATGATGTGAGTGCTAGTTAAAATAACTGCAGATTATATGGCACCAAAAAGAGAGTAATCACAACTAAAAATACAAGAAAAACAAAGAGAGTACTGCATGATGATCTACTATTATATATTTTAAATGATAGGTTTTGTAGTAAATACAGCTTTCTTTAAACACTAGAGGTTAGTGTAAGACTGCTTGCTCTTCTGTTTTCCCTAACTTCTTTGTTTCAAATTTATGAAAGTCTGCGGCTCTTACTGGACCTATTCCCTTCTTAATGCTCCAGTGGTAACACGCCTCACATCCTGCAAAGAAACATGCTCTGTGAGGACATAGAAAGGTACAAAAAGGTGATTAGTTAATCACTTATCAGCATAACTGGACTAAGGGAGTTAACAATTTATGACAAAATACGAATATGCTGAACAAACATTGGCCTTCCCTAAAGTCCGTTTCGAAGAAACGTGAAGGAGAAAGCACTCCTCCTTATTACATAGTTGTGTTCATGCACATTTGTTGCTATTGTTTATTTGTTGCACATCCCTGCTGCCCGCCTTCGCTGTCCCCGGCAGACGGGACGCCTGCTTTGCACACCGGAATGCCACAAGTATATTGTAATCACAGTACTATAAGGGAAGGTATGTTAAACCCCAAAGACATCTTGCATGTCTCCCGGAGGCATACATATCAGACAGACACCAGATAACAAGGAAATCAAAATCTTAAGGTTTTTGTTGAGTCTCAAGGTCTAACTGAGACAAAAAAGGATCATTTCTCTACTGCTCGGGGTGGGTACAAAACAAGAATTCAGCATAACTCCCAGCTCTGCTTAAACTGAGGTAAAGATGAAATAATGCTGCTGCGTTTGCGGTGGTTTTCAAGATTTATTCCTCTATAAATCAGGAACCAGTGGTTACCGTGACCAGATAGGGGAGGCTGGAAGTTTAGATTGCAACATTTTAGTCTCGGGTTCTTCACGGTCTTCCAGTACAGCCAACATATGTTGGCACTATTTAAGGTCTCTGAAAACACTAACGCATTGCCACCTTCCTTTCAAAGTGTTGCGATATGATGAAGTCCTCTGATTAAAGCGACAGAAGTGGTCAGATTGCCAGTGTGCCCCTTCGAAGCATCACATCAAACATTTAACACAGTCTGCTCCTCAGAAAGGACACCAGGGCCAACCTACTGATAACATAACTTCCACAGATACGAAATTATCCAACAGCTCCTGTACAAACAGGCCCTAATGTGCCACATTAGCTGATATCATGGAGTAAATAAACCAACACTCTGAACACACTGATTTTAAACAGATAATATTTTCTTAACATTGATGCATTTACTCCTTGTATTACTCCCGTTTATGAGAAGATCCAGCTATATTCCTAAAATCCTTAGCACAGTACAGTAGCAGCATGAAACCAGTTCCTCATCCCTTTGCATTTCTGTGTTCTTTTATTCCTTATCTCAGTGCTTCTGGACAAATGCAGCATCAGTGACAGATTCTGCTTGTCAGGAATTGTTAATACTTACTGCCAGAAAACACAAATACTGAAAAAAGCTAGGGAGCAAATTTAATAGAAAAAACATCATGTTATTTATGCCAAAATCATGTAGGCCACATTAAACATTTGGACATTTAAATACTTAAGGAAGAGTGGTGAGATTTTTTTTTATGTTATTACACTCCCACAATTTCCAGGGAGCACTACATACCTTCTTGACCCTTATGTTAAATATATAAACTCTATCTTACACTGTCTCTCAGTTACTTTCCTCAAAAACTAAGTTTGGGATTAGAAAACCAGCATATACTTGTCAATATTTTTTCTAATTTTGTAAGTAAAGAGACTACAAATTTTTGCAATCATTTCTAAACAAACTTTTCTGAACAAAGATATTAACAAAACAGTTCAGTCCATCTCTGCCAAATCAAAGCAAAGCAAAGCAAATCATCCATCTCCATGTAAATATAAAAAAAAGTAAGAAGTCTCCCCATGGACTCCCCAGCATTATGCTCACCATCTATCATTTAAAAGGGAAGGAGAAACTACAGGAATCTCCTAGAGAGGGAATAGGCTCTAAATATCCAAATTAAAAATAGAAAGAATCCTACTTTTTGCAATGCAGAAAAATGTATTACTCTTACCTCATTATTACTAAGACATTAGTATGGCTTTTGCGAAACACTCCAGTGGCCTTCCAAACTGCAAAACCTGCCAAATTCTTTGACTCAGTTGCCATAAAACATTTCTAAATCGCTGGAACCAGATCCCAATTTTGTTTTATAAAAGTATAAAAAGGATATGAGTAAAACCGTGGGTTGATTCACTGTGAATGTAACACATGTTAAAGGGTTTCCGGGTCCTGTTACTCATTATGAGAAAATAGCAATCCAGATACGCAGATATATTATGGTGGCTCCACAGATTTACTCTCATCCTATTGTTTTGGGTAGTTTTCCCTTTCATCTAATCATCTGCATCTGGATTTTCCCTAAGTAAATCCATGTCTTCCAAAACCAAGGAAACTAAAGCAGTGCCATCAATAAAAGTGTGTACTTTCTCTAGTAATATTAACCACACGCTTTCCTCTTCATCAACAGAGCAAATTAGATCACAGAGAAAATGACTCTTTGGACTTCTCAGACATTCAACTATATTACCATGAAATCTGGAGTATTTTTATCCTTTAAGAAGATAATAATGTAACTTAAAATTGAATTTATACCCAGGTTGAACAAAGAGCTAGAATGGATCCTGAAGTCTTTTATTTAAATCCTTAATGTTTCAGCGAAGTTCTCTTAATTTTTTTCAGTTTAATCAAATCTTTAGAGGCTGTTCAGTAGTTAATCAATTCCATATAATCAACCAACCAATCATCGTGAAACTCATACTTAGGTATCTACTAAAACATGTATTTTCCTGCAAGAACTGCTTTACTGCTCAACAGACTAACCCAGTTCAGGTGTGAGAGGTCTATCAGGTATACAGAAGATACCCTCTTGCCTTTCCAGATGGGTTTTGCGAGAGCTTCTGGGAGCATATCTCCATAGGTTCACCACGTCCTTTCAGGCACATATTGGAAATTTCAGGAATGCACAAGAAGAGTAACTACTTGTCCATAGCTTGGCCCCCACCCCACTGGGAAGCGGGGAATAGCAGCCCACATCAATGACCCACCCAGCTATGAGCTTATCTGCTCACGTCGACCTGCTCACCTGTACTGAAAGCAGCACCAAGCTCCATTCAGAGGTTTTAAAACATGTTTGGGAAGTGAACGAGACAACTTCACACCTGGCTAAGTGTTGGAGTGAAGTCAGCAGAAGCAGCAGCAGCTAATTCATATCCATCAGTCCTTCCCAGAGTTTGAGTAGTCCCAGAGCTGAAGCTTAATTGGAGGTAACACAAGGCTTACTATTACTGTTTGGCACAGTTATTTTTTTGTCTAAACTAAAGGCTGGAATTACAAGGACAGGTATAAAGCAAGTTAAATTCATACTACACTTTGTGATGTTCATGTAATGTGCAACAGGGTTTTCTGAATTTCAGGATGCATCTTTCGGAAAGTTCAAGTTTGGGCAGCGCCGGGGAAGTGATGAGGCTGTTCTGACCTAATTTGTAAGGAAAAACATTTCCATGCTTTTAGTGTCAGTTTTCAAAAAAGCAGAGGGGTTTTGTTTTTTTTCTTTTGGGTAATTTTTTAAACTTTCAAACAAAGACTTAAGTAATCCATTGCCTTGGAGGACTGTGTGGAAGGGAGGTATTTTTAACAAACATCCCAAGATCCTCTTTAAAAATAAATAATGCAATCTCTTCTGTCCCGTCATTTAGGGTTGGGGGTTTTTTTGCCTGCAAACTGATTTTTTTTAAATTACATTTTAGTTTCTTTTTTTCTTATTTTGCTCATACCAGAGAACAAATATTTACTGTCAAACATTAACATAAAACAAATGTATTCTTTGAATTGTTTTGCTGATTGTGTCCCTTCCACAACATTTTTTGTTTCTTATGCTCACCACTTACATCAAGCTGGTTTTAGGCAGCAGCACAAGGAACTTGAGGACTTCACTTAATATTCAGTATTCCTCTCCCTAAGGACTGGTGGTGTCATATTTCAGCTTTTGCTTTGTATTTCTCCTTGTCATGTGTCTCTGTGTGTTTTTTAAGACACAACTTAGGCAGAATCTATTTCTGAGGGGTTCAGAGTAGGAAAAATGCACTTTTAGCAAAGGCAAAGAGGATGACAACAGGACGAGATGCAAGAGCTAAAGAACCAAAAGGGGAAAACTTGTGAGCAGGGTGTGATTGCCACTCCAAACCATTTTCAGCCCAAAAAATGTTTATAAAAAGTGGAATCTTAATCTTAGTCATTATCTCTGTTTTTTGTTTTTGTAGCTAAGTGATTATATTTAACACAGCTTGAAGCCAGTTATGTTTATACAAGTGCGTGGGTCTAACATGAAGAACTGAAGTCTGCCAAAAGTAATTGAACCGTAAAAGTCACTGAAAGTTTTCATGTTACACCAGAGGGGCAAACACACCGATATCGGTGCTGTATTCTAACCAGACAGCTGAAAAAGAAAGTTGGACATTTGCTGGTCATGTTTTCTTAGAAATGGTATTTCCACAATACTTCAAAGAAAACCTCTTTTGTACTAAAGCCACTTCTAAAGCAGCAGCAATCCGAGGAAGCAGGATGAGACAACCGCAGCAGGGGGGAGGAAGGACAAACCACAATACCAGAATGAGATGTCCCCTCAGTCAGAGCCTCTCCAACATTCGTTCCTTGAAATGCTCAGTTGGCTATTTTCCTCCTAAAAAGTTAGGCTTTAATAATCACAAACTTCTACATTACTTTGAGCGGACTGTCTTTTGCAAGTCGTATCCCTCAGAGGCTGCATCTCATAAGGTTGAGTGGTGGGGCTGACCCAGGACAATGATGTACTCTCATGAAGGAGTGAGAAGTGCCAGCCACTAAAAATTGAAAGAAGGGGACAGTAAGCATGTCCCAGCCTGACAGCAGCTGCATCAGATGGTTTTCTCCAATTTCTGCCCATTTCAGAGGCACATGGGAGGGAGAGAAAGGGAAGGTACTGCTGTCAAGAAGAGGTAACAGAGCAACTAATCCTGCCCCTGCTATCAAAGGTGAAAAGTCTGTCAGTTTTGCTAAGAATTGCAGAATTCACTTTCAACTCAATAGAAGAAGAAAAAAGAACGAAATAATTGTAAATATAAAGTTATATGGAAAAGCTTTGGGTGAATATGAAACTGTGATCTGAGAAGACAGAATTAAGGATATGAAAGTGAAGCAACGGTATTTAGCAGTTAAAGCTTCCTGCAAGATGTCAAAACCATTTTGCATTAGTTAGTTAACTGTATTACCACCATAGTCTATTTAACATGGAGAAACAGAAGGTCTGAAGAGAGCAGCCTCGAAATCATGAATAGTGTTCTTTACTATGTTTAAGTTTACTTTGTTAAGACATCATTAAGCATTAGCCTGAGGAAAGTAATTTCTAAAAAACAGAGGAAAAATTGATCTTTTGGGTGGAAGAGGCTTAGAAAAATAGGAGAACGCACACAACATAAATAGTTCTTGTTCAGTCAAAGAATATGGCTGAAAGAAACAGCGGGGGAGTGATGTGGTCCATCATTCTCATCCGAGGCGAGATCAGCTAGACCTATGTCATTGCTGATGGAAGCCAGTCCAACTTTTGACCTCTGGGGGCAATCAAGTCCAACCTTCAACCACTGTTAACATAACAAAGAGTGCTTATAATGTGCACTATCAATGTCCATTTTTTTCTGGGAAACACACTCCCCTTCTCTTTGTAGAAGCTCTCCTCAGTTTTCTCCCAGCTAAACAACTGAAATCTCAACACCAGTCTTTCACAGGTTGCATCTTCCAGCCCTCTGATTATTCCCATTGCTTTCTTCTGAAATCTCTCCAATGGTCCCTATTATCCCTCACGTACAGTGCCTCACATTACACACTGCTCCAGCTGAGGCCTTCTCTAGGTTATCTGGGCCCAGGGGATTATTTCACATTTCTTCCAGACAACACTCCCTGTAAAATGTTTGCCTGTTTTTCTGGCAAAAGCATGACATCAGTCCTTCAGACTTGGCCAAGACGTGGCCGTCACATCGACACACCTTGCAATGCATACAGCTGTTTTATTCTTGCTATAGGTAATGCAACGAAATAAAAGTTACCACGTACTTTCACCTTAAATTGTTTCCATTACTTAAAAACATGGAGGGGAGGGGCAGGGATGACATTTTATAGTGACGCTGGCCTTCAGCCTTTGCATAAGCAACATGAAATTAAGCCTTCAGTTTCATCACCAAATTTGTCATACCAAAGATGAATAATGAGCAGGGAAATCTCACCCTAATTGCCTAGAATAATAAACTGTTCTGTCATCTGGGCATGAGACAAGACAACAAAAGAGCCATAAATGTCCCAGCTGGTAGCTGTCTGAAGAAACTGATTTCCTCCAGGTTCAAAGACCCCCTTCCCACATGCCAAGATTTTGGAGAAGACCTGCTAACTCCGCCTCCATGTTATAAAAGTTTTATGAAGAGCAGAATGGTGCAAAGAGGAAGGATTGCAAATGGATGATACAAATGAGCTGCTTAGGAGTCCAGGAAAAGCCTTCAGCCTGGACTTGCTACTTTTCTGCTTAAGCAATGTTTGAGTAACAGTGTCAGCACTGGGGAAAAGAGCACAATATCATCTATCACCTCCTGATATTACTGCACATCATTTTAACCAGAGAAACAGCCTGTGTCTGTCTGAAGTGTTAACAGTGACAATATATACATAGCCCAGCTGACTTTATTCTGCATGATAAAAAAGGTTATGATGAGGAAACAGTGCTTTGCTAATATGACAGATTATTAGGTTGTAAAGAAGTGGACACATGACAAAAGTCCAACTACAGAGTGGAGATAATAGATTATGGGCTCCTTTCTGTCTGTCCTGAATTGTTACAAAAGTTCGGGCAGGAGGAAAAAGAAGCAGAATATTTACAAGGATGAGACACTATACAGGCCCTTCAAGATCAGCTCATCTCAAAAGAATGACACGGATCTCTGAGGGCTTGGACGTGCCTTGGCACAGTTGCCAAGAATATCCCTCCCCCTCTTCCCCACGCGTGGAAGCTGCACCAGTCTTATTCCAGCTGATGAGCCACTGTGGCTGAAAGAGTCATGTTAATGCAAAAGATCCCTGTTTCTGGTTAGTATTTAAAAGCCACAGCAGTTCAGCAGCTGAATCACAAGCAGTTCAGCAGTGCACGGGTAGCATTAACTGCAGTTGGCCACAAAGGGTACGCCAGAGCTCTTAACCAAGCAGAGTTTGAAAGGCTTACTCGTAAAGAAGCATGCGCAGAGCTTCAGGTGACTGATCTTTTCCCAAGACCCTCCTCTTCTTTCTTGTTAGTTTATTACATGATAAAATTTTAACAGGAAATAAGTATTTCTCGTTCATGATTTAGATCTAATCATGCAGATTGCTGTTTAAGGAGGAAGAAATCAAGTTCTTAAGGAATCCAGCTGATGCTTGTCAAGGAGTAGCAGTTATTTAGATGTTAGCTGTAACATATCATCCCAGTCACACATCCAGAAAAGTCAGAAAGAGGTAATTTTGGCATTGCTAAGAGTTTAAACTCAAAATGTATTAATCGACTTCTTTTTAGATTAGCATCAGATAAATAACATACTCCATGACATGTACAACTGAGCATGAATGAAAAACTCCTGTTGATGCTCCCTCTACTTCCCTCCTTCCATTCCAAGATGCTCACTGGGGGAATTTCAGCTTAACTATTTCCTAATTAGAGAACTCGCAATCTTCAGGCCAGGCTGGATGGTCTCTTTAAAACCAGTTACCAATGCTCTGAGAAAACAGTAACCGGAGAGTCACTTTCTGAGATATTGAGATGAATTTCAGCACAGTCTGTACAAGTGAAAGAAGCACGTACAAGTGAGCAAATATGTTTGTATTTCAAATAAGATGGTTATTTCTCCTTTTTTTTTGTTCCGTGCCTTCACTGCAAGCTGTGGCTTTACAAAAACTATAAGTTAACATATGTCTGGGCTGCTGCTGAGAGTGATCTTGCCTCTGATCCCTCATTTTTATCCCTTCCTTTGGGCCGACATGAGCATTTGCGGGCCATGGGGTGAGCCAGAGGAGGGCACAGAGTCAGCTCCCGGCACACCTGCAGGAGCCTCCAGTAGTGCCCAGGCAGGGCAAGAGGAAGGAATGGGAGGAAGAGTTGCATTGTCTCTTTTAGCACCAGCCTACATTTAGATGTAAAGTTATTGTGAAACTACATCTCTCGTGTAAGTGTCACACAATGGTTAGTATTGGAAGAGCACATGCTCTGCACATGCTCTAGTCCTATATGTACGTGTATATATATTCATCCAGCTCTGGAGCCCCCAACATAAGAAGGACATGGACCTGCTGCAGCGGGTCCAGAAGAGGGCCACAAAGATGATCAGAGGGATGGAGCACCTCTCTGATGAAGACAGGCTGAGCGAACTGGGATTGTTCAGCCTGGAGAAGAGAAGACCCTGGTGAGACCTTATAGCAGCCTTCTAGTACCTAAAGGGGGCCTAGAGGAAATGTGAAGAGGGACTCTTTATCAGGGAGTGTAGCGAAAGGACGAGGTTTTTAAACTGGAAGAGGGTAGATTTAGATTAGGTATTAGGAAGAAATTTGTTACGGTGAGGGTGGTGAGACACTGGAACAGGTTGCCCAGAGAAGCTGTGGAAGTTCCATCCCTGGAGGTGTTTAAGGCCGGGCTGGATGAGGCTTTGAGCAACCTGGTCTAGTGGGAGGTGTCCCTGCCCATGGCAGGGACGGTGGAACTAGATGATCTTCAAGGACCCTTCCAACTCTAACCATTCTATGATATATATGTGTGTTCGTATATAATGCACACACACAAATATATATGCATATACGTGACTTTAGTCATGTTGCTGTGGGTGGAAGAATGACAGCTGTTGGGACGCAAGTGGTGGGAGAAAACATCTGTCTCACGGGTCAGGCACTGGGGGTATGGCAGGAAGGCCACAGCTCACCCTGAGCTCCTCAGAGAAGAGAGCCTATTCCTGTGGGGTTTCATTTGTTTATGTGTAGGACTCAGCAGCTATGTGGAAGCAAGGATAAGGATGTTTTTATTCTGCAGTATGAAGACTACTGAAGCAAGTATACTCAGCTTCTTGGAGCACGCATGACTCAGACATAGAAATTTTGGGCTGCATAGACCATACTGTAACAAAACACCTGAAGGCAAAAAAATGGTATTTATTAAACACATATGCAAAATACTTCTGTGTATTTTATGTGAAATCCACTCAGGCACTCTAAACTGCTGAAATTACTGGAGGCAATGTCACCAATAGCCTAAACGTTATAATTATTTTCAAATGAAAGCTATAGCTGCAAGTAGGCTCACATTTAGCTTTCTACTCCCTGGGGCAGTGCATTCCTAGCAGGGGTGTTATCCTGCATCTCTGTGGAAAGCATTAGCTGCTCTGATAACAATGCAGCTCTGTCCTTTTAAAGACTACAAAGCAACCACGCAAAGAGTAGGAAAGTTCATGCTGAATACTTCTGTGAGAATTAAACAGCCCGGTAGTATTTAATGTTTTACATTAGGGAGATTGTTTATTTTCCCTTCTGAAATTTGTCTTAAGGTCAATAAATACGACATCAGTAGAGATACTGTTTTGTTTTTTTTACAAAAATAATGAATCAGTGGGCACCACACCTACCCTTTACTTTTCATCCTTTTTACTTTGTGCTTCTACCTGATAATTAAACAGAAGAGACTGAAACTGGATAAGCAAATGTTACAATGGAGGTACGCACACAGTTATTCACATCTTTCATTTCGAGGGGACTTACTTAATTTTTTTGATGTATTTTAACTCTCAGGACATTGTTCTTCAGATGACATAGTACAGTATAGTTCCTTTTACATTCTTTTTTCCTACATGTATGGTTCAAACATATTACTCAAGCCTTACAGGGGCAGTAATAATAATAATAGACAACACATACATATTCTCGTGCTATACAATGAATTTAATAAAACTATTTCTTGGAAAAAAAGCTGACATGTATTTTGATTTGTGCTGACATTTAACAACCAAGAGAAGCCAGCATTTTTAAAGTACCTCCTGGCAAGGTTTTGGAATCCACAAGCAGCATGGAAAATGAATGCAGTAAATAAATTAAAAAAAAAAAAAAAAAAAAAAAAAAACCCCAACCAAACAAAAGGAACCCATGCCCTTTAAGGATGGAGTAGGGAAAGGTGGAAAGATTCGGTGCTTCTAATATATGAGAAAATGGAAATGTACCTAAAATTATAGGAAGAAATTTCTCCTGAAGGCAGTCAGAATTCCACTGCAGCAGGTTACATACAATATTGTATTTCTAGTTGCTCATTTATGGATGTCTGTTACGCAGTACAGAGGTGTTCAGAAGTGATAATGCAAGAGACTATACACACACGCATCCATATATAAGACCAGCTCTTCTTAACACAGTTTAAGAAGCTGTGTCTTTCCTATCCCACAGCTCAAGCTAAAACAATTCATCAGCTGGAAGCACTGTCTAGCTTGACTTAGTGTTTCTCCAGCAAAACCCCACAGCTCCACCACTGACTCACAAAAAGTGGTGAAGCTTGCCTAAATTAAAGGGAAAAGAATCAGGTTCACTGCAAAGACCCAGGGGATATACATTACTCAGGAATCTCAGTGCTAAGGATGAAACAGTGCAGCACAAGGATAGACACGAGACTCGAGTCATTTCACAGCACGGCTTCTCAGCCATCTTTCACTGACTCAAGAGGATCCCCCGGAGTATATATTATATATATATACACACACATATTCTGTAGGACATTGAGAGTGGAATAGCAACAGAAGGGGGAGGAGCGATGGGCACCAGCTAGTCATCTAATAAGAAGCTGGAGCCAATTCTCCCCCAGGTATTTTTGTGGTCAGCAAATGAGGCTGCTTGAAGAAAAAAAAATTAGATGCATCCACCCTTTTGAAACTGAGAGCCTATGCTCTCTTGATGTAGGCTTGTTTAACAGTATATGGTTTTATTCCAGAATTACACTTGCAATACACTTTACTAGATTACTAGGTCAGACCTCACTACTCCCCAGGGGAGAAGACTAGTTTCAAATTAGTTTTAAGTCAAGAAATCCTACTTTTTCATATCCTTATAAGGTGAAGAGGTCTAAGGACCTATATACTATATGGTTGCAGATACAAACCATTTTCTTCCAAATGAAGGTCAATAGTGAAAGGGAGGCGTCTCCAGAAGGTTGTTCCTTGCACTTAAATTCTTAATCCCTGCCCAGCCCTTTAAATTTTGTTGCATTTAAGGTCTTTATCTGTAAGAGATATCAGCAGTTCTCTGGATAGTAAGGTAAGGAGGTTTGTGTGAATATGTACTAGAAATAACTTCCACCAACATCTGTAGCAACTGGTGGTGTTTTGCTAGGGATCTGGATACAGTTTCAGGGAAAGAATTGAAACATCTACGAAGGTTTCATGCCCTCGTTTAGTTCTACCTTGCCTTTGTGGTTAATACAGAATGTTAACATAAACTCCAGCTGCTCAGCATATCATAAACCCTTGTAAAGAAAATGTAAATGCATGCTTGCCTAAACTAAACAGCAACCATGTGGTGGTCTACCCTTGAGTGAATGTGATGTGTTTACGAATAGCACTTTCTAATAAACGCTCTACTTCTCCAGCTCTTAATAATATTTAACTTATCTCTTTCTTTCAACAAAAATTATTTAGGTAAAACAATACAGCAATAATCACCATGTTCCAAACAATAATGAATCTTTCTAGGAGGTCACCTACAATAGGTAATATAAGCAACAGCCAGACAGTAATTATTCAGCCTGAAGAAGTGATGAAGAACTACATTCTTTATAAAAATAGCTTAACTATTTTTAAGCCTTTGAACTATTTTTAAGACTTAAACAGCAACAAAAAGTCAGACGAAGGCTGCTACCAGTAAACACATGTCAACAGGAAAAGAAATACAGAGCATGGGTTATGTACACTGTCTGTCTTAGGGGTGAAGTTAACCCCAGCACGAAGAAGCTTCGCAAGGCGCTCTGCATCTTCTAGGTCTGCATTTTTACTTGACCTTCTGGTGCGTTAATAGACATATTTAAGTCTGAATTTTCCCACTGGCTTCAATGCAAACACACACACACACGTAAAGAACTTTGCTTGATTGGGTCTTATGGGCAAACCCCTACTTTTATAGGTGTTCATTTCCTACTGGAGTCGTTTGAGTACTGTTGCATGTTTACAGTTTCCAGCCACCTCTACATAAAACTCCTCACTAAATTCTACGGAAATGATTGCTCTACTAAACTGCCTGAGAATTATACACGTATGTGATATATATAATACATTTAATGTGTAATATAATATAGAATATAATAAAACCCCCAAAAATACAAGTTTGGTTAAAAGTAGCCATTAAGGAGATCAGCTTGCAATACAATACTTTATATATGGATTTGTGCTAAAGAAAGCCATATTTCTCCACTATCTATATCTATACTTCCTATCCAAATCTGAAGTATACTTACAAAAAAAAATCACGTTTTGGTAATAAATTCAAGCCACTGGTTCTCCTTAGGCATCCTTTCAAAATCCCAAATCCCTGACATTACTCAGACGTAGGATTCATGTTTCAATGGATTAGTAAATTATTGGTTAAACCCAGATGTTTCCCCTTCCCAGAAATTATGGCCTCTAATGTGCACTTTTTTGAAAGACACATGCAACAAAATTTTCCCAAATTCTAGCTGTAGTTTCCCATGTGCTTCCAAGTGATGGCTCCCAAGCCACTACACAACCAATTTCTTTTTCACTTTTTCTGTCTTCAGATCATGTTTTTCTGTGATTTGCCGGCACATTTTTTTCTTTTCTAATTTTAAGCAGTGGTAATAAAACTAATTATTTTTGGTCTATTTAAGATTAAGAATCTCAGTCACGCAAACGCAAGACATCTTAATTAGCAAGGCACTGAGCACAGCAGTCTAAATAAAAATTTCACAGCTGAATGAACCAACATTTGGTATACGAATGGTCTTATATGAGATCAATATGGCAAATTTCTCATAAAAGAGAGAACTAATATTATACAGCAATTTTCAGAAATACACAGCTAAGAATTTTATATCTAAACCTCATTTTGCAAGAATCTGTCTCGGTCATCATTCCTGCATTTCCAGTCTCTTTTCAAGGATGTTTTTACTGAGTCCCTTGAGCCTTCAAAGCACTGAAGTAGCCCCACAAAGATGTTGTGACAGACTTTTTTGTAAGCACTGAGTAAACCTAAATTAAGAGTACAAATAATCCACCTATCTATGCAAATCCGAAGAACGATCATCTTGTTTTAAGACTCCTGCATAAATTCTTTTACTTCAGAAGAATTACTCATTTTACAGGGTTGAAAGTAGGGAGGCAGAACATTTGAGCTTTAGAGGTGACATTCCTCTGACTAAATGCCAATGCTTACAATGTAGTTGTCTTTATCTCAGCTAGTTGCTCTAGGCTCAACACACCACCAACAGAGAAATTAGGCTTCCTAAAATAGACATCTAGAACAGATCAGATTAATTACATCCTAGAGAAGCAGACTGCTACCCCTGATTGTAAAGGAAGTCTACAGGGAATGAGCTCAGCTGCAGACCTGCTCTCCCGTGTGTGACTCGAGTCTGGCAGGACGTATTCCACTCTCAGTGCCTATCAGCTTCCACATGCCTTTAATTTGAAAATCTGATCCCACGCTTAGTAAAATGAAAGTGAAAAACAGCTTTCTCATTACAGTAAAGCTATTTAAACATAGTTAGAAAGTTGTTTAAATAGTCCTACATTATATTCACACACATATAGAATAGTGCTGTTATTACTTATTTTTATGTCATCTTTTACCTGTGCTTAACCAGTTTTACTGAGAACAGAAGTAAGAGAAATAGCTAGACTGACATTTTCTGAACTGGCACCATTGGGAGCCACAGCGGAGCTCACACTGAGCCTCCTCGGTTTCGGACTCACTCAGCATGCACGTGAGACTGCTGTTACAAGCACCAGGGACAGGCAGGACTTGTGAACATATGATGACACTTAGCTTCATATTCCCATTTTTTCAATACAGATGGTCTGAGCGAGTGCTTTTCTTAGTGCCTTGCAAGTACCAATAGTTAAGTCCTAATTTAGAATTGAATAGATTAAAACAAATTGTTTCTCCTAAGAAAGCACATTTCCAAATGCTAATCTTCAAGATTAGTAAATGTAACGTTACTTCATAAAAATGCATTCTCATTTCACTCTAACTTCAGCTTCCTTCTGTCACAGCCTCATCACGGGTCTTCTTCTCCCAGCCTCAAAACTCTGGTGTGAAAAACATAACAGATTTGACACACAAATGAAAGATTTCATCCCACTGTCCCAAGAGAAGGGAAGCGGGAAAGCAAGCACTTCTGGCTTGTAGCTGTCACCCGTGTACCAAGAACAGCCAAGGCGACAAGCCACCACAAACATAATGAAAAACGTTTTAACAAACAGCACGCCTATTCCCTCAAGTCCCATAGATAAGCAGGGTAAGAGTTTGCACCATATTCACTAGCTTTCCTTTTCCTAACCTACCAACACCAGTTCAGCCACATCAGTTTAGCTCCAGCCCCCGCAGTACGTTGAATAATGTAGTTAGGTATCCCATCACTACTTTTCTATATCCCATTACTACTCTTCTGCACCTGATGTAGATAAGCATTGATGCATTTATTTCACAAATCTCCCTCCTTGTTACTATTTGAAATCATTCTCCTCTTTGATCAATGTCCAACTTGGTTGCCCTCTGCTTCACTTTGCCTTTGGTTGCACATGTCAAATTGCATTCTGTCCTTGAAGGAAAGTGATTGAAAATAATCTGAAATGAAATTCCCTACATAATTTCTACCCATGATCTTTTAATAAATAATCAGATCCAAACAAATTCTCACTGGCAAGACTCCGTATTGTGGGACTGAAAATCACCATGCTGGAGCACCTCAGTCTCATTTCTTACAAGGGGGGAATTTCTCACCATTTGTCTTCTAAAGCAACTTGTCAGACTACCGACTGATCATAATCTCCTCTCACATGAAAATTCACAACAGATGCAATTACTCGATCAAATACAAAGTAAAGCAAGGAAAAAAAAAAAGATGGCAGATAATGATATAGAGGATAGGGTACCATTCAGTCATGAATGTTTGAAAAGTCTAAAATATCCCCACTACAGGGCAGGCTTTTGCTTAAGAACAAGCATAAACATAAATAAGAACAAATATTATTATTTTGGGGTAGGATATTTACAAACGAAGTGATTTCACTGTGGAGACAAACCAGCTCAATGTTTTTTAAGTCCAGCAGAAATACTGTCAGCTTTGGACAGTGCAGTTAGATTGAGCTCACCCTACATCGTAAAGCGCCCTGTAGAAGTAGATGCTGATAGATGATCATTCGGAAATGTGTTTGTAAAAGCAACTGTCAGTCACAATCAATACACCACTTTAAATTTTTCCTTCAGATGTTAATATTTTTAATCTGGAAACTGATAGCAATCTGACCTAACAAGTATCTTAGCAAAAACCCTACAATAACAATACAGCAAAAGAGTCGTAACACATTACTACTTATCTTACAGAATACACAGTTCTTGCCTTGAAAGATTCTGAAAATGGGTGCACATATGAAGAAGGCAGAAAAAAACCTCTGGGAAGATAAAGAAGCTAGGGCAATACAGAACTACCCAAACCAATCCCTTTGCTAGTCTTAACATATATTTTCCAGTTGTTTAGCTAGCTTAACAATGCCATTTCTTAGCCCTCACACTTGGAACAGATGGGATGCAGCCCTCTGATCCTTAAATTAAAGAACATGCAACTTTATGCTGAGAAAGCTTTTAATCATCCAGGACACACAGTCTACCACCGTCAGAATTTTAATTGAGTGACATAATTCCATGGTGCGATCAGATAAAAAAAGGAAAATAATGGTATCTTCAAAAGCCCAGATTCTAGTAATCTTCACTACTTCACAAGCCAGCAGACAAGCTGAATGTAAAACAAGATAATGGCAGCAGACAATGAAAATTCTCACTCAAAGACATCTCTGCAGGCGTTCAGTGATTTCCCAGCAGTCCTATTATTAGGGTCCCAAGTCCCTGATCTTTCTCTTATTAGTCAATGACAAAAATTCACTTGCCAACAGGCAGAGAAAGAGTCATTGTAGGCATGGATGCTATTTCTTAATCACAGGAAGAAAGAGGCATCACTCTGATTATAACGCCAAATTAAAACACAAATAAAATTATTAATTGCTATATGAGGTTTACTACAGTATAAATAATTCCATAGGAAAACACACTTTACACGTGAAATCAGCAGCCACTGAACATTTATCGTTCTGGGTGGCTTTTATAATTCTGTTCTTAACAGTTTGAAATGGCATTTTCCCCTTCAGCTTTGGACAACTTCCACTGGTGAATGTGGAGTATCTGTTTCCTCCTTACAAAAATCTCATTGGAAAGAAATTGTCACTTTAATATAGGAACAATGAATGACAAAAGGAATTTAACATTTTCCTAGGTAGGCTTACCTCAGAAAATGTCCAATAATTACAATTTTGGAGAACTATGCCACTAAAAATGATTTCTCCAATCCAAGGAAAAACCTTCCTGTCACGCCCTTTGTCTGCTTTCATGTAGTTATACGCTGACAGACTCTATTATCACAAGGTATGGTTGCTCAATATTATTTTGTGCCTTTCTGAACTACGCAAAAATGCTCTTTATTATTGACTGTAGGAAAACCATCCTGTGAAGTGCTACGGCACACACAGAGCCATGCTTCGTTCCACCCCACCCAGAGCTGACAAGAGCCTTCTAGAATTATACACATACTTTTAGTTGCTTCATTGCACTGGGTGCAGCTGAACTGAATAGGGGAAGGATTATTTTGGCAGACTACTGTAATGAAGTGTACTGATCCGGGACAGTCACAACCCCCTATAGCTGACCCTAGTGAATGCCATCAAAGAAAAGTGCACGTATGCGTGGAGAGCCCCAGCACGTCTCACGTCAGTGAGATAACTTGCTCAGCTCTTCTCCACTGGCTCGCTGGGAGAAGAGCGCAGTCTGTAATTTTAATAGCAAGTAGTATAGCATCACGTGACACTGCTCACGTAAGGAGCACAGGGCTGAAAACAGCAGGTGAGGTGTTCGCCTGACAGAAGGGGCAGGTGAGCTAACCCCTGTAAACTGCCGTTCAAATGGTGACAAACGGTCCTACGGCTATAACACCTACCATTATTCAAAATTAAGTTTCCCAGGTAAAGTAGATAAATGCTTGTTTATCCCAGACTTTAGGAGTGTTCCTAAACTCACTAGAGTTGCAGGAGTTAAGATGAAAGCTTATAAACCAGGGGTGACTGTAGCAAAAAAGGTAGGAGATGCTACAGGATTCTCACACGCTTCTCCCCCTCCTATGCACTTCATCGAAGTGAAGATTACAGTTTTATACTGAAATCTCGGGAGTGCTGAGGCACTAGCAGGGCTGATGAGAGACACAACCAGTGTACTGAATTCCTTACAACTTTATTACGCATTTCTTTCAAGCATTCAGGCAGACTGTGTCAGTTCCCTCCTTTCTTCTGCACCCTGAGCATCTGCCATTTCCAGTTCCTACTCCCTGTCCCATCTCATGAAGTCTTTAATTTTTTATGAGTTATTAACATATAAAGAGCTGCTCTTGGGTACCAAGTGCTCTGTAAGTCACTGATGATAACTTGCTAGAAGGCCACACACTTCTTTGGCCTATATATATAGCTCAAACTACAGCTTGAGCAATGGCACATTCCTGCTATGTTGTCTCTGGGCAACTTTGCTCCTGGCTCAGCCGGATGGTTGGACCATCCAGGTGATGCCTCCTGGCCAAGAACAGCTCTGCAGTCACACCTAGGAAAGCTGCGTACCTTCATTTCATGTATCTTTACTTCCAGATATTTACATTTAGATCTCTCTCTGGGTTGTGCAGATCCTGAGTCACAGAGGAAAGCACCTAGACCGGAGTAGGAAGCAGCCCTTCCCTACAGTGATGTACAGGGAAAGGCCTGGATTCTTTCATAAATACCGCTTCCAAGTCACCTCCCTGAAGGGAAAGAAGAACTTAACTAGTGTAAATGCAAAGACTGAGACTACTTAAAGCACACTCAAAACAAGCTAAGGTTTGATCCCTGTTTGGCAGAGTACTTTTTCTTTATTTGGTTGTTTTTCTTTAAAGCTGGCAGAATGACAACCCCAGAACAGCTGTTTTTTTGCAAGGGCTGGTATGTCAGGAAACCTAGCCCAAATGACCCCAAGTCTCAAAGACGGATTTCACCCTTTGCTCTCATAAAGTACAATAAACTTCAGGGCAATCTGAGTTTGCACTTAGATCTTGGAGCCCATAGAGGTGCTGACCATAAACCAGAAAGGAATCCCCAAGTGTGAGTACAGCAGAGCTAGTCCCATAATGCTTATAAGAAAAAGAAGTTGGAGCAGTTAAAAAGGGTTGAAGAAGTCTAAAAATCCCCAAACATCATACCCCTTCAAGATCGCTTTTTCTTGCCTTACAATTTAATCAGCATTTCAGTTGTTTCTTTGGGGGAGACAGTCACGTGGGCTTTCTACACATACCTGTAATTGCCCTTAGGTTGTACCGAGAGCTACTGTTTACAGGCAGGCCTTCAGTATAGCTTATTCTTTACACTCAAATTACTTTAAAAAGTTACATAGTTGGACGATAAGCAAGAAGACAGAAAAATGAGAGATCTGGAGAAGATGAGGTCAAAGGGGTGACAGCTCTCTGCAAGATTTTCCACATATGCAAAATCTAGACTCGGCATTTTGTAAACAATAATAAAGGAGGAGAACCAAAGGGATGTGAAGGAAATTGCAGTATTGAGAGGCTGTGAGGCTCTGTCATTGCAGACAGACAGACGGGAACAGCAGTGAGCAAGAGCCTAATTGGGACTTGAGTCAGGTTAAAATTAACCGCCGCATCTTGTTGGCTTGTTGGACACGGTTTGATCCCGGTCGGCTCTGGGATCAGGCTCAGGATGTGGCTGTCCCAGGGGGGAAGGAAGGTGTCTTGGTGGCTCCAAGCTGCAGCAGTGGAGGTCGGTGGGAGGGCTCCTTTTGGGGGCAGAAAGGTGGTTGTGGGATGGGCACACTTACACACCTCCCGAGCCGACTGCTGTCCGCGGGGGCTCCCGTTCGGCAGAGCAGCGTAGACACCCGCACAGCCCCAAGCACTAATCTCACCAACATCAAATAAGATGATTCATTTATTTAAAGCTGAACGCTTGCATAAACACTTCTCTGAGCTCCAGGGAAAGAAGTGCAGGAGACCAAGAAGCTGCAAAAAGTGAACCAAGGACAGCAGAAAATCCCAGAGAAGATGAAAAGTTCACAAGCCACCGGAACAGACAAACTTTCCCAGAGAGGGAAGAGCTCTTCCTTTCCCCAGAGGACACTTGTTTTGTTTATCTGAGATTTTTGGTGTGTGCTTTCAGCTGTCTGCATGTTCGGGGGTTTGTTTTCTTTAATTTCTGAAGTGAGAGACTTTTAAGTTTTTTAGTTTGGGTTTTTTTTTAAGGTTTCCAACTGTGGTTTTTTTTCTCTTTAAATGAGACCTTACTTGTCAGCAGAACTAACTAACCTTGGAAATAGGACTGTTTTTGTAACCAGGTGGGGTCCCACCCATCTGCACTCAGCATTATTCACACTGGCTCCCATCCAGAATTTTCCCCAAGACTCTTCAGGGTGGATTTCATTCCTGTTAAGCTCAAAACAAAATGTCGTGGCCTGACGTAGCCTCTATCTCCTTTCAGCTCTCCTGGTTCTTCCTGAAGGACCCATCACCCCCTGCCCAAGGAGATTCAGCTTTTCATGGTCCTAATGGCAAACACATGGTGCAGACAGAGGGACCAGCCAAGGAGAAGAGCTCTGTATATTCACAGAAGCTCCTCAGCCTGAATATTTTTTTTTGCCTTCTAAGAAGCAGATCTTTTCATTTTCCAAAGGGTATTCTTTGATAATGTTGTGTGTTAACAGAGTTGGAAATCAGTTAGCTCCTAACATTTTCAGGTATTTCTTTTCTTCTGTCTGTACCTCTTACAGCCAGTGACAACATCCAGTAAGTATTTCACTCTATTCCCTAGCACGGACTCGGCTTACAAGAATAAATCCCCCTCTCCACACGGGGCAATTTATTTTGGTATGATCTGTGCTAAGCCCCGGCAGCAGAACAGCATCAAAGAGTGGCCCCTCTGCAGCTCAGCTCCCGGCCACCACCGCCCCGGTGACACTCAGCAGCCCCACTTCTCCTTATCTAATGACTTTGCCTTTGACATTATCTGTCTTATTTTCAACTCCTGCCATTTTATCATTTCCTCACTGCGGCCCACCCTGCTTGCAAGGCTGAAACGATGTCTTTTTTTTTCAGTCTACGCCAGCGGCAGGCATCTAGCTGGTTTGCTACGTGCTCATGAAGCAGGAGCCCATGAACAATGACACAAGACTCGGCTCCCGAGGCCCGATTCCTGCCAGCAGCTTCCCATCTCCTCCTCACCCTCCTGCTGGAATGGGACTGCTTATGGCTTGGGCCTCTTAAAACCCCGCTGCCAAGCGGTTGTGCAGCTGTGGTGCCCGGCTGCTGGAGCTCACGGTCCAGTTTCAGCCTCTCCTGGTCCCGTCCCCTGCTCGGGCAGAGATGCTGGGCTGGGACCCAGGGGCTGACACCGGCTCAACAGTGGGGATGGGAACTGCCAGCACACAGCGGCTGCGAGCACCGTCTGAAACCACCCAAGGATGTCTGTCTGTCAAATGCATCCCCTCGGCTGCCAAAATCCTCAGGGGCAGCCCCAGCGTCTGAAGACAGATGACATGCAGCATCATTTTGGGCAGGGTCCTTTTCATTGCAGTTTGCTGGTCTCTGGGGCAGGGGCTGAGCTGCGGCCGCTGCCCTGCCCAGTGCCGGGTCAGCAGCTGGGGCCTTAAAACCTATCAAAGTGACACGGCACGCACAGAGGAAAAGCACAAAAGTCATTCTTTCCATAGCCAGCTAGCCAATTCATGTGCTTTTTTTTTTTTTTCCCTGCCAGAGTAGATAACCATTTTGCTAAATGTATTTCACGTTTTATGAGCGTTTTCCTTGTACCTGCGTTTGCACATTTCAAGCTTTGTTGCCCAAATCTGGTACCAAGGTACCTTCTACCAAGAACTGGCTGGTTAAAAACCACAAAAATTCTAGATCATACCCCACACTTGGCTATCAATATTACCGAATGGTCAGGGTTGGAAGGGACCCCTGGAGATCATCTAGCCCAAACCCCACCATTACCAGTTTGAAGCTCGGGGCCTTAACCTTTTACTTGATAGTGTAACAGTAAATATATGTATTTATTAGCAATTAGACATTTTTCTCAGAAAACCTGTGTGACAAAGGCAGCTCTAATACATATCACCTATACACGTACGCACTCTCTCTATATCTATCTATATACATCTACATATCTGTATATATCCTACATACACCCAAATATATGCCCATGAAGTGAGTTGGAATTACACACCAGAAATTCTGCCTGTCCCCATTGCTTCTTGCTCTCCCATCTACCTGTGAGCTAGGACTTTGCCTGCAAGGAAGCCAGACCTGAAGTGACAACCTGTCACCGTACTGAGCCCTGGAAAAGAAGGCAAGAAAGTTGTACTTACTGCAGCTGGCAAGAAAAGGAGAGCAAAGGAATTTGAAAACAGCAGTGAACTTGGTGTAACAGTAAGAGCACAAAATGTTTTAAATTGCAGTAAAACTCCAAACTAGACAGTAGGGAAAAACAAACACACACACACACAAAACAAACACACACGCTTACAGGGTGTTAATAATGTTTTGCCTGCTTAAAAGTGGGATGTTGCAGCTGATTGCCTCTGGAAAAGCCCTAGAATAGCCGGTGAAGGCACACGTTCCCACAAAAAATAGCAAACCACTTCATCTGAGGAAGCCGTGTTATTTCATATAAGAATCAGAGAAGTATGAAAACACGTCTTTATTCCCTAATATTTATGTGTTCAGAAAACACCTAAATTCATCTTACCACACCAACTCCGTAGTAAAATAATGCTGAGGATTAGAATTGAGACAGGAGAGCATCGACTGCAAAAGGTTACAGCCACAATGGCTTGTGAATGATCTGCCAATGCCATTGAGACGTAGGGGAAGTCTCTTCCACCGCTTTACAATCATCATATTTTATTAATCAGCTCAACAGCACACGGTAAAAACGGAAATCTGCCTACAAAGCTGGCACATATGGGAAAAGCTCACTCCTGGTTGTTTTATTTTAAACAAAACCTACAGTAGCTCTCATTGTTTGTTTGTTTTTCCCCCCAGACCAGACAGCATGTGGCTTATGAGCCACCACTGATAGATGCGATAAAGCTCCTGCCAGAACTGATTGATGACGCCACTAGGAAATGCTGTGAAGGTCACACTGTAATTCTCTCTTTGCAGCTGCTCCTGGTAAGAAATGGTACAGCAAAATAAAATCTGGATCTGCTAATTGTTAATAACAAGGAAATTCCCTCCTCACCTTGCCTTATCTTCTCTTCCACTTTTGAACAACAGGAATGCCGTAAGCACGTGTAACTGATGAGAGACCAGATAAGTTTCAAAGAGATACTTAAACATACTTTTATGGACAAAAAAGAATCCACCCACAGCAACTGGCCAAATACTGAGCCTTTATGCATTTGAAGGCAGTGCACAGTAGTTTAGCATGAAAGCGCCATATTAAACAGCTTTTACTATTTGCTTCTCTGCAAAACTGAGATAACATACCACTACGTAGTCTCTGTAAAGGAGTGCTCTCTCTGGTACTGTGAATACATTTATTAAGCTCCCTTCCCAAAATTCATTAATTTTAAATGAACCAAGCGAGTATGCTCATTAAAAGTAGGTACCAGCTCAGGACAAATTCAGCGAGCCAGAACATCAGTCAGTCAAGTAGGACACCAAAATCTTGTTTTCCGTACATGTTTAGATGTGATGAGGACAGTGATAGGAGACTTTGGGGAATTCAAAAACATGATATAATGACAGTCCCCTAATGAATAATATATATTTAGTGCAACTCATAGCAATTACCTCACATACACAAAGTGCTATATTTCTTGGGGGTAAGAATGCTGTTATCTTTGAGACAGCAGCTACATTGCAGATTAAATTTGAAACCACTTGTGTACTCCTTTCTGGCACTTATTATTAGTGGATGGAAATAGTTTTATTCAGCATTTTGTACTCAAAGATTTTGGCACAGTAAGTCCATTACCAATATCTGTCCTAGAGAAAGACAGCCTTTATCACTCAGCTCAAAAATACATGATGGCAGAGAGATGCTGGCAGCAGAAATCCCCCCATATAGTCAAAATATCTCACCACTATGTCACCACGAGCGGAATAATGCACTGATTTTTTAAAATGTTTATTTCTTTTTCAGTTTAGGAAAGAGATTTAAAGAAGACCGTTCCTATGCAGTTTTGCTTATTTTACTGCCAAACATACACCATCAACTTCTAAGATACCATTACATGTAAAGAGCAATGTCTATACAAAATCAAACTGATAAAGAAAGTCCTCTTAGGAGTTTCTTTCCTAGATTTCTTGATGGACACTGGTAAAACACACAACAGATATTGATTCATCTTTTTCACAGCCTAGTGTATTCTCCCAGGGCTACTCTAAGAGAGGTGATCACCACCAGCTCATTTGGACAGTGCTGTATGTTAAGGGTGCTCAGCACTGTCAGCAGTCAAACCTTACCACGCACCATATGCCATGACCAACTTTCTGCTAAGGCGGCAGAGGGGTAATGGGCAGCAGAAAACTCTATATTTCTGCCATTCAGGATTTAATTTCTTACCACAGCTCTGGAAAATAGGGCTTACTTCCCAAAAGGTTCATTGTTATCTGCTATGAGATATCCCCCTTTCCACAAACCCTAATTATGTTCCTGCAATACTATTCATTAGCATTATTAGCATCAGCACGTGTTTCATGACCTGGAGATTCAAGAGTTAACTTTTAATCAGAGAGTAAGAGCAATTTAATCTATTCGTAGTATGTTACAGTGCAGTTGCATGTGCAATACAAATACAAGACCTTCACGTATAGGTAGATGGGTAGGTGCAGTCCAAAGACCTGCACACCACACTCAGAGTCACCCCCGCACGATTGCAGCTACGTGTTTTCTTACCTGCTCATAGTGTTGACAGACTATTCTCAGTATTGCTTTATTCAGACACTCCCCAGAAGGACACCTGGTATGATATTAAAAACTTAAATTTGCTCTAAGGCCAGCTGAGGATGCTTCATAGTAGAAAACCTAACTCCTCCTAAATTTCAATAGATAACCTTAATAGATGGAGAGTAGGAGTGCGTTGAAGGATGTTTTTTCAGTCCTGGTTCAGAGTTCACAGTAACTCTGTAGTCCTTTAGTTGACTTCCATTTTTCTACTATTTTCATTAGGTTTGACTATTAGAGTTCAACTGGGAGCCTAAGAACATTTTATATCAGAGTATATTAACCTGGAATAATATCTGCTGAGTTTGTAACATGCTCACCTGCCCAGCCCAGACAGACAGTTCCTATGCCAGATGAAACACTGTATTTGTCAATAAACTGATGAATCAGTGGAAATGCAGGGTCATACCAGTACCTAGGTGTCATTCACATCTAAAACAAGTTGTATTGCGTAACTAGAAGTGATGCAAAATTTTTTTCAAAAGTTGACACAGTTGGCTTCAGTGTGGCTTAAACCATAATAACATAGAGTGAACTAAACTGTACGGGAGTTTGGAAGCGTTAAGTCCTTGCACCCCACCCTCCCACTTCAGCAAGAGACCTCTTGCAAAGGAATATAATGCACATCCGTTCCTCCTCCTCGCCCCCTCCTCGCAAAACAAAGAGCGCAGCTTTGAACAATGAGGTTAACCAGGCGGGCTCCTGGATACCACACTCCCATTGACTGGTGGAAATTAAACTGGTCGACTCCAGATTGCATAAACCAGCCCTGAACCAGTGGTTCTTTGTCCTGAGGCAATGTGTCAAGGAAGTCTGCAGTGAGCAGCGGGGCAAGACAATTCCTGATCTGACCCTACAGTAGGTCCTCTTTGCACCACTGAAAGGAATAGCACAATTAATCATATGTGTACCACATACAGCCTGCCCCCATTGAGATCTCAATATTTATTTTTTAATGTCTCTGACAGTATGTATCGAGATTTCAATATTTATTTTTAATGTCTCTGACAGTATGTATCCTTTCAATTTTGAGAGCTTCAGGAGATGAAAATGAAAAACCTCTCCACTAAGGTTGTAAGATTTTTAAGCATTGCGAATGGCTGACCTGTTGAAGTGTCTTTTTGCATTTTACCCCTCCTTGTTGCCACTGCTTCAAGGAACACTGCAAATTCAACCCCACGAATCTTCCAAATCCCATAATATAAAAATCTACCTGAGATACAGGAACACCACATAACACTTTGAATTTTGCTGACATATATCCTGGGAAACACCAAACAGCGCCACATATCACCAAAGGCAGTGAATAGCTGCTCATTGTTCTGCGCGCAGGCTTGTCACTGCGACCACTGGGTATCCAGATACACAAAGAAAACTGTAGATGCTTCTTTTCAGAATCCACTTCAAATTCTTAAAGCCATCTGGTGTCCTACAGCCCCAGAAAAACAGGACGGCTCTCCGGCTCTAATGCGGGACTCACTCCTTTTCCACCCCAGTTCCAAAAGGAAAAAGGGATTGTTCAAAAGGAGACAGTGATTGTGCGGCTCTTCCTATGGAAACCACCAGGAGGCATACGGGATGACTGAAGGGCACCAAGTGCCCATATAGGAGAGCACTGATGGATGGATCCATCTGGCTGCCAAGCTGTTCCCTCTTCCCCCTGCACCGACCCTTCCCGGAGAAGCAGACAAAAAGAACTTCATAATACTGCTACTTTTCATAAAAGAAAAAAGTGGCCATGTAACAGCCGGAGCAAACAGCAAGAGAGCACCTGCAAGGGTGAGGTACCAGTTATGGAAAATACCTCCGAGAGCTGAACCAAGCCAGCCTGTGACAGTTTTTTTCCCCATGGAACAAAACAAAGAACTGCACAAAGGACAGCAGAATCCATCGGCTTAGGAAGCCCTGGACTGCACTACAACGTTTAATTAGATCTCTCTGGCTTTGAGACGTATTATTTTCCGTCAAATCTCAGCCAAAAAGATCAGTCATTGCAAAGGTGCGATAAACAAAACAGGCACAGACACACCAAGTGTTTGCATCAAACTGATCATATAGGATCCAGAGGGGAGATTAGCTAAATACTTCTCTGTTCCTGACATCTGTCTTGTCTTGCCTTTCAGAAGTGTGCGTTCATTCATCTACACTGCCTTTCCGGGCAGGTGAACACCTCGGTTTCCGAGGGATGCCTGCCTGAATCCATTCACCTCCTGCGACTCCAGACCTTTAGTTTATAGAGCAACGTCTGCTTTTGGCCATTCATCTGTCTTTTTTGCCGCCTATTATTTTCCTCCCGGCTAAATCTTTGGCGAGTTTCCTCTGTTTCCCCCACCCGAAACACACAGAGCACATAGAACCGACAAAGTTAAAACCGAGTTTCCAAAAAAAACCCTCAGTGGAAGAAATCAAAATACGTCGCCGCGAACTGAACCGCCGCCTACCAATGGCAGGCGGCTTTTTCGTGCTAACCTCTCTGTTCAACAGGAAATAAAAAGGAGAGGGTCGGACGGAGAAGCCAATGGGACAGATCTGGAAGGATGGTTCTTTTCGCCTTTGCCCTTACTGAATGCAGGATTGTAACATGATGCAATCTCTCCGCTACGATGAAACGGGTTCAAATGACAAAAGTCTGGTGTGAGACCACCTCTTCCCACCCTAAAAGGGAGAAAATAATGAAACTCTCTGCTGTGCAAAGCAGCAGTCCGGGCTCCCCCGGCTGCCAGGCCGGTGCCTTTCCCTGGGAAGGGATGCGAGTTTCGGGACGGCAGAGGGCTTCGTCCCGGAGGCTTTCCGCC